>CM050917.1:18961921-19561921 GCA_027742785.1 Vigna reflexopilosa | reverse complement strand
AAGATATATACGTGATCACATGATTGAGTGAGCATCATCAAGGAATTTCTAGAAGATATATACGTTATCGTCTAACTACTGAAGATTTATTTTTGGTTCATGCCATAAAAACACGGATACCAATCAACTGGGTTGCTTTTATGAGTGAGCACATGATTGAAATTGGAAGTAATCAGGAACATAATCTACCATATGGTGTTTTTATCAGCAGTGTATTGAAGCATCATCAAGTTGATCTTATTGGTGAAAAAAATTGGATGCACAAAATCAAATGAAATAGGAAAAATGACATTGACCTTTAATGGTCTAAAGAAAACAAAAGATGGTTGTGTGTTCAAGGATGTTGACGAAACTCCTCCTACCTTCACTCCAGAGACTGAGTTTGAAAGATTTGTTGGGGATCAATTTCAAAGGCTTTCAACTAGAATTTCAAATATTGAAAATTCTTTAATCATGATTTACAACAAATTACATGAAGACAGTTTAGTTGAAACCACAACAAGTGAATCTAATGATGAAGACGACATGACAAAAGATGAGTCTATGGAGACATCTCACTTAGATTAGGAAGAAGAGTCCATTTTAGTTTATTTTTCTTAAATTAATTTAATATATTAATATATTTTAGTATTTGTTTTTCTATGTTTGAACTCTGTTTGAAATTTTAGTATATACTTTTCGTGGTTATATTTTCATATTTTTCCTATATTTAGTGTTATTATGCTTTTCTTATGTTTTTGTTTGGTTTAAAAACCCTCGGTTGGCATTGTGCATTAAATTCAATGTGATCCACATTGAATAATAATATTATTGGTAGCCAGTATTTTATGTTCGTGTTTGTCCTTGGGAAGAAGGGGTTCTCGAAGCACTGTGCAGCTGAGGAAATGTCTCGTTCATCTTCGTCTTGCAAGTGTTTGGGTTCGGACTTCCAACACAGTAGTGCCAGTGTTAAGAGGTTGGGTGTAAAACCCACTTGCTTCTGTGGTCACATTACAGTTTTACGCATTGCGAGAACCCCTAAAAACAAGGGCAAAAAATTTTGGGGTTGCCCTAACTTCAAGGTCAGTTTAATATAAGCATTAATGTTTGTTTATTTTTGTGGGTTTTGACGATAGAGTGTGCCTATTGTCGTTCAATAGGGTGGGGGCGAAGATTTCGTTGGCTGCAACTTCTTTCACTGGTGCAGTGAAGAAGCAATAGAAGAAGGAAATGTGTTGTATAGAGAAGAAAGGAGTATAAGTGGAAGAAATGAACAAGCAGGTGGAAGCTTGATGATGATGGAACAAAGTGTGATGAAGGTGGAAGAAGCTGATGATGAAAAGATGAAAATAGCTTGTTTAGAGAAAAGTGTTGTTATGTTGGAAAAGTTGTTGAAGGTGTTAGTAGGGATGGTCTTTGTCATATGTGTTGTTGAAGGTGTTACTTGGTTGATCTCTCCATACAAGTTGTTGTATTGTAATTTGGTAATGTTAAAGTGTGTTTTATTTATAAAGCTGAGTGATTAGTGTTTAAAACTGTGTCATTTGATTTCTTTACTAGAAATAATGTTTTTTTGAAATCCTTGAATTTTTTTTACATCGAACTTTACAAATAAATAACGTTTTAAAGGGGTGAAAACCAAAGAAATCCAAAGAAATTAATGTTAACTTTTTATTTTGGTTTCACCCTAAGAAATCAGATAGCTCTGAAATCTAACGGTAGAAAACAACTCCAAAACAATTTAAAAAGAGAATCATACATTCTCAAATGATGAAGTTATCAACTTTTTTTATAAATTGATTTTAGTTCTCAAAATTGTTCAGCATTAAACATATTGTGAATCATATTTCTTTTTCCTCGGCACTTCTCTTTCAGTAAGATAACTGATCCATTTATGTACTATTAAAAGCATTTTGTTGACTTCAATTTCAAAGGCCACCTTCATATGAACTTAGGCCTGAATGCGACACTTTGCAATTGAAGTCAGCAAATTGCAATTTAAAGAACAGACATGTTTCGAAATCTAGAGAAAGAAAAACGCTCAAGAGATAAAAAAAACATGAATACTAATATGTTCAATACTTAAACAGGACGAAAGGAATAATAAGAAAAACACATGTATATTTATAGATGAAACGATGTCGTCACACTTCCACAGAATAGTCGTGCAATATCATTTCCTCATGAAAAAAGCAATACATCGAGTTGAAACATCATATTGGCACTTTGGTAAAGTCACACAATTAATTTTTGTGCTTTGGTAAAGGCACACAATTAATATTGGTGCTTTGGTAAAGGCACAAAAACGTCAAAGTCCAATATAATTCGATGTAATATTGGTGCTTTGGTAAAGGCAAACAATTAATTTTCACAGTCCACATCTAGTATGAACGTCAAATGATTTCCAAATTTGACGTTCAAACATCATTCAGAGAAAAAGTAAAAAATCTCTTTGGATAATGATATGACCTCCTTGCAGACGACAAATACGTCGAAGATCCATGAGCCTTGACATTAAAGTGAGAGTTTAAAAGAAAAAAGTAAAATATAAAAAAATTGGAGCGACCTTTGGTATCTTGATGAAGTTGAAACATCGAAGTCCAATATAATTCGACGTAATATTGGTCTAAAGCACACAATTAATGGTGTCAACCACTCATATGCCTGTCACGTCAACGCTGCCAAATGCTTTGACGTTCTATTGCAAATATATCGTCAAATTGTCGCTTGCATTGGACGTTTAATATTTGATTAAAAGAAAAATGAAATAAAAGGGAGTAACCTAATAAATAGCTTAACAGATTTGGATTTCATTTCAAGTTGTACCATTTGAAAACCTATCCTAGATAACTTCCGTAACCAAATTCATGTTAACTTTTTCCTTTTCTTTTCTGTTAATTCCTTCACTAAACAAAGACATTTCTTTGTAGATCCTTTGAAAACCTACCGTACATAACTTCGGTAATCAAATTCATGTTAACTTTTTTTATCTGTTTTAGTTCTTTCTCTTCACTAAACGAAGACATTTCTTTGTTATCCATGAAGGAAAAGGGCTAAAACAGAGGAAAATGTTAACACGAATTTTAAGTAGACCCTTTGAAAACCTATCCTACATAACTTCCGCAACCAAATTCATGTTAACTTTTTCCTTTGGTTTTCCATCAATGCCTCCTCTAAACGAAGTCATTTCTTTGTTATCCATGAAGGCATGGCAGAAAACCAGAGGAAAATGTTAACATTTATGAATTTCATAAACATTCTCCATTATTTTGCTTGTTTTAATTTTTCTTTTACTTTCTGTTTTTGGTTATAATGTATTCCATCATCTTCGGTCTTCATTTTAGATGTTGTGATTTGTAAATAGGATTTCATTTTGAAATCCTTTAAGCTACAGGACGTCAATTATCTAAATAAAATGACATCAATCTCCAGGCCTTTCCATCGAATTTACTCAATATTCGACGTCAACTGTACAAATTTAAAATATTTTGAAGTTGTTTCCACCATAGGAAATCAGATAGCTCTGAATTCTAATGGTAGAAAACAACTCCAAGCCATTTAAAAACGAACCATACATTGTTAAAGGATGAACAAATTTTTTATATCATTATTTTAGTTCTCAAAATTCTTTCAGCATTAAACATATTGTGAACCATATTTCTTTTTCCTAAGCACTTCCCTTTCAGTAAGATAACTTAATCATTTTTGTACTATAAAAAACATTTTGTTCAGTTGAATGTCAAAGGACACCTTCATATGAACTGAGACATGAATGAGGCACTTTAACATTCAACCAGGCAAATTGCAATTTGAAGAACAAACAGGTTTCGAAATCTAAGGAAAGGGAACAAGCCAAAAGATAAATAACATGAATCCTAATATGTTCAATACCAAAACAAGAAGCAAGTTATTATGTGATATTCAAGCCATATTTATACATGAATGTACGGAATGTCGGATTCGATGTTCAAACATCATTCAGTGAAAAAGTTAATAATAAATCTCGTTTGTTTCAGATAAGAACTAATTGACCCATAACGTCGAATGTCAACGGCGTGGGACGTTATATTGGATGATTTAAAAGTAAAATTAAAAAAACAATAAAAAATTGTCGACCTTTGGCTTGTGGTTGAAGAAGACTTCAACTGTAATTATAGATGACGTACATCGTGTAATAATGCTAAGTCACTGACTAACACCATTTCGTATGGACGTCGAAGCCCTGCCGAGTTTGACGTTCATACATCATCATAGAAAAATTAATATATTTTATTTGATTCATACAATAACAAATTGACTACCCGCCCCCAAGAAATTGTGTACTTTTCAATTATCGAGGTCAGATTTGGAGGGATGGAAGTTAAAAAGTTTGATATGCCCCTCTGTATTTATATAATTCCACTTTAAATTTTGCTAAGTTAATATAATCATTTCTAATGATTATTTATGGTGACAACGTGGCTGGTTATTAATCACACCTTTGTTAAAATATTAAAAAGCATAGAAATAATGCATGAGAGAGTTCAAATTAGTTTTTCCAATAATGTTAATCATATTATTTTATTTATATTAATAACTTATTATAACTATTAAATTTTTCAAAGTAATTTATTTGATTGAGAACAAATTTTTGTTCTAAGAGTTCGTTTCAATTTTTATCTTCGTTGTGGACTTCTTATATTTGACTTTTTATAACCGCTTATGTAGTTGCTGGTGATTGGTCCATTTCAAATATACAGATCAATAAAATAGTGATACATTGTATATTGTCAAAAAGTTGTTAACATATGGTGGTCCTTAACAAAATTTTGGTTGTACAATCATAACCTGGCCTGGCCGTCTCGACTAGGGATGGCAACGGGTCGGGTCGGGCATGGATAGTGCCTACCCGCAACCCGATCCGACAAAAAAAAATTCACCCGCTACCCGCATGAATACCCGCTTAAAAAATATCCGCGGATATCGGCGGATACCCATAAATATTTAAAAAAATATATTCTTATAAATTATTAAAATAAAATTACAAAAAAAAAATATAAAATATAATATAAATTAAATTAAATATAAATTAAAATGATATTTATGTTTAGGTTGAATTGGTCTGAGGGTCAGTCGTTCTTCTTTGCTTTGTTCTCTTTTGATTTTCAATCCTTCCTGAGAATGACATCCACTCCGATGGGTTGTTGATGTGCAGAAGACACTCCGACGCTCAAGATATAAAAAGGTCTAAATAAATTTTATTAGGATAGAAATGGAAGATTGTACCTAGACATCAATTGTATATTTATAGAACCTGTGGTAGACAAGCCCATTGATTAACCATTAGTGCAATATATTTTTAGGGGATCAAACCCAATAATCAATAATTAATACCGTATATTTTGTAAACAGTAAGACAATTTGACCTATTAATTAGTGCAATCTATTTTTAGGCAATCAAACCCAATAATCAATAATCAATACAGTATATTTTGTAAAGAGTAAGGCAATCTGACCTATTAATACCTGTTAATTGTCCATAAATGACAATTAGTTTCGATCTGTATACTTCATATATTACAATTTTAATTAAATTTAACCGTGTAAAATATAAATTAATGTTAATTTTAATTAAATTTAACTTAATAAAATAAAAATTAAATTTTTATTTTTATTTTCTGCAGGTAGCGGATATCCGCGGGTACGGATAGTATAATACCCGCACCCGACCCGTTTATAAGCGGGTATTAAAATACCTGCTATCCACGGGTTTCGGGTGATAAATATCCGCGGGTATCAACTATCCGTCACGGATTTTATCCGTAGATATCCGCGAGTGCGGATTTTTTTGCCATCCCTAGTCTCGACTATTTGCTTGGACTAGAGGTTGATAAGAAAGATATGGAGACGCCTCAATCTAGCAGGTTGATAAGTAACAGAAGAATCGCAACAAAGATGATAATCTTTATAAGAATTAGAGTTCTAAACCAATAACCAAAATGAAAATGCATATTATGACTTCCAAAGTGGCTACATATAAATTTGGTGCCCTACAAACAAGTATAAATGTTTAAGGCACCTAAGAAACACGAAAAGAAAGTCCAATGACATTCGGTCGACCTTCAACTTATACTTATGTTAGTCTGTCTCGACCTTTAGTCTGAATTACCTATCCCAATATTCATTTATAGGGTCAACCAGTCTCGACCGTTAATCAAACTTAACCTGCCTAATCTTCGACCCAACTCATTTTGTGTTAATTTTTGGCCGAGATAGGTTTGTCTTGACCTTTAACTCAGGACGAGTCTTGTACTTCGATAAAACCTGACAATTCTCGATACACATTGTCTCTTCTCGATCTTTGGCTTTTGGTTTGATGCATCTCAGTTGTTAACTTGTCTCAATCTTTTCTACTAACTAACCTATCTCAATTTTTGTAAACAATAATCTATCTTCACCTTTAATTTATCACTCAACTTAATCTTTTTTTAAATTTAAAGTATTATTTTTTAAAAATCAATTAAAGTCTTTTAGTATAATCATACCTATCTTTTAGTTCGGATTTAAAAAAACATTCATTTCACATAACTTTTAATAATATAATAATATTTATTATGATTTTAATCATCAAGAAGAAAAGAGAAGGTTGGCCAGGTTACAAGAAACGCAAACCCATCTGAATGGATAAGTGATGAAGAGATCCGAGTAAATTTTTTATACTAGAGTCATTTAAAAACTGTAGTTCCTCACAGGTATCTGGACCTGTAATTGTTCAAGAAAGAAGGTTTCCTTTTTCAAGAATGGATTGAATATCGAGGGCTTACTGATTTTGTCCAGATGAAAGGAAATTGCTATCCAGATTTGGTAGAGGTTTTATACACAAACCTGAGGGTTGTAAATGGGGCATTCACTCAAGGGTTAAAGGTGTTAACATTATTATTGACGATAATGTTTGGTCAAATATTGCTGGTCTGAAAGCTGAAGGTTTGGCTTCTCATATCCATGATTCTGAGTCAAATATGTGGCTAACAAAGAGATCTATATATGTAAACTGCTTAAGATATCCAGGAAGGTACAGGGTGGATAAGCAGTACCTACATGATGGCTTAAACAAGGAGGAGAAAATTATTGCATATGTCCTGACTTGGCTACTGCTGCCTAGAAGATTGAAGGAGGACAGAATGTCAACAGAAGATGTATTTTTATTGAATGCTATCAAGACTAGAATCCCAACCAATTAGGTTGCGGTTCTAAAAGACGACATGATCGCTGCAGGAGATGATTATGCACACAAATTGCCATATGGATTATTTATCAGCAAGGTGCTGGAACTCCAAGGAGTAGATGTATCTGAAGAAGAAAGAATTGTGTGCAAAAAGTTACAAGAAATTGGTATACCAAGTCTGTCATCTATTGGGTTGAAAAGGACTGAGAATGGGTGGTTCTTCACTGATGAGCAAAGTCCACCTACTCGTGGTGAAGATTATACTGAAGATTTTGACAATGAAGATTCAATGGAATCTTCTTGATAATAATAGGGACTACTTTTCTATGTTTTTTTTTAATTTGTAATCATGGCTATTAAGCCCCCACTGGTTTCTCTATTTCCTTCGATTTTATTTAGAAATGCAATGAAGATTTATTTTAGTAAAAAATGATCTTTGAATTGTGAATGATGATTGCATTGTATGTGGACTAACTCTCAATCTAGTTTAGAAGAGAAGATTATGCAGTTCTGATATTGATCAAAAACTGATCACTGGTTAAACGTGCAAATTTCAGAACAATGCTAACTTGAACCAATTAAGGAAGAAGTAAAAAGAGAAAATATTATGTCTGACTTTAAAGAAAAAAGAATATAAAGTTCGCCACCCTCTTCTATTGATGTAAGAAAACAACGTCGAAGACCTATCAAATACGACGTTATATTATTGCGACCACAACACACCATTAATGCTCGCAGCATATTCCAATTCCCTTAACGTCAAAGCCCTGCCAGCCTTCGACGTTCTATGAGAGGGGAAATCAAAAAAGATTTAATGTACAGTACTTTTTGATACTTTGGCTTCCAATAGAACGTCCAAGGCTATGGGGCTTTGACGTTTTATTTTTATTCTCAAAATTTTTTCATCATTAAACATATTGTGAACCATATTTCTTTTTCCACAGCACTTCCCTCTCAGTACGATAACTTATTTTCGGTGTAGACTATAAAAAGCATTTTGTTATTGACTGAGTTCTGAATGCGGCACTTTATTTAGGATGTAGACTATGTTAAAGAACATTAATTTCACATAACTTTCAATAATTAAATAAAATTTTTTTTTGCATCGAGTGTACTCAACGTTCGACGTCAACAGTGTAAATAGATTCCAAATTTAAATTGTCCTTAAATTGTCTCCTTCCTTAGAAATCATATTGCTCTGAAATCTAACGGAGGAGTACCATTTATGGACAATTTAGAAAAGGAATCATACATTGTTAAATGATGAAGTTGAACAACTTTTGTAGATAATTATTTTAGAGCTTAAAATTGTTTCAGCACTAAACATATTGTGAACCATATTTCTTTTTCGTAAGCACTTTCCTTTCAGTAAGATATCTTAACCATTTCTGTACTATAAATAAAAACATTTTGTTAACTTGAACTGGAAAGGGCTCCTTCATACGAAATGAGGATGAATGAACCACTTCCAAGTTAAAGTTATCAAATTGCAATATGAAGAATAGAGATGCTTAGAAATGTAATGAAAAGAAAATGTAAACAAAATAAAAACTATGAATCCTAATATGTTTAATATGGAAACAGGAGGCAAGGGAATACGTGAAATGCAAGCTATATTTATAGATGAACCGATGACGTACATCGTGTGATTATACTTAGTAACTGCCACACGCCACCATCTTGTAAAAACGTCAAAGCCCTGCGGAATTCAACGTTCAAACATCATTCAGAGAAAAGTAATAGATCTCGTTTGATTCACGTACATAGTGTAATTATGCTTAGTAACCGCCAACGTGTATGAACTTCGAATCCCAGCCGAAAATGACGTTCAAACATCATTCAGAGAAAAAGTAATAATTGTAGTTTAATTCAGATAAGAACAAATTGATTTCCCGCAACCAAAAAATGTCTACTTTCAAAAATGTCTATTTCCTACACACCTTCCTATCTCAATAATCTGTCTTAACCTTGGCTTTATCATTCAACTTAATTCTCATTAATTATTATTTTATTTCTAAAATTATAATAATATTTTAAAGAAATTAAGTTTCATTCTCTATAAATTTGACCCACAAATCATTATTATGTTTTACGATAAATTTACACTAATATTTATAAAATATTTTTTTTAAAAAAGTATGTAAATCATATCTTAAAATATAATGGTAACGGGAGGTTATTGGAGGTTTAAAGGAAAGAAGGAAACAAAGGGCAGGAGGCTGAAGAAGAAAACGTCTAATCACATGTGTTTTTTCAAACTCTTTATCTAATTAATACGTCGAAGCCCAATAGAATTCAACGTATAGTTTTTAAGTTTAGGAGTTAAACACTCTACATTGTGAAAGACGTTCCAAGATTTCTATTCAGACATGGCTTCTTCATCATCATCATCAATAAGTAAAGAGAAGGTTGTCCGGGTTACAAGAAACGCAAACCCATCTGGATCGATAACTGATGAAGACACTAGAGGAACACCAAAGGAACGCTTTTATACTGGAGACGATTATGATATTGATCAAAAATTGATCACTGGTGTAAAAGTGCAAATTTCAGTACACTGCTAACTTGAATCGATTAAGGAAGATGTGAAAAGAAAAGATTTCATGTCTGATTTTAAAGCAAAAAAGAGTGCCGCATTTTGATATTGGCGGAAGAAAAAAATGTCAAAGCCCTACCGAATACGACGTTCTATTAAGCACACCATTAATGCTCCCAACATACTTTAATTCCCTTCATATCCCAGCCCCGCAGCCTTCGACATTCTATGAGAGGGGTGAAAAGAAAAGAGATCGAAAAGTACGGTACTTTCTGATATTGGTGGCTAATTAAGAGAAAATGTCAAATTCCTACACAATACGACGTTCTATTTAATGTTCTCGTGTTTAAAAGAAAAGAAAGTAAAAAGAGAGGAATGGGTAAAACTTTAGGCGTCCCATACTAAGTTTAATCGTCAAGGCGCCTGTTTTTACAAGAAACGTAAAATTATTTTGGTCTGCAACGTGGTTTTTAAATATAACGTCAAGTGTGTCTTGTATTCGCCGTGGAATATGAATGTAAAAACATAACATGGTCGCACTGTTTGTTCGCGCTACCATTTTTGCTTGAACTTTCTTCTTCGTGGATGACTACGATAAAAAAAGAAGCTTATTTTTAATTTTTTCTGTCTTTGTAATGTCATTTGGTTCCCATTTCTAAGGTTTACCGAATTTTTTTCGTTTATCTTTAGGTTGTGTTTCATACGTTGTCAGCGAACTTCATCATTTTCTCTAGTGACACCATTTCAAGTATGTTTTTTTTTTATCTTTAATATCTCATACGTATGAGGTTTGTGCTCGTGTTTGTGTTGTGTTTTTCAATTCTGGACGTATGGTATATGCATATTAGTTTATTTTTTCTTTCAACGTATGATATTTGTGTTCGTTCGTTGTCAGCGAACTTCATCATCTTCTCCAGTTTCACCATTTCGTTGTTTGTTCTAACTATAATTTACTAACTTTGTAAACAGGTATGACGAGCTCTAGATCAGTTTAGAGGGGAGGAGGTGGTAGATCTGTGACTCGGATGCCTAGTGTCACATCCCGTCGGGTTAATGATAAACCATTGTCGGTGGAGTTTGGTCCTAAAAGATTTGTGGCTATAGGGGAACATGCAACAGAGTTTAAGAGTTACTTGGGCAAGCTGGCAAGATTTCATGTCCCTATTCTTGCTACCCGTTGGGGTGATGTGTCAGAGGTTGACAAAAATCTACTATGGCAGGATATTTTGGTATGTTTAAGCTGTTTTACTTCCATCATTCACTTATTTTCGTTGAACAAGCTTTAACATTAATTTTATTTTTAAAAAGGAAAATTGGGTTATTCTTGATGATGAGAGGATAAGGAAGAAGATTTTATCCCAAATTGTAACCTGGTGGAGGGACTTCAAGACGACAATGACACGTAAATTCGTCTTTGGCTCTAAACAGAACAAAACTCTCTGTACAAAGTATAGAATATATGATGAGTCGTAGGTGCAGTTTAAAGAATCTAGACTTACTCCTGAATGGCAGGTATGTTTTATAATATTTTGCTCTTGTCACACAAGACATGATGTTAATTTCTTATTTATGCTTAATAATTTTCATTTTTTCATAGGTCAAAAGGATAGCCACCCAGGACAGGCAGAGGCTTAATGATACACCACACGTACTTTCTCGAGGTGGTTATGCGTTATTAGAGAAAAAGATGAGAAAACGTCGAGTTGAGGAGTTAGGTCTTGAGTCACCTGATCTAGCATCTCCACCAACTAGACATGAATTGTGGAAGGCTGCACGGACAAAGTCCAATGGCCAGTTTACATCCTAGTCTGCTCAGGAGATATCCCATAGAATTGTAAGTGGAAACTTTTAACTAATTATCATAGTTCATAAAAAATTATGTATCTTTGTCTATTATGATATGCAGGATGACTTGGTTGAGCAAGAGACTCAAGGCACATTTGTGCCAGAAGTTAGGAAGGACATCCTGGTAGCAGCCACAGGTCAACCAGACCGTCCAGGTCGTGTGCGTGCTATTGGAGGAGCTACTGGATTAAGGGACTACTTTGGCCCTAAACCAAGAAGCACACAAGCCGTGACTCCGGAATTGGTTAGTAGCATCACGGAACAGGTGCAAGTCCAAGTATGGGAGAAAATGGAAGAACGCTTGAACAAGAACTTGTGATGATCAGAATGCAACAACAACAACAAAAACAACAATCACAGCAGGAGGACGCCCCTACAGATGATCCTACTACACCTCCCGTGAGCACCAAAGACTCATACTCTAATGTAGATCGTACTGATTAAAATATTCAGTATGATTTTTTGGTTGATGGGGATCCTCCGCGCACAGTGGCCAACGGAGTACAGCTTGTAGGAGGCCAGACCATTCGTGGTGCTCCTTTATTTCCCACTGACGCGCGGGTAAGGATTGATGATGTTAGAGACCCCCAGGCTCGAGTGCCAGTGCCGATAGATGAAATCCAAATCGTGGCGGAGGCCTTAGGAACATTTATAGCTTGGCCTAAGGCCTTGATCGTTCCATATTTTGGCTCATCAACGATATTGTATTCTTATTTTTATTATCTTAAATCTTCAAGTTATAATTAAATGATTCCTAACTTCTGTAAATGTGACTTGCAGGTCTACCGACCAGAGAAACAAGCAATGGCTCAACCTGAGGCTCGTGTGCAAGCAGAAGACGATGATCCTCTATCCATATTGATGTCAAGATTACCTCAGTTGATAAAATAATCGGTAGCGGTGCAGTGGGAGTTAATAACGTTTGGCGTCGAGTGCCATATTCCATTGTATATTGAATTCAGTGATGCATATGAGCTGATTAGTGGAGATAGAATGTTTAACATTTCATGCATAGAAATGTGGTGCATGTAAGTTTTTTATTTGTTATTTTCCAATTTGTATATTATTAGTATTATTACATTTTAATAAATATACTTAACTTTATTCTTATAGGTACATGGACACCGTCATAGTCGAATCAAGTCAGGGGTCAATTTATGGCTTTCTTGAACCTCAGACCATCCAACCATCTGGAAACACATCAGATTCCAAAAAATTATATATGCAAACATGGATGACCGAGTCTAAGAGAGAGATATATATGGCGCCATACATTAATGCGTATGTTTTCCCAATGTCGTCAGCCTTTATCAAATTTTAATCAATAAACTCACTGGTTGTTGGTACATGATAGGGGACATTGGCAACTCATGGTGATCATTCCCAAAAAATCACAAGTTGTATGGTTTTGTTCTCTTCATAGGAAGATGAAAACATAGTTGAGGTCCTTGATACAAACGTAAGTATTACATTCATTCTTATCAATTCATTATGATATTAATATATTAACTTATGTTTCTAATATTTCAAATGTTTCAAATTTGTTTAGAGTTCTGACTAGGACCAGAGGACAAAAAATTGATATTATATATCTTAAGGTTGGAATTCGTTGATCTTTAACCTTTAATTTTCGTAGTCAATTTTAAACCATTACATTTGACTAAGTTCTTTCACATGTTTAGTGTAATAAGCAGAATGATTCCTGGGCATGTGCCTACTACATCATGTCATGGATGAAGACAATCATTCGAGCAGAAATCAGAGGAGATTGGACTAAGGTAGAAATTTACATTTGAAAATCTTACAAATATCAATAAACTTTTGACATTAAAATGAATATAATTTTAAAGTTTCCTTCCTTGATTTTGCAGCAATTCAACACTACCTCTGCATTGTCCAATGCAGTAATAAATATGATAAGAGAGGAATGGGCAGGATATTTGTTGAATAAACATTTTAAATAGCTATAGTTTTTAGGTTTCTCCTTTCATGATAGTAGCATTTGCATACTCGTGCAGCTTTTTAACTATGAATAAATGTATGCTGTCAATAGATTATTTAGAATAGATGAATGGAAAAGTGGGTACTTTTAAGTTTTGATGATAGCATGAATTGATGATAGCATGGTTTAAATGAATTAATTTTGTGCATTTAGGAATTGGAAAACTAGTTTTTGTATTTCAGGTTTGCTTAAATGAGCTAAAACGAACACAATTTAATAAAAAAAACACTGAAGGAAACGTCATTTTATACACTATCCGACGTTAATATATGTATCTTAACATCAATCAAGGCGATGAGTGACGTTGATATAATGCAGTGTATAACGATAATAATAAAACGCTGGGCGAGGATCTCTGCAACTCAATGATAGTAACGTCGACCGTAAACATGTTTGACATCAACCTTACATTGTTGACCTTATGACTGACGTCAAATATTCCTTTAAATATAAATAATTATTCAAAAATTGACATCAAATTTGCACTTCGACGTGAATATCACGTCAACAATCTTCTACACCGACATCAACATTATGCCAGTTCCCCCAACCATTTGACGAAAAATCTTTCTTTAAAAATAAATATTTATTCAAATATTGGACGTCTAACTCTATTCCATACGACGTACCTTAACGTCGACCTGCATAAAAGATGTTAACTTTACGTCAATTACCTTTGTATTCGACGTAAACGAGTTCGATTAACATCACCCGTTAATATTTGACGTAAATTTACGTCACCCCCTATAACGTCGCTAACAAGTGCGTCATTAAAGGCCAAAAATAAACAACGTACTAGGCTGTTTTTGCACTAGTGAATAATCACACAAATATAATAGTTAAACCACGAGTCTCCGACAACGGCGCCAAAAACTTGTTAAGACTCCGACCAGTGTATCGAATCGTATCAAGTAATATAATCGGTAAAACTAAGTAATGTTTTCCCTAGAGAAGACATGGAAAAAAATTTATTAATTAATAGACATTCATGTGGTTTCTTGATTAATTAAGACTTGGAAACAAAATTATTGGGTTTATAATGCAGAAAATAAATATGAATGCAATTGTTGATCAATAGACAATAAGAATGCATAGATGATTGGTGTATAAAATATGGAATGATTATGTTGTTGGGGTTTCCGACTTATCTTATCCACTCTCATGTATTTATGAATTCATCTTCTTCATTAATGTTAATGGCATTTTCTAATTTACTTTAAACCCGATGTCTCGGTGAATAAAGTTTATCCTTAATTACGAGTTCATACAATTCCTAGCATCCCTAATAATAAATTCTGAAGCATAGAAGGTTAAAGGCAACCAACCCTCATATCCCTATGTCTAGGTAATATTGCTTTTGGGAGAGTTTCCCTAGTTCTAGATTTCCCCGTATGTGTCCATATCGACAAAATCAAATATCATGCTATTGAATGAGTTAAACAAAGCAAGCATAAAGTATAGAGGAAAAACCCTAACAATTAATGAAGTAAAGCATTTATAATATAAATCAATTCAATACATGAGAGTTTCAAAGGATTACATCGTTTTCCCAACAACAATAGAAGTTTAGTTCACCATAGGCATGGTGAAACTAGATGAAATATGGAAAAGAATGAAAGATAAAACCCCAAAAAGTTGAAGATTGAAGCTTTCGCATCCAAATCTGCCAACAAGGGGTGAGAAGGAGTGTTTCTGCGCCTCTTTCTAACAAAAGATACAGTCTCTAGGTCGTTCAAATCATTAAATAGCTCAGAAATACACAACCAGAGCCCACTCGCCGGCGCTCAACGCCCCACTTAGGGCGCCTAGGCGCGAATGCAAGAGCACAATGCTCAGTACCCCTAAAATTGCGCCCAGGCGTCACTAGCGGTTCTGGAGTTGCGCTCAGCGGCCCTGAAAGGCGTCCAGGCGGTATCTGCGGCACTTAACTAGCACTCAACGGTGGCGCTTAGGCGCCAATGCGAGAGCTCTACTCTGTGGGCCTCCAAAAGGGCGCTCAGGCAAGTGTACCGAATCGTATCAAGTAATAATAAACGGTAAGTCCGTGTATCGTTTCCCTAGAGACTCGTAGACCTAAACGTTAATGTGATATCTAGATTTCTTAAGACTTGAGAAAAACGAAAATTAGGGTTTTATATGAAAGACATAAAATTAAATATGCATGCAAAGATTGATAAATTGACAGTTGAACTATATGGATGAGTAATGTTGTTGGGGTTCATGATTTCATCCTAATCCACTCTCATATATTTAAAAATTTTACTTAATTCCACTTCTTTATCAATGTTATGTCACTTTCTAAATTCCCTTAATCCCAATATCTTGGTGAAAAGAGCCTACTCCTAATTACTAGTTTAATATGTCTAGTCTCCCTAGAAATTGTTCATGCATTACATAATTCACACATAAGCTTAAGGCAATCGATCCTCCTATCCCTATGTCTAGATAATATTGCTACTGAAAGAATTCCCTCATGTCTAGACCTACCCACACATGTCCATGTATATAGAATCAAAGATTATGCTATTGAATAATGTCTTAAACAAACCATGGAAATATAATGGAGGAAAAACTCTAACAATTGATAAAAGAAAGCATATGAAAAAAGCAAGAATTTTAATATATGAGAGTTTCAATAGGATTACATCATTTCCCCATCAACAAAGGAGTTTATTTCACCATAATCATGGTGAAACTAGATGAAAATAAAGGAATGAATGAAAAGATAACCCTACATTTGATAAGTTGGAGCTTCCGCATCCAAAATCCGCTTCCAAGGAGAGAAGAGTGTGTTTTTACATCCCTTCTGTCAAAAGATAGACCATCTAGGTCATCCAAATCTATTTATAATTCCTTAAATTGAAGCAGAAATTGGCCCAGGCCCAAGATTCCACCACTTAGCGGTGGCTTCACTGCCCGGCGGTATGTTCGACACTTGATATCACCCCTCAACGCTGTCGCTTGACCGTTGGCTAGAGAGTTCTCTGGAGCGTACACCGCTCAGCGGTGGTTTCACCGCCCATCGGTGGCTGCGACTCTTCTATTCTTCACTTTTCCACTTTCTCTTAAGTTCAACTCTTTTCTATTTCAACCTCCATCATTTAATTCCAGATAAATCCTGACAAAACAAGGGAAAACCAAGCATAAAACCAAGAAAATCCACTTTGACTCTCTTATTCTCTAGCTTAAAAAAATTGCATGATTTCAAGCTAATTCTAAGTCATAAAAGGGTGTGTTTTGTATCAAATTTAAGTATAACGTCAAATTTAAATATGAAAATAACGGTTTTTGAATCGTTATCACAACACCAAACTTAGAACTTTGCTTGTGCTCAAGCAAACAAAATGCAACTTAGTTTTCCACAAATCATCACAATGGTTCAACTCATTCCAAAACCAATATTTTAAGATAAGTCACCACTCAAATCAGCTCATCAATAGAATTCAATAAAGATGCACACATGCCCTGAATTTCAGTACTCAACAGATGTTATTCTCTTGAATGATCAATTAACTAAGCACAAATAAAATCACAGATTCATGGAATTATTCCTCACCAGACAAGGTGTTTCACTCAACCACTCAAGTGTTTCAAAAGGTCATTCCTTCCCTCTACAATCCACATGTCATCACAAGGACTTTTCAAGGCTTATAATGTGGTTGGGTTAACAAGAAAAATTGGTTTTTCTAGATCACAAAATCCTTGAGTTAAGAAAGTTATTCAATCATTAATAGTTCAAACACAAACTCTCTTTTTTACCAATCTCACTCATTCCCAACTTTCCCTTTTCTTTGCATTGAGCTTTTCTTTTCATGCTATCTTTTCTATCTTCTCTATCTCTTTCATGCTTTTCATGTTTCACTCAACACATTGGCTCAATGCTTATCTTTCTTTCGATTTTCCCAACAACCCCAAACTTGAACCTTTATCAATACCACACAATAATTCTCAACTTAACTCAAGGTAAATATTTTTCAAAAGGTATTCACACACTGTTTAAGGCTTAGGTTCAAAAAGGGTAGAACACATTGTGCTCTTTTTAATTGGGACAAAACTTTTTCATTGGCTAAGAAAGGTTTTAATCAAAAATGGCCTTGATCATATGACACATACATGCAATTCAACCAATCATAGAAACTTGGGCAATATCATTCATGCTTTCAAGTAGATAGCAATCACATTACCAAAAACTCTGAAGCTCAAAACCTCACATATAGCCTCTCTCAACATTCCACATATCTCAATATCACACCCTGCTTAACATTATAATCACAATCATAATATTATCATGCATATGTTCACATAGTTGGTGAACACTCCACCTATATATCAGCATATGGCAATCTCAATCATCATTCATTAACAAGCATCATGAAGCAACTTATCTCATGCAACATCAAACAGTCAAACCATCATATCAGAAAAGTTTTAGACCAAGTACATTAATCCTATACTACTCAACAGAAGCAAATCCTACACTACTAAACAGAAAACAAAAGTTAAGAAAATCATGTTCTACTGCAGATATCATCCATCAGTAGAGGCTATGTAGGCTCCTCAACTCATGTTGTCATCACAATCCCCCTCTCCAGCTTCAGCATCCTCAAAATCATCATCATCCTCCTCCTCAGCATCCTCATCCATGGCTGGAGCTTCAGCTGCTCAAGATCTACTACCCTGTGCCTATTTTGGCCAAGCCACTACGTTGTTGAACTAGTCCATAGTCCACCTGTGTGCAAGAGGAGTGTCGTACAGACCTACAATCATCTCGGCAGTAGCAACCTGTCCCCTATGAATGGACTCTAATCTAGACTCTACAAGAGACATGTACATGTCCCTCATCTGAAAAGGCTCAGCATCTTGTGCATCTCCCTGAGCATGTGGTGGTGCATCTCCCATATCATCAAAGTCAGTGCCTTCTTGAATATACAACTCATACTGTCACTGTTCACCTTCCCATTCCACATTCAGAAACCTGTTAATGGTTTCAGGATCATACATGATGACTTTACCACGCACATAGCTCATATAATCCATGAAGTGGCTTTCCAATGACTTAGCATTTGTGTAAAATTCCTTTACCAATACTATATTGGCAGCAGCAGGGTATGTTGCCAGCTTTTCCCAATTCCTTCCCTCAAACTCCAATCCAAACTGAGGAGCAAAGTCTAGGATCCAACTTGCTTTCCTTTCCATTATTAGACGTCTCTCTTGTACAAGGAGGTAATGCTGCTCATGCCTCCTAGAAAGGAACCTGTGAGAATAGAACCTATCTGGTTCTTTCCTGATATGATCATAGATGAGAAAACAATGAACACATGATGGGGAAGTGCATACCTAGAGAGAATATTCTAAATTACATTTAAGAGAAATGGAAAAATAAATTAAAAATGGAAGAGATTAAGAAAGAGGAAACTTATGATTTGAAGATGTGCCACTTGAAGGAAGCTCCAAGATAAGCATCAAAGGAGGACCGCCACTTGCTAGAACAAGATAAGGTCTGCCCAAAATAGGGACTTTGGAGACAGAATACTATCTCAAAAGAAGATTGCAAAAGTGCAAATCAACTCAAAATTGAATTGATTCAAGGTAAGTGTGTGTACAAAGGAGACCTCATAGGCTTCTTATATAGCTTTTGGAGTGAGTTTGGTGAAGAGTTTCAAGCAATGTGGGACTTGGAAGGCTCCAGCAGCTGCAGCACGTCCCCAAGGTGCTTGGAGTCCCACATTGCCTAATTCTCTCATTCCAAAAGGGTTTATAAGCCACCTAGCTCTCCTAAAGTTCAAAAAATGAAAATTAGCTATGCTTCCTTGCGCTACAAGCTAAGACACATTTCTTCCTCTTCTTTTCTTTTAAGACCAATCCATGGAAAGTCCCACATTCCTTGTGCTTAAAGGAAAAGAAGGGTTTATAAGCGTTTATTCAACTAGAACTAACGAAAAGAAACAAAGAGGCAAATACAAGCCCATGAAACATATTCTACTCTTTTTTATTCTTTTTCTCACTCTAAAAGCTATTAATTGTTGCGTCATCTATTATCATATCATCCCCCCAGGTTGGAGAGGATTCGACCTCGAATCTTGAAAAACCTGGAACAATAAGATATTAGTGACTTATTTCTTGTATAAACCCAAAGGAACTCCTCCTGGATCAAATGTCAACTTGCAAAAATCATCAAACATTTTGTGAATGAATTTATGCTCACCAATCAATGTATATAAACAAGTAATAATAGAAGAAAGTCTCCTTATATTTTTATTGTATTTAGTGGTGAAAACTAGGAGACCATTTTTAGAGAAAAAATTATTTTTTTCTTGAGTTGAATGTAACCAAATGGGTAACACTAACTCAAGATGTGTTTCAAAAAATATTATTGAAGAGTTGGACAGAAGAAAAGCGGGAGGTGAAAGAGTTGTGAAAAATACTTTTGGAACAAATAAAGGAAACTTAGTAAAAGGAGAAAAGTAGAAGGATTGAAAAATCTAGAACTGGGGAAATTCTCCCAAAGGTAGTATTACCTATACATAGGATATGAGGGTTGGTTTCATATACACTCCTATGCTTCAGAATTAAGGATAAGCTTACTTCACTAAGACATCGGGTTTAAGTGTTTTAGAGAGTAACTTTAAGATTAATGAAGAAGATGAATTCGTAAATACATGAGGGTGGATAGGATAAGTCGGAAACCCCAACAACATAATCATCTCATATTTTATCAACCATTCACCTGTGCATTCTTTAGTGAATTGATCAACACATGCATTCATGTTTATTTTTTGCATTTTTGAACCAAATATTTTCGTTCTTAAGTCATAAATAACCAATAAATCACATGACTATTTAGGCTGTGAGTCTCTAGGGAAAACGATACTTGGATTTACCATTTATCTTACTTGATACGATTTTGTACACTTGTCGGAGTCTTAACAAATTTTTGGCGCCGTTGTCGGGGACTCATGGTTTAACTATTCTATTCGTGTGATTATTGATTATCTTCGACTTGATTTTTTTTTATTTTGTTTTTGTTTTGTGCTAATAATTGCTTTCTAGGGTTTTGTTTTCTTATGCATGCAGGATACGATTCATTCTAGGAGCAAAAAAAACTCAAGACCTCTTCTTGAAGGATTGAGTGGAACTATAAGAAGAAGGAGAAACAAAACATCTAAAGAATTGTTTCCTTCTCCAAAGACATTGTTACAACCCTCACCACAAGGATCTGACCAGAGTACTGAAAAGATGGCTGGAGAAAATAATGGCAGACACACTCTGGCGGATTACACCATTATTATTGGCCACCATCCCTTTAATAGTATTGCAAGGCCAAGGTCAATGCTGCAAATATGGAGGTGAAACCGGCACTGATACAATTAGTGAAGAGCAACAAATTTAATGGACTGTCTCATGAAAGTCCATATAAGCATCTGACCACATTCAACCAGATTTGCAACACTGTGAAGATCAATGGTGTGTCAGATGATGCAATAAATCTTAGTTTGTTTCCTTTCTCATTGTGAGGCAATGTTAAGCTATGGTTGAATTCTTTCCCAGAGGATAGCTTTACTGACTGGGAAGCTGTGGTTTCAAAGTTTCTGAACAAGTACTTCCCACAGTCTAAAATCAACAAGGGTAAGCAAGAAATTTCTTCTTTCAAGCAAGGCATGGAAGAAACTCTAGGTCAAGCATGGGATAGATAAGAAGGATTGCTAAGGAAGACACCCACACATGGCTTTGATGAAGCAATAGTAGTCCTTTTGTTCCTTGGAGGTCTTGGCTCTCAAACGAAATTAAAGTTAAATGCCTTAGTTGGAGGTAATATAAAGTGCAAGACTCCAGAGGAAGCTTTTGAATTGATTAATAACATGGCTACCAATGATAACGAGATGCATAGTGAAAAAGGAGCTTCACCTCACCAGAAGGGAGTTCTACAATTACAATCTCAAGATGGCTTGCTTGCTCAGAATAAAATTATAACTCAAAATTTGGAGAATTGGACAAAGACACTCGCTCAGATGCCAAAGGAGTTGAAGAACGTTTCACAGGTTCAACAACAACTCTATGAGTTATGTGGTGGTGATCATATCAATGGTCAATGTGTTTTTCCAGTGGAGGCCCAAGAAGACCTTAATTATATGGGCAATCAAGTCCAATTCCTCCAAGGTAATTTCAACCAAGGGTGGAAACCTCACTCAAGCATAGGTCAAGGGCAGAATGGACAAGTTGGACAAGCAGGACAATTAAATAGACCACAACAGCAACCATCACTATGGCAACAGGTATCTGTTTTAAATTATAGAACCACAAAGTTGGAAGAGATGTTCCAACAATTTATGCAGGTGACTACCTCCAATCATAAGAGTGTTGAAGCTGCAATGAGAAATTTGGAGATGGAGGTCGGCCAACTGGCCAAGAAGATGGAGGATAAAACAAAGAAGCAATTTGGGGCTAATACTGAGGTTAACCCCAACGAAGAATGTAAAGCTATAGTAAGCATAGTTGATGAGGGGGTGGAAGAGAAAAAAGAAAGAGTTGAGTTAGAAAAGAAAGAAGAAAAAGAAGAAAGAAAAGGTGAAGTTGAGACGAAAAAGAGAAAGAAGAAAAGGAGAGAGAAAAAAATTGAGAAAATAGAAAGGATTCTTCCTAAGGAGTGTGAAAAGATTGATAAAGAGAAACAATTAAGCTGTTTTAAAGAAATCTTCAAGAAATTGGAGATTAAAAATCCTTTGATTGATGTATTGCAACAGGTTCCTATGTCTACAAGAGTTCTAAAAAGGTTCCTCAAAAAGGAGAGATATCTAGATGAGGAGACTATAGATGAATAGGGTACTTGCAGTGTGGCTTTGAAGAAGGAACGTCCTCCAAAAGTGAAAGACCCTGGAAGTTTTACCATTCCTTGCATCATTGGGAATGTGAAAATAGGGAAATCCCTAACTGATTTAGGGTCAAGCATTAATTTGTTGCCCCTATCTGTACTTAAGAAGATTGGTGATCTTGATGTGAAGCCGACAAAGATTTATTTTCTAATGGCGGATGGATCCCCTAAGAAACCTTATGGTGTGGCAGAGGATATTGTGATTCGAGTAGAGAAACTTGAATTCCTAGTTGACTTTATGGTGATGGAGATGGAGGAGGATGAGGGGATCCCAATTATTCTTGGAAGACCGTTCATGAAGACGACCAAGGTAATCATCAATGTGGATGATGGGTCGATAATGATTAAAGACCAAGAAGATGAGGTGATCTTTAATCTCTTCAAAGTGGAGTAGCAGATTCAAGAAAAGAAGACTAGTCATAAATCTGCATTTAAGGATGCACTAGTGACTAGCCATAAAGTTGTCAAGCCGGTCATCAAAGGTAAAGATTGTTTCTTGTCACAGGTTAGGGAAGAAGAAAAAGATGACAAAAGAAGGACGGTTCATTATGACTTGGTGGATGCACAATTCAAACTTGGCTTACCCGTAAGATTCAAGAATAAGTTGTGGGTTGTGAAAGATTTTAAAGAGAATGGAATGATAGAGATTGGAGCTCCACATTCAAGATGAGTCAAAAAGGTGGATCGAAAGAAGTTGATGAGTTGGTGTGATGAAAGCAAGAGGAACACCAACATTGAAGATGGAACTTGAGCTTTATTGGGTCAAGCTAATGACGTTAAAAGAGCGCTTGTTGGGAGGCACCCAAGTGATTTAAAAACATTGATTTCTTTGATTTATTTATTTTGGTGATGTAATTTATAAACTTTGAAACATTGTTTTATTGGGTTATGAGCCTACTACGGCATAGCATCTACTGATGGATGCTAGATCATTGAGTATCTACTGAAGGATATTAAGCTGCTAAACACCTACTAATGGGTGATGGTGAGAAGATATACACCTACTGATGGGTGTTGGAGGATTCATGGGTCAGGCTTGTGACATTAAACAAGCGCTACCTAGGAGGCAACTCAGTTGATTGAATTTATCTTTGTTTGTTTTGATTTATTTTTGCTCTAGTTGCATTATAGGAGCTCAATTGTTGAATGTTTGAGTGGTGTGAGAGACTAAGTGTACTGATTAAGTGAGGGGGTGTGAAGTGAGTAGAAAATATATGAAATTCGAGAAATTAAGAGTTGCTAAGCGCGAATTCTGCAGAATTGTTTTTTTGGGTTTTTTAAATTGGGCTTAGTGTGAGTTGGCCCATTAGAAACTTTCCTTACCCTAGGTCTCGCCCTAGTTGCCCAATTCACTCTTCATTCACTTTAGCCACTCCAAAGCACTCTCCAAAGACTTTCTCTCCACTTTCCCCTTCATCCCTCTTCACAAAATCCTTTCTCCACCCATTTTGCGTCAATCTTCCATCCAAAGTTTGGGGTTTGTTGAGAGCCCTGTTGTTAGGGTTTGATTTCCTCAAATTAATAGGGCATTCTTCACACATTGAGCATCTTCATCCAAGTAAGTGCATGCATTTTACATTCTAGGGTATTTGAAAGCATGATTTTGAATGAACATGGTTGACAATCTAGTGGCGATGAGTGCGATTTCTACAGAAGTGTGATTTGTGTGCTTTTTGGATGTTTTTCGTTGCAGGTGTCGTGAGGGTCCCTTTTTTGCCCTCAACGAGGATAGGAAAGTATGTTTGGAGGTTGTTTTGTGATTTACTAATGTTTTACAATACTTCTTGTGGTTTTGTGAATTGTATTTGATGTAGGGATGGCCTCCTCATCAGGGAAGAGAATCAAGACCGTGGGAAACAAGAGGAAGGAAACGGAGCATCCTTATTCTAACAAGTTCCTCTCTTGGAAACATGAACAACACTTCCAGATCGTCCAAGATCGAAGACTTTTGATGGAGCGTAAAGCAGGGTGGATACCAAACTTGGCCCCACAATTTGGAGAGGAACTAGAAAGTAGAAATCGGGATAATGTAGCTGCTTACCCTGCACTAGCAAACATAGTAGTAGTCAAGGAATTCTGCATCAATGCAAGGGCATTTGGCAACACTCATACAGAAGACTACATGAGCTATGTGAGAGGGAAGATTATTCGGTATGAACCTGACACCATTAACAGGTTTCTGCATACTGAGTGGATTGGTGTACAGTGTCAGTTTGCACTAAATATGGCAGAGGGAGCAGATTTTGATGACATGGAGAGGACACTATGTGTGCCTGGAGGGCACTTTCAGAGGAACAGGAATGGTGTGCCCGTTCACATTAGGATAGCTAATTTGACTTCTCTGGCGAAGTATTGGATGGCATTCACTCATGCCAATATTCAGCCATGTTCTCATGTTTCTGATATCATTGTCAGTAGGGCCATCTTCCTTTATTGTGTGATCAGAGGGTTCAACATTAACATTGGACAGGTCATAGCAAATGAGATTCAGACTTGTGACAACACTGTGAACAACAAAGCACCCTTAGGGCATCAATCTTTGATCACACGTCTTTGTGAGTTAGCTGGGATGAACACTTCCACACCATCGATGAAGCAATCGAGGAAGGCGATTGATGATGCCTATTATAAACAGTATTGCGGGGGAGATAAGGCAGCCCATCTAGTACCACCACGACATCCTCCTAGAGTTCATAGGATAGGACCACCACCGGTGTAGGCGCAGCCTCAGGTTGCAGAGCCTTTTCGGATGAGGGATAGGTATATGTCTTTGATGAGTCTAGGATGCAGGCATTGCATAGAGGGTTGGTGGCCACTGTAGAGATAATCATAGGGATGTATGATACACCCCCTAGGCGGTAGTGGAAGATGGACGATTTTAACACTATGGTGGGATGGCAGATAATCAGGCATAGGCCAGTAGAGCTGGAGCAGCTGAAGCTTCATCTTTGGAGGAGAATGATGAAGATGATGAGTATGAAGATGCTGAAGAAGGAGAAGAAGAAGAGGAGGAGGAGAAAGATTTTGATGATATCATTGGATGAGAAGTTGATATAGCATCTACTGAGGGATGTTATCATCATTAGAGCATGATATTTCTTATCTTTTGCTTTTGTATTATTAAACTTATTTGGTTCGGTCTTTAGAATAGGTGTTTATGTACTCAGTTTGAGACCTATATATGATGTGATGGTTTGATATTGATTTGCGTGTGATGACTATTGCTTGATGATGTTTGGATATTGATTGATGTTGAGATTGTGCACTATATGCTGAATACAGGTGGTTGTTCACAAGCTATGTGAACAGATGCATGATGTTGTGATTGTGATTATGATGCTAAGTAGGAAGTGTATTTGGAGTATGTGCAATGTTGAAGTAGCCTATATGTGAGGTTTTGAACTCCAAAGTATTTGTGGTGAATAATTGTTATTCTTTTGGAAGCATGAATGATTTTGCCCAAGTTTTTATGATTTTGTCCATCCACTACAGCAACAATAGTCAACCAGGACAAAATGATTTTATTGATATTAGGCCATAATTGGGCCAGGGTTTAAGTTATTATTGGACCAATAGTCCAACAGACGATAAAATAAAGTTATTATATCTTATAAGTTGTTTATGAGCAACTGACCGAATCTAAAGGTAAATCTGTTTTATTTTATTGGATTTGTGCTAGTTTAGGATCCATCAGAAGACGTATAAATATGGGGTCAAGGCCAAAATTCAGATACGTTCTACTTATGTTCGATTAGAACTCAAATATTCAGTTGTGATAAACAACTCCCAAAACCGCTCCTAACTTGAGCATCGGAGTGCCTTTTGCAATCCCCTCCCCCTGATCAAGAGTACAATAGAGCGGAGCAGGCGACTCAGGCATTGGAAGTGAGCACTAAACCGCTCGGTCACTCACTACGATCACGAGTGAAAGCATGTAGAGAAAGCGAATCAAGTGTCGAAAGACAGGAAAATCACGTCAGAAAAGTACATCTCACTATCCTATAAAATATCTACCGAAACAGACATCATCACGTATTCAGTAATAGACAATCATAATATTTTTCTCCCTCTCTTTGATTTTTGAATTTGTCAATATTTCTTCGTCCCAAAATTGGCTTATTATGACAGAATACGAGAGTCGATTTTAAAAAATAAAAAGTTATACAAATTTTTTATCTATAAATTATTATAAAAATGTGTTTTGTTCTTAAATTAAGTTATTAAGTATTTAATCTCTTCATTTTGTGAAAATTGTGTAAAATATCCTTCCAATAAATGACATACAATATAAAAAAGAAGATAAAATCTTTATCAATAAAATTCCTTACACTTAAAAGTTAAAGTGCGGTTATAAGTTTATCAAAAGGAATTATATACAACTAAATACAGATATACAACATCAGCAAACTAGGGAACTAAGATTGATCCTTTGTTCCATCCCTGCCGCCTAACATTTGATCTAAAGACAACTCCTCATATGTTCACATTGTAAAAATGATCATTGCAACTCAAGAAATGAACAAATACAAACACACAAAAAATGGTAAGGTAGTTTATCAAAGAACACATATAAGATCATTTATAACGTCATTCTATAATTCATTATCAACCACTAGCATATTCATACACATTTAACCAATAGACTAGGGACCTCCTACTGCTCTCTACCACATAACTATCATTCTCTTCTTAAGACTGGAAGTTATTTAGAGCGTTAGAATAACCTTTAATTACCAACATCCTATATCAATACATACACTTAGACACATAACCATCCAAAGGAATTCTCCTTGAAATCCTTATAACCATCATTCATATGCCATCATCCTTTTCAACCATATCAAAAATATAAGATAAATCATCCTACCATTTACAACTAAACACAGTAGAGAAAGATAATTTAAAATTACCAAAAGAACTCAGACTCACTCACCCAACGAGAGCACAACTAGTGAGCTCCAACAGCCCAATAAGCTGGCCCACCTACCCCTAGAAACAAATCCAAAACACTCTAAAAACTTGCCTAGCGAACCAAACCACTCACCCAACGGGAAGAAACAATGATTTCCACCAGCCTAGCGAGTTGGCTCGCCTAACTGCTAAAACCCATTATCCAACGCTCTCAATACCATCCAGCAAGCCACCTACTCGCCCAATGACTCTGCATAATTCTACAGAATACCAATTCTGCAGAATTTGCACTCCTCAACCCATCACAACCTATCTTGGGCATTCCTATCAACTTCCACCACTTTCATTTGATGTTCTAAGATACAATTAACCTTTCTAAGTGTATAATCTTCAACTTAATCCAAATTTAAACATGTTTCACCAGAGGATTTCAATCCAAATTAACTAAAACCTCACTTTAGAGACCATATATTTTATACATTTTAGCTCTTAACTAAGCAATGTAAGGGTTTAACCAAGTCCAAATTGACTCAAAAGTAAACCTCAAACCCTTTATTCTATCTCAAACCTTCTACTTCTAAAACTCACTACTCAAAACCTCAAAATACACATAAAAGTCATTGAAAAACACAACCTATTGTCCACCATGCATTTCTAAACCATTCTTATCTTCACTCACCACCTAAACAAGTCTCAAATGACACTTCCATGGATCCCTAACCACCACTTATCCCTTTTATTACCATTTCTTCTAAAAATTACCTATCAACACCTCTCTTTTGACCAAGATGACCCATAATTTTACTAATTCATTTCCATTTAACATTTCAACCCAAAGAAACACCACCATTTCACAAAATTCACAAGGTTATTACGATCTAAATACAAACTCATACATAGCATCAAGCATCGCGCTACTGATTTCACTCAATTAAAACACAATTATTAATAAGTCAGTCATCTCAATTACAACTAAAACATTATATTATCTTAGAAATTTATCAATCATACTTGAAATTTAATAATTTAAAGCATAAACACCAATTTTCCTTACCTATAATAAGAATTTAGCACAGTTCTACACAGCTCACTATTCTTGCTTCGAGCTCAAGGAACTCTAAAAAAACCTACAAGCCACAAAAAAGCAAGTCCTTAGGACCTCCGATCAATGAAGAGATGGAAAAGAAGAAAATTTGACACATGAGAAGGAAATCTCTATGCATGGACTGACCAAAGAATTAGAGGAAAAAGGAGCAGAAACTTACTTGTTCTACAAGCAAGATTAATAGGATGGAAAGGAAGGATTCACCATCGTGATCGTTCAAACACCTCCTGATCATCAAACAGATGATCTAAGGTTAGAAATTATAAAAAGAATGAAGAAAGAACTAAAAGAAAAAGTTATAGAGAGATAATAAGTATTGTTTATAATGAGACAAATTAACAATTTTTATTTATATTATTGAATTATTTTAACTTTAAAATACTCAGTCTCATTGTTTTAAAATATTCATTAACTCTAATACTCTATTTTTTACATCTTACACTAAGATTACTTTTCCAGTTCCTTTATAGACGATGCGCTTTGTTAACGAAATTCATTCCGTTTACATATTGTTTTCAAAATTCAATATATTACTAATTAATTTTCAAATTATATTCTCACTTTATACTTAATTTTCAATCAAGTTACACATGCCTAAAATATAAAACATATTATTTCTATTTTAATAAAATAAAACAAGGCTTAAACCCTCCATTGGTCCTCATATTTGTGTGCAAATCTTAGTTTGGTCCTCAAGTTTTGAATTGTCTCAATTGAGTCATATTTTTTGTAAAAATGCACACATTTTACCCTAACTGTTAAGTTGTCTCAAACGGTGTTAATTGATGCTGAGATGAATTTTTTATTTTAGGCTTAATTCCTCCCTTGGTCCTTATATTTGTGTGAAAATCTCAGTTCGGTCCTCAAGTTTTGAACTGTCTCAATTGGGTCATAATTTTTGAACTATCGACAACGGCGGCATTTTTTAGTTTGAGAGGGAGAAAAGGTGTGAGTCGGGGGGTTTGAGGGTTTGAGGGTGGAGGAATGAGTGAACTGTGATCAGTGATTGGAAGGAAAAACAAAGATCATAGCCACGTGGATTTAATGATTTAAAACATAAAAAAAAAAAAATTACAGCAGTTCAAAGTTAACGCCGTCTCAATACACTTAACGGTTGGGGTAAAATGTTGTAAAATGTTTACATTTCATAAGGACTTGAGGAAAAACTTGAGGACCGAACTGAGATTTTCACACAAACATAAGGACCAAGTGAGGGATTAAGCCTAAAATAAAAAATTCATCCCAGCATCAATTAACGTCGTTTGAGACAACTTAACGGTTAGGGTAAAATGTGTGCATTTTTACAAAAATTATGACTCAATTGAGACAATTCAAAACTTGAGGACCAAACTGAGGTTTGCACACAAATATAAGAACTAATGGAGGGTTTAAGCCAATAAAACAATTATTCAACATTCTACTTTTTTTTTCATAAAAGTCTTAAGAAAAGCATAAAGAGTGGAAAAGGTAAATGTCCAATATAATAAATGCTGACAACGTAAACATGTTTCACTTAAATTTTGTACTTACCAAAATTTAGCGAGCAGTTTTTAAGGTTGAATGATCTTCAATTATCGAATTTCATGTATAATGTTTAGTATGATAAAATTATAGACTTTTAGACATATAACGAATATATTAATAGATTATGTTGATATCTTGGTAATTAATAATTGAAATATACGGTATCTCAAAAATAATATCATTATCTTTCAATATTTTAGAGAAAATTATAATAATAAATATGTTATTATTTTTTAATCCCTAAATTACGCTAAGTGCAAATTATATCATCAATCATCAAAGCATATTCTACTCACTTTTTTAAGCCACAATGAACCCTGTTTTGCTTCTCTAGTTATCACATTAAAACTGATAATATTATTTACAATATGGAAAGTCTTAGTTTTGTAGAAACTTTGCTAAAATTAATGCATACAAGTGGTTCGATGCCTATTTTTTAAAAATTAATAATTAGAATTCATATTTAGTTTGAATGTGAAATTAAGAATGAAAATAGTATTTTAGTCTAAATTAATTTGATTTAATAAAATTAAAGAATCTCTTAATGAAAAAGAAAAAGTAGCTATTGTGTTATGTCCTTTCTTTTAGTGTCTACAAATTGAAAGTCAGGGATTTTGGTTGAATTTATTAATGGGCCAAAGCACACAATAATGAAAAATTAAGAGTTGTTGGTTGTTATGATATTGCCTTTATGCTTGCTTCTAAAACTGTGATATTTAATGGAAGCAAATGCTACACGAAACCTGTTCTCATTTATTCTCAAACTCACTTTCATAGTGAAAGGTAGAAAATGTGCAAAACTCACTTTGAAGATTTTCGTAAATTTTTATTGTGAATTCTTTATCTTTAATTTCTTAAATTAAATTTATGGGTTAAGCAAGTTTTACTATTGGGTTATCTATATTTTGTATCATCAAATTCGATTTAAGTAAAAGTTTAACTCTTTTTTCTTTTATTAGTTGTACATTGCTTAACACATTAAGTATATTCTTATTGTATATATAGGAATGTTAAAACAATTTTAAGGTAGGGATACGTTTTGTAAAATTTAAAACTAGTTTAGAATAGGAACTATGCAAATGAATTTTGTAATAACCTATAAATTAAAATTTAAAACTTTTAAGAATATAAAAAAAATGATAAAATTAAGTTTTAGAAAAATTAATACATATATCAGCTTTTTGAGACATTTACAGAACATGTCATCTTCACTTTGCTTTAGACAACTTCTCTCTAACAGCTTGCTCTCCCAACTTTTCCCTCCTTCTCTCTAGCTTTCTTCCCCATTGAGTCACTGGAATTCCATTCTGAAGGTGCCTAGACGAACATGGCGTCAAGGGCTCCGAGTTGCACCGATCAATTTCTAGGTTCCTCCGCGAGTAAACTGTTTTTCACTTTTCCATGCAATTTGGGGCTGTGGAGCATCCAACAATTTTTTTGCATGTAATTCATCTTATTCTTTTTCCAAAAATTTCTAGTTTCCATTAGATTCTAAGAACCTTTTTCGACCTACAATTTGTCTATCCATAGGTGACTCTAGCTTTTAGTTGAGGCTTAAGAAAAAGGGAGCAAATTCCTTCTGTACTGTGCTACCAGTTGAAGGTAAGGGAAGCTGGTTTATTTTTTGTTATTTTGAGTTTTAGTTGTGTGAGATGAACTGATGTTTGTGAACTGTTAGGATTGCATGAGTCAGATTTAATAGATATTGGGTTATAATGCATGTGAACATGTTGTGTTGGCTTTTGTTTTTACTAAACCTGAAACCTTGTGCTTCTTGCATATTTGGATATGTACTATTGATTGAATCTGTAATTGTGTGAATTGGATGCTTATGATGTGGTATGGAAGCAATGCTGTAATGATAAGGAGTGGTTAGAGGGGATGAATCCTGTCAACCCTTTTAATATGAAAGAGTAGTATTGGGGTTTTTAGATCCTGTGAAGGGAACCTAGGTAGTCAAATTTTGAATTAGGCATTTCAGGTGGTTCTGACCAAGTTAGCTAACATAAATAAGTAAATTGATACCATTTAGGAGGGCTAGGAGTATTAAAAACAGTTTCAATTGGAAGATTTAGAATTTTGGTCATCAAGTTAAAGAAGTTGAATTATAGTATCTGAATTTAGGTATAATCACTAAAGATTGAGGTTAGGAACATTCATAATGAATTAGACAAGTGAAATTCATCATGTAGATGGAATTAGAGGTGTTAGAAATTTACCCAGAGGCCTAGAATGGGTTGGAAATGGGTTGGAGGGGTGTGAACTGCGAAATTATGCAGCATCGCGTGTATCAGAGTTTGCATATTCGCACAGCGCACCAAGAGGGTGCATTGAGCGAAATTTCTTGGGCCTCCCTCACTGCTTAATTCGCACAGCGCACCAGGAAGGGTGCGCTGAGTGAATTTAGTGTGGCAATTTTTTATGTTTTTTACGTTTTGGGAGTTCTGGACGTCCGTTTTGGACGTTCTTTAGGTCGTTCTGGGGGGGTTTTTGACCCTTCCGGAGCCATTGGTGAGGGTCTCCAAGGTGTTTGAATTACTTAACTATTGGTAATTAAAGATTATAAAGAAATTTGTGTTAATAAGTGATGTTTCTGTGAAAGTATGTATTGACTAAGTATGTATGAGTTGTTTTTATGACATAACTAAAGAATGATTGTGTTCCATGTGACGTAATATGAGGATTTAAGTGGATCTCTTGGTGAGATTTTGGTAGTGTTTAGAATGAATATAGGAAGCTCAGTCTTGGGGGTTATCCTAACACTCTAATGACTCTTTTAAACTCACTTAGAGAAGAATTAGTCATGTGGTGAGAGTAGTAGGAGGTCCTAGTCTTGGGTGCTTCCAGTATGACCAAGGCGAGTGATAACGGACTTACACTTGTGTGTGTGGTAGGGTTTAACCCATAGCAATGGCTTTGCAAAGCAATAGAGGCCACCACAAGTGCACAACTCGCCATAGCTCAATATTTATTCTGTCCGAATGAGTCATGTCTAGTTTATGATCTGTTACAATGTGCTAATTACTTGTTTATGTGACTATAATTGTATATGTTAGATTAAATTGCATTAACATGTATATTTTTTATAATCTAGCTTACCCTTTGCATGTTTGTTGTTTGTTTTGTATGTTTGTCTTCTTTCTATTGCAATGATCATCCAAATTGGATGTGAGCAGAGGCAGATGATGTTCCATTGGAGCAAGCCCTGGAAAGCGAGGACACTACACCTAGTTCATAGATATCTTTTATCTATCTTGTTCCTTTTGAAAGACTATAGTGTAGATGGAATCTAAAACTTTATAGAGCCTTTTGAGTTATTTTAGTCATCTGCTCATTTTGAAATACTTTGAATTATGTATAGTTTAAGTTTATAATTCATTTTGGGATGACTGTAAAATTTTAAATCTCTATTTACATCCTCTTAGTTGCTCTCTTTTATTATAATGTTTGTCATTCTATGTTATATTATTTCATATAATTTGGGATGTCACATTATGGTATCAGAGCCAGGTTTCGATCCTCTCCTCAGTCCCATATCTATACAGTCTCTAGATCCCTCTCATTCTGGTGTATGTTCGATTCGTCCATGTGCCCCTTCCACTGGAAGCCTGCCAAGAGCCGTTCCTTGTCCGTGCCTCTTGCACCGGCGATCTCTCCCCGTCCTCGTCAATGCCCAGGTGTCACATGCCCACCAGTTTCCGCTTGGTTCGTCCTCGAACCACACCGTACTAGGAGAGGTTAGGCTCTGATACCACTTGGTTCCAGGATGGAGAGTCGGTGTTGACTGGACCAGAAATTATGCAGCAGACAATTGAGAAAGTGAAGTTGATTCAAGAGCGTATGAGAGCTTCTTAGAGTAGAAAGAAGTCATATGCTGATAAGAGACGTTGTCCTCTAGAGTTTGAGGCTGTGGACCATGTATAGTCATCTGCTCATTTTAGAGCCTTTAGAGTTATTTTAGTCATCTGCTCATTTTGAAATACTTTGAATTAAGTATAGTTTAAGGTTATAATTCATTTTGGGATGACTGTAAAATTTTAAATCTCTATTTACATCTCTTAGTCGCTCTCTTTTATTATAATGTTTGCCTTCAATGTTATATTATTTCATGGATGTCACAATTTTTTTTTGTAATATAAATTTATTAGTGCAGGCTTAAATTAACTGGTAACTCTACTTTAAAATAATATTTTTTTATTAAAAATATTTTAAATGTATTTTGTTATGGTAAATATTTTAAAAATGATAAAATGTTACAAATATAACTACCTACGAGTAATTATGTATAAATTTTTCAACATTGATAATTATTAATAAATAAAATAATTCATTAATAAAATTTAACAATTTTATTAACGAATTTTTTAATGTAAAAGTAAACAATAATTTAGATTTATCAATAAATTTTCTGATTAATAAATTTTACTCATCAATAAATTTATATTTTTCTTGTAGTTAAATAAGTTTATTTTGGAGAGAATTTTGTTTTAACAATTAAAATACAATTTCAATAAATTATTGTTTTATATTTTTAGTATGTTGTTCCATTTCAGTAAATAAATGTGCCCTCTGGTCTAAAGATGCTTGATTTTCTCTCACTATAATCTTAAATTCAATTTTTTATCTATATAGAATAAATATTTTTTTTTAGAGTATTTGTCTTACCATATCAACATACTCTATTTAAATAGAGTATTTCCGTCTTCCATATTATATATATGTATATACAAAACATAGTGGTAATTTATTAAAAGAAATGTTAAGTGTCAATCAAATGCTTTAACGAGACTCCAATAGAGAAAAAGAGCTAAAATAAAACCGAAGAAACCACAACCCGCAAAACCAGTGAATTCCCATCATATTCAACAATAAAATGTATACCATCACTATAATGCTTACACGAATCAAGGCTTTGCAGATTTGTTTCTGTGTAACTTCTTGGGAAAACATTTTTAAATTAAAAACGCCTGTTTAAAATTTTATAATAATTTATATTTTCTTCAACATCTCAAAAAACTTATTCAGATAAATATACAATAAAAATCATTAAAAAAATAAAAATGGCATTGATATAATACTCTTATTAGTTATAACATAGAATTGTCTTCTTTTTTCCTAATTTTAGAATAGGTTGTATTTTTTTTAATTATAATTGTAGTTTAATGCTTATTGATGAACTTTAATCAAAGTCGGAAGAAATACGGAAGAAATCGGGATAATATAAGCAAGGAGTGCACATGAGAAAAGACTCTTTTAGAAGACCAAACACTTCAATGAATTAAATCAAATAAGAAGTGAGCATGAGAAACATGGTCTCATTTTTTAAATGCACCACCTCAACATACAGAGTAAGAAAATGTGACTTGAAAATTAAATCAAGCAAATAGATTCACAACTCACTTGGTGCATCACTTTACGTTTATCTAGAACTTCTTTTAGAATTTTAAAAATTGGCTAGAACTTCTTTTGGAATTTTAAAAATTGGAGTCAAATGAGAGGAGTGAAATGTGATGTCCCAAATTATATAAGAAAGGCATACATAATAATAAAGACGTCATCATGTGTAATATAGGAAATCAGTTAAGAGTAGAATGACAGTTAATAAAGGATTACAGTCATCCTTAGAGTGGTACTAGAAGTTAAAGCTGGGGTACTAGAATTCTCCCAAAAGGGTAGGAATTTAAAACTTTAACCATAACAAAAGTTCTTCAAAATATCACAGAGCAAAAGAAAGTCCTAAGAAGACTAGGCTGCAGCATTGTCATTCCCAAGGCTGTCTCCAAAGTAACATCCTCTCCATCTGCTCCCATCCAAGTGGATGATCATCGCAAAAGAAAACTAACGCAAACATGGCACAACCACAAACAAATGCAAGGGTGAGCTAATTATATAAAAAGAAGAGCATGCAATTATATTCACATGTACATATCAGATTTAATCTCGTGTCTAGTGTATGCAAGTAAAACAATATATAATACAAAACCTAGCATGTTAACTTCTAGACTTGACTTGTCCGGACTTTAGAATGATAGTCGAGCTATGGCGGGCCATGCACCCGTGGTGGCTTGTGATACTTGGGCTCCCCCGCCCTGCCACACTCACAAGGTTAGTCTATTCCGCGCCCTGGAGCATACTAGAAGCCTCCAAGACTAAGACTTCCTGCTACTTCTCACCACATGGTCCAATCCTCTCAACATGAGAAGAAAGGCCATTGGAGCGTCAGGACGACCCCCAAGACTGAGATCCTACTTTCATTCTAAAACACTAAGAATCTCACCAAGAGATTCTACATTTGAAACTACCATAAGCAACCATGAAATCATGTTTCAGTCTTTCCCAATTCACACACCTTTGAATTATAATCAAACCACATGTTTAAGCTTTAAAGATCAAGTCATATGTACCAGAACATGCTCCACAACCACTTCCAATAATCTCAAATAGACAATATTGTCATGTTATCTGAATCACACTAACAAACTCTACAATTTCTTGTAAAATAATACATCCCCACAGGTAAAATTTAATATCATACGTAATCTTTACTACTAATTTTCTATAAAACAATATTATTTTAATATAATTTATTATCATATTTACTCTCTTGCATCTCTTATATATAATATATTAATATAATATATCTCATACATTCTTTTATATATAAATATTATGATAACAATTTATATCATACGTACTCTCCTGCATCTTATATATCCCTATTATATTAATATAATATATATCATGCTTTCCTAACTTATATTTTCATATTATTTAATAGTGTGTGTGTATATATATATATATATATATGTGTGTGTGTGTGTGTGTGTGTATCATACGTTTCATATTATGTTGATATAATATATATATATATATATATATATATATATATATGTGTGTGTGTGTGTGTGTATCATACTTTTCTAACGCCAGCACTACTCCCAATACTAACCTAACTTCTAACACCCGAAATTTGTGGTAGGCACCTATTTAAACATATCTAGATGGATTTTACCAATTATACAGTGATTCTAAAGTTGTTTAGGCTTGAATTTAACTTCAAAACATCGCATCCTATGACTTATGGACTCTAATTCAATTCTGCCATTTTTAATGTGTTTTAGTTCAATTTTATTTGTCTAACAAGTCACAACTGACTTGTTTAAACTGCCCAAATAGACCGAATGCGCTCAATACCCCAAACTCTCAAAATCACTCCTTCACTTCCCATCAAACACCCAAAATGGTTCCTATTTGGTAAACTACTTGTCTAATTTTCATCATAGTAGAGATCTTACTTTACGCAAATTGGTCATCGGAGAGGACCCAGATGTTTGAACGCATCAAACTCACCTTCGTCCCCAGCACATATGACTAGTCACAATTAACTGGACTAGGCCAAGGCTGCTCTATGATCAGGGATGTGCCAACTCAGGTTTTTAAGGTTCCTCTATCCTACCAACAAAGAAAGGCTCTCAACAAATTATGATTTAATTATCTAAGTTATTAAAACTGTCCTACAGTGTTCTAGAGATCAAATACCCAATTTTATATATCTCTCTTCCCTTCACAATAACCTTAAACAGTACATATACGCTTGTTTAATACCCATATACATGCTATCGCAGAGCCCTTACTCCAAACTCTCCCACCAGATCAATTTCAACCAAAACAGATTAATTTCAACAGAGACACTTACAAACATAAATTTCCACATGTACCAGTTCAACACCAAATCACAAATTATTTAAGCACAATTTCACAGTCTTAGTTATAACATCCAATAAAAATTAAAATCGTATAACAGTTTCACAAGAACACATCAGTTCAACATTCAACCTGCATATATTTTTATAAAATAAATTCATACAAAATAATTAGCTCCCCTTACCTGGGTTTCTCAAAGTAACACTAGTTTGAAGACGCCATAACGGAGTCTCACCCAGACAGAACACAACAACACCTATAAACCCCATATTGGCGGTAGAAAAATAGTTCTTAGAGTTATGACTTAACAGAAATTAGAATGAGAACAACTCTAACTGCATGAAATTAGTAGAACCCCAAACCCTAGGTATCAAAATGGCGGAGGGAAACAAAAAGATCACTTACCGGAATGATATTAAGAAACTGATCGGTTCAAAGTGAAGCTCTTGACGCCATGCACGCTTAAGCCCCTTCAAACCAAAAATTAAACAGTTCAATGAGCTGGGATACAGTTCAATGAGCTGGGATTCTAGATAGAAGGCAGAGCAACTATGTGAAAGGATTTCTAGAGAGAGAAGAAAAAATGGCTAAATGAAGAATCTGATTTTTAGAGAAGTCCCTTCTAAGTCATGTACCCTTAATCTTTATGGGTTGGACTGCCTAAACATAAGGTCCATCAGTCCTTGGCTTATTTTCAGATCCTTGTATGAAACATGCATATTTAGTGTGTGTGTGTGTGTGTGTATATATATATATATATATATATATATATTTGTTTCATATTTTAAAATGAATACAAATTTTATGAACTTGTGAGTGTGTGAGTTAGAGAGAGTGATTTCTATTCTTTTTTAGTTTTCTATCTTAATGTTATGTTTGGATAAAGAAATTTAAGAGTGTCGTTGATTAATTTGGAGAATTTGATTTGAAATAAAATTATTTGTTTGATGACAAAAATATAAGTAAATTGAAATTGAGGAATTTTAAAAAATATTTTAAATAACTAAAAATAATTAAATTTGAAATAAATTAAAAAAAAGAAAAACTAAAATTTTACAAGTTGTGGAATTATTAATTGGTCAGGATGAAAAAACTTCACAATTCAAAAGGTCGACTTATGTCAACTTATGAGTATAGACTCACTTGACTCGACTTTTGGTCAAAGTCAAAGGTTGAGTTAAATGGGTTCGAGCCAAAAGTCAACTTAAGTCACTCATACTGAAAGTTGAGTAATGTCAATTTGGCATAAACTAAAGGTCGAACCAATTTGGCATAAACCTAAGGTTAAGCGAAATTCGCATAAAACAAAGGTTAGGTTGAGTCAACCCAGATCGAAAGTCGAGCTAAGTCGAACCGGGCGAAGTTCAAGTTGAGTCGACTCGGGTCAAATGTCGAGTCAAGTTGGCTAGAGGCCTAGTATGTCGGCCTGAGACAGGGGTCAAGCTGAGTCGACTTAGGTTGAAGTTGTCGAGTCAGTCTAGGCCAAATGTCGAGTTGAGCTTGTCTCGGCTGCATGTCGAGTGGAGTTGATCTCAACTGAAGGTCTAATGGAATAAACCAGGGTTGAAGGTCAAGTCGACTTAGCTCGAGTCAAATGTTGAGCCAAGTCTACTCTAGCCAAAGGTTGAGCTGATTCGGCCACAATAGAAGGTTAAGCCAAGTCGACTCGAACAAATGTCAAGCAAAGTCAGCTCGAGTCGAGATGACTCGTGTCGAATATCAAGTCAAGTTTGTTTGGGTCAAAGGTTGGATAGAGTCGGTCACGATCAAAGGTTGAGTCGAGTTGGTTCTAACCAAAAGTCAAGTAGAGTCAGCCCAAGCCAAATGTTAAGCCAAGTTGATTTACACAAAAATCATCTTGGATCGAAGGTCAAGCTAACTTAACTCAAGCTCAAGGATGAAGTTAAATTTACTTTAAAATAAAAATTAAATTACTTTATAAAAAAATATTGAGATATAAGATATTTTAATTACTTCATTCAAACAAAGTATTTAAAAAATTAAAAGAATTCAATTGTAAGTAATTGAAACACTGTGTATTTTAGTTTTTTTGGAATTGTTAAAATCCCTCGTTCTCATACAAGGTAAAGTAGTTAGGAATTCAAATTTATGGTTCTTTCTTTCAATTTTCTTAACTCTAACTCAAGTGATCTCTTCCATCTTCTAACTCCATCTTTTATTTTTCTTTATTCATTTTCCCTTATACTTATTCATATGACATTATATTGTTTTTTATTCTTATATTATTGAACTCATGACTCAATTTAAACATACGATATTCTCATGTTATACAAAATAAAGAAAAATGAAAGAGAATTCAATTACAGGTAATTAAAATACTATATATTTTAATTTCTTAAAATTGTTGAAATCTCTAGTCCTAACATAAGGTAAAGTAGTTAGAAATTCAATAGTTCTTTCTTTCGATTTTCTTAAGTTTAACCCTAGTGATATTTCTCATCTTTTAACTCTATCTTTTATTTTTCTTTACTTTCATTTTCATCACTTATTTTTGTTCTTATGATATTATATTATTTTTGTATTCTTATATTCTTAAATTCATGACTCAATTTAAATTTAAACATGTGATACAAAAATAAAGATATCTTATCTCTTTATTATGATTTTTCAAGAATAAAAATTTATATATTTTCGTTGTCAATCGGATCTAATAAATTATAGGTAAGACTGACTTAAGTGGAAGCCTTTAATTATGATATTTCATCTTCACCTATCTTAATTTTTTTCCGTTTATAGTTACCATATAGCTAATCTTATAAGAAACAAAGGAAAGAAATTTGCTTATGTTAGCATCTCGAATATAAAAAGTGTAAATTATTAATCCAATCTAATATAAATCAAGATAATAAAATGAAATTGAATTGAAAAAAAAATGATTAGGTTTCATATGTTATGTTTAAAAATAGTGTAATCAAACCTTGAACTTAGTTATTGAAAAATTACATGAACTAGAAATTTGAAATAAAAAAACAAAAAAATATTCCTTTTTTTGTGCAACCAATTATTAATAATAAATGTTAAAATATAATATAAATTAAATTATGTTATACAAAAGATAATAAAAACAGGTATAAAATGATTATACAGGATAAGACAATTGTAAACATTTTATTTGGATGGCAAGTTATAATAAGAAGAGTTCAGGGTGTAGTTGTTGTGTTTCAGACTCAAAATAGAGAGATGCAGTCTTTTTTAAAAATTTTGGTTTTGTTTACCTTCTCTATCATGATTTGCTGTGTCATATCAAAATCAGCATAGCATGACTTGTGATAATAGAATAGAGTCACAGACGTGTTTTCTTCACCTACAATATATTTTTTATGTCTATTCTACCAACCTCCTCCTGTTAAATCAATCACTCACTGCCACCATCACCAGTGTTGCTATTCTTCTTGCAAACTTTTATCTTGTTGTACAAATTACATGTATATAAATTATATTCTAATCCTTTTATTTGAATTTGAAGAATAAAAAATTTAATTTAAAAAAGAAAAATTGTAGTTGTGGGAGAAAAAATAAAAGAAAAATATGTAAAAATTTATAAGTGATTTTCATGTGAATAATAAAAGAATTGTTTTAATAAATAAAATTGTAAATAGATCAAATTGTTTATGTGGTAAAAAATATTATTATTTGAAAATTTTTAATAATAAAATTATAATTATGAAAATAAATATAAATAATTTTTATAATTTAATTATAAATAGTTTTTGTTTTATTTTATAGATGATTTTTATTTATTTAGTAAAATTGATGTTAAATTTAAGGGTTAAATATATTTTTAGTCTCTTAACTATCAAGTATTTTTATTTTTAATCTCTCTCCCAAACTTTGGTATACTTTGATTCTTATCTTTAAAGAAACTATAATTTTTCGTTCTTCTTCGTAACTAATGTCGTTAATTTTTTTTCTGACGTGACTAACATGTTCCAAGTGGAAAGTCAATTCAAATTTTCAATCTGACTTTAATTAAAATAAATAAATATAAATATATATATATATATATATATTAAAATTGTAGGTTCAAAATTGGAATCTTCTTTTTTTCGTTGAGGATTCTTTTCTTCCCTATCTTTAATCAGCCATGGTAATACTCTTCCCCTCTCATTCTTAGTTTCTACAAGAATCTTTTCATTGTCATTCTCTTCTTCATCTCTCTTTTAACTAAGGATCCCGTTATTTTAACACACTATTTTTGACACAGTTTTGACACCGACAGGTATCAAGCTGCCATTAGTCCTCTTTTTTAATTTTTTTTTTTAAAAATCTTGGGACGAAAATGAGAAGGGTTTAAAAAATTTGTCTTTCCAAATTTACCCTTGGCCTTGTTTCATTACATTTTGTCTTCGATTTGGTTCTCTCTGTCGCATTTCGTTGTCCCCCGTCGTTCTCCCCGTACGTTTGGTTTGTGGTTCTCCTTTGTCGTCGTTTGGTGGAAATGGGAAGTCCGGGAAAGGAGCTTCGTTGGAGCAAGGTAAATGCGTTGTTGGGTTTTTGGTTTGGGTTGTCGGGTTCTTGCGTTCTTGCGTTCTTGTTGTTTTGGGTTTTTGGTTTGGGTTCTTGCGTTCTTGCGTTCTTGGTGTTTTGGGTTTTTGGTTTGCGTTCTTGCGTTCTTGGGTTTTGGGTTTTTGGTTTGCGTTCTTGTGTTCTTGATGTTATGGTAAAGGTACTGTGTTTGTGGTTATTGAGTTATGGCTTTATGGTTTGCGTTCTTGCGTTCTTGGTTTTTGTTTTATCTGTAGGTTGTTGGACCCCTTCTGCTTTTGTTGTTTATTTGTTGTTGTGTTTACATTAGATTTGTTTTGGTTGAGCAGTTGACGGTTCGTCACCATTTTTCAACGATGTATGTTTGCACATTGAACGAACACTTGACGGATGATCAACGGTCACTGATTTCAAAGACTCCATTTGGTTGGTTTTTACAATTGAGTGGTAGAGTTACATTGAATACTAAAATTTTGCGGGAGTTAACATTGAAATGGGTCGATTCGAGCAACGGTTTTCTTATTGGAGAGAAAGTTGTGAATATGAAGGAAAAGGAATTTTGTTTTGGATTAGGGTTGAGTTTAGAGGGTGGTAGTATAAACTTAAAGGATACAATGGTTATAAGTAATTATGTGAAATACTTGGGTAAGGGAAGTAAAAATTTGAATTTCATTTACAAATTCTTGTTGAAAAAACATAACAAAGAAATACCTTGTGGTGTTTTTTGTAGCTTGTACATATTGGTGGGGATATCTGAGATTTTGTTTCCTAGACGTTATGGACGAGTGTTTCCTATCATGTTTGACATTGTTGACAACCTTAGTCGTTTGAGTAATTACTGTTGGGGTAGTTTTGTTTATCGTTATTTGTTAAAAAGTTTGAGCAAAGCTTCGGATTCAGTGAAGAAAGGCAAAGTTACAAGCGACGTTTATGTCAATGGTTGTGTTTACATGTTGCAGGTATTTGTTATTTATTGATTTGATAAATGAATGATTTTTTGAATATTTGTTATTTGATTATGAATAATTTTTAACTATTACATGTTTTATAGGTATGGTTTTGTGAGCATTTCTTAGTTCCCCAAGGTGCAATAAAGAAGTCTCCAAGGATCTTGCATTGGATGGATACAAATGTGGGAGACAACATCGTCAAACGTGTTTTCGAGATGGGTGTGGTATGTTTTGACTTGTGAATGTTTTGATATATTGACAACAGTTACCTAACATGTTATATGTTGTTTAATTTCAGTTTCATGTTGTTGATGATTTGGGTGGTGGTGCATTGAAGGATAACACATATGTGAAGGAAAAACAATCACATCCAAAAAGGAATGATGACCAACCATCAACAAAAAAAATTCTTAGAAGAAAACGGAGAGAAAGTTTGATGCGTACTGTAGAGGAGCAAGAATGTGCACTTGAAGAACTTAGAAGGAATGTCAATGTCGTGGAGGCACAGTTGGAGGAAGAAAAGGCCAAAAGAGGTAGAAGGCAAGACGATGGATCCCAAAGTGGTGGACGTCCATAACCATTCAGTGACAGTGCATTTCTTTCCCCTTGTGGAACGTCGAAGAACGAACCGGGTGGGTTTTCTCAGACCGAACATGGTGGAATGTTGCAGAACACACCGGATGGAGTGTGCAACACCGAACCACAATTGAAGACCTATGTGAGGATGGGAAGAAGAATGTGTTATAAGAGCCAAGCCTTAAGGACACCATACACAGGAAATGTAGGACCTAGGAAGAAAAATTAGTGATTATTGTATGGTATTTTGAATAGGACAAGAACTTGATGTTGTAATTAAACCTATTTCTTGCAATATATAGTAGATGAATGTTTGGTTGCATGTATTTATGTAATTGAAGTGGTTTATATTCTGATTTGGTGTACATTTTAAATTTTGAAGAATCCATTTTTTGGAAGTGATAATGTTAGTGTGACAAGAATGAAGTCATGTTTGTGATATGATGAATTTGACTGAATTGGTAAAGATGATGATGCTAAATTGTGTGTTGTAATCGTTTACTATTGTGTTGTAACCTCAATTTTTAACAACCTGTTGAACATAATGAGGCACCAATGAAAACATAAGGGACCACAGCTGAATTTTTGCCAAGTTTGGTGCAAAAAACTGCATTGTAATCGTTTAAAAGGGGTTGTAAACGATTACACGTGTCTGATTTGGATTCTGCACATCCTGTTGAACTGAAGGAGCCACCAGTGAACAGGTGAAGGACCACTGGTGAATAACAGTGTTTTTTGACCCAAGTCTAGTTCTTTTAGTTGAAATTTGATGTTCTTTAGTGAGGAATGGTTGCATCTTAATGTTTTGGGTGCCCCAAGATGGAGGTGGGGACCTCCCATGGAGATATTATTATGTTAAGTGAAGTTCTGCCAAGTCTAGTGCAAAAAACTACATTGTAATCGTTTACAAGGGGTTGTAAACGATTACGCGTGTCTGATTTTGGATTCTGCACATCCTGTTGAACTGAAGGAGCCACCAGTGAACAGGTGGAGGACCACTGGTGAATAACAATGTTTTTTGACCCAAGTCCAGTTCTTTTAGTTGAAATTTGATGTTCTTTAGTGAGGAATGGATGCATCTTAATGTTTTGGGTGCCCCAAGATGGAGGTGGGGACCTCCCATGGAGAGATTATTATGTTAATTGAAGTTTTGCAAAGTCTGGTGCAAAAAACTGCATTGTAATGGTTTACAAGGGGTTGTAAACGATTACGCGTGTCTGATTTGGATTCTGCACATCTTGTTGAACTGAAGGAGCCACTAGTGAAAACGTGGAGGACCATTGGTGAATAACAGTGTTTTTTGACCCAAGTCCAGTTCTTTTAGTTGAAATTTGATGTTCTTTAGTGAGGAATGGCTGCATCTTAATGTTTTGGGTGCCCCAAGATGGAGGTAGGGACCTCCCATGGAGAGATTATTGTGTTAAGTGAAGTTTTGCCAAGTCTGGTGCAAAAAACTGCATTTTAATCGTTTACAAGGGGTTGTAAATGATTACGCGTGTCTGATTTAGATTCTACACATCCTGTTGAACTGAAGGAGCCACCAATGAACACGTGGAGGACCACTGGTGAATAACAGTGTTTTTTGACCCAAGTCCAGTTCTTTTAGTTGAAATTTGATGTTCTTTAGTGAGGAATGACTGCATCTTAATGTTTTGGGTCCCCCAAGATGGAGGTGGATACCTCCCATGGAGAGATTATTGTGTTAAGTGAAGTTCTGCCAAGTCTGGTGCAAAAAACTGCATTGTAATCGTTTACAAGGGGTTGTAAACGATTACGCGTGTCTTTGGATTCTGCACATCCTGTTGAACTGAAGGAGCCACTAGTGAACAGGTGGAGGACCATTGGTGAATAGCAGTGTTTTTTGACCCAAGTCCAGTTCTTTTAGTTGAAATTTGATGTTCTTTAGTGAGGAATGGCTGCATCTTAATGATTACACATAAACAAACCTGGACATCATTCATCAATCAACAATCATTTTTAAAGTGCACATAAACAAGGTTGAAATCCCATAATCAAGGTTGAAATCAATCATCTTATACCACTATCAATTTGTACAATATGTTCATATACATTAAAATACACTGCCTTCAAATAAATTATTGTATCTTACAATGTTGACCACAATGTTCACTACATTTGTACACAGGACAACTATCCTACAATAATCCGTAGACCTCTAGCGCATCCAGTATTCTTATGTTCTCGTCGTCCAGGATCCAATCACGTACATATTACTTCCTAATTGCAAGCAATTCCTCCTGAAATGAAAAAAAAAAATGCAATTGTAAAATCAAACCAATCATCAAACAAAGAATGAAAATCATATTCGAACTTACATTCGTATATTGTGGCATACTTTTCCCATTGTATTTATCCTCTCCATCCCAAATTTCCATAGCTTTCAAAATGATAACTCCACAGTCATGTCTGAAACAATAAACCACTTATCACAAACTACATCACTTAGAACAACATATATTTAAAGTCACGGGTTATAGGAAAATACAGGTTTAAAGTCACACCATAACCTTCAATAATTCACAGTTAATCTCCACAGCCTTACGAAGCTCCAAACACCAACGAAATGGAGTCATCGAAATTCGTTCAACATGGACATCTCTTACTAACCCATTCCTAGTAACAATGATTGATGAATCAAGAGAGATTCGAACCCGTTGCTACAAAACATTAAAACATAAAATTTTAATACTTACAAAAAAAAACAACTTTATATAATAACACAACTTTTACTCACCTTTCGGTTTCCGGACGCCATTACAACTGCAAATATTTCATACAAATACATCAATGGTGGATTAGGGTTCACAAAACTAAAAAAAAATAAAATAAAACAAAAATAAAGTACGCCTCCACAAGCCACACAATGCGATATAGAGCAAACACTCAAAATAGAGGCACAAAGCCATAGACAACCAAAACGAGAAATGCGAAAGAGAGCTTACCGATACACAATGATACGTTTGGATGAGACGATCAGCCGAATGGAGAGAGACCAAGGGATTCCAGAAATGAAGCGAATGAAAAATGGAGAGAGGCGAGTGGGAGAGGAATGGGAAGAACGAAAGTGAAGAAGACGAATGAGAAGAACGAAAGTGAAGAAGAAAAAAAATGAAACCACGAAAATCAAAATTTCATAAAAGCATCATTCCAATATTACCCTTCTCCGCTTTTTTAAAAGGTATTAATGAAGTTAAAACATCCAATACAAATTTGACACGTGCGCTATGTCAAATTTGTGTCAAAAGAGGGTGTCAAAGAAACATTTTCCTTTAACTAATCTCACCATTCACATCATCCACAAAAGATAGATTCATTAGAGTCACACCTTTAGCTTAAACCTTAACAAAAATCCAAATTCAAACATTTGTCTGATAAAAACCCTCCATGTCTTTTTTATTGTAACAAAACCATTGTTCACCTTTATAAACACTTTAATGGTTCTCAATACAAAGAACAACAAATTTGTTTACTTGGTCCACATGTATCACCACCCCAAACAACTTTCATGAAAAAAAAAAACTAAATATCTAGCAAGACTACCTCATATCCTAAAAACAAACAAAATCCTAAAACAAATCGTTTTTGTATGTGAAAGGTTTCAAATTTGAACAAATGAGGTTCAAAGGGGTGAAACAAGCAAGCACCTTGTGTTTGAAAACTCATAAAGCTTGCCCGTGTTAGAGAATATGATGACAACAACCTCAACATCACATAGAACAAACAATTATCTGGCCTTCTTGAGCAACCCATTTCTCCTCTTGGAAAAGGTAACATGTCTCTTGTTCAAATCCTTAATTTTCCTAATCTCAATCTTCCCCCTCCCCATGTTTTTTTCTCTTCCCTCTCACAAAGCACCAACCTTTATTGCCCTTCCTCACCAGTCACTGAACCCACCAACATTCAGAATAAGAGGGGAAAGATGGGCATGAAAAGAAGGACCCCAAAAGAGGTTCCTTATTTATATGCAAGACACACAGCACACAAAAAATAAAAAAGCACAATTATTTTGTTGTTGGAGAGGATTGGGATTCTGGAAAATGTAAACTTTCGTTAGATCAAATTTTTAAGATAATATGTATTTTTAAGATAATTTTTGTCTTTCCAATTTCTGTAAGAATTTGATTAATTTCCAATCTAAGTTTTGAGACCATTGAAGATGGATGAAGAAGAGAATGACGATAAGAGTTGCAGCTGGGAAGGAGAGGAGAAGAGTATTAACATGGTTGATTGATGATAGAGAAGAAAAGAAACTCGAATCAAGAAAAAGGGGATTCGAATTTTGACCCTACAATTTAATATATATATATATATATATATATATATATATTAATTTTAATTAAAGTCAGAAACAAAATTTTTCCACGTGGTACACAATTAGCTATATCAGAAAAAAACTAACAGCATTAGTCATGGAGGACAAAAAATTACAGTTTCTTTAAGGACAAGGATTAAAGTGTACCAAAGTTTGGGAGAGGGACTAAAAATAAAAACGCTTAATAGTTAAGAGACTAAAAACATATTTAAACCTAAATTTAAAAAGTCATTTTTCAATATTCTAATTTCGTTGTCACTTTTTTTTCACTTATCAACAAATGAAAATATAATTCATGAATGTCTTTCCTTCCACATATATAATATATTTCAAAAAAAATATGGGTCCACCAAGGGAAGAATTTATCATGTAGATACAACACAAATGAGATATGGATTTAACAACATAAAAGATTGATATCACTTTCAATCTAAAACCTTAAGATAACGAACTTATAAGTCTTTCTTCTTATAAAGTGCTTAATTTTCTCATATTTATCTAATGTGAGACTTACACTGACACTTGCATTCTCAAGAATCTCCTCCACAAGGATTAGTTCCTTCTATATTAGTACACTCTCCCTTGAGCGAAAACATTATCAATTATGAGTGTCTTTTTTGTATTGTCGTTCATTTTAACTAAACACATATTTGAACCCTTTGTCAATAAGACTTTCGATATAAGACCATATTGTACTCAAGAGAGAGTGTAAGTCGAAATCTTTGGAAGAGAGAAAAGGGAGAGAAAATTTTTTGGCATATCACTGAGCCACCTTAGTAAAATTAAGATTCTTGTTTCGCTCATCATTGGATTGAGCTAGAATTCTGATAGTAGGTTTAGCATATGATTCTTCATTTTAATTGTTAGGATCGTCAATTAGAGGTCTATGGTTAGAGAATGTTCTTAAAGAGCCGAAGAGGTACCATGTAAAGTGACTTTAACTTCACAAACTCCTTCAACCTTAACTTTGTCAATCACTCTTGCTTCCTCATCTCAATACCCGTCCTCCAAAAGATAGGTGAGTGTTGTGCCTGCAGAAGATTCCCCGATACTTAAGTCAACTTTCAGAATCAAAGAAAATTCAAAATGACAATTAATGTCAAAAGTAAATCCAAACCTCGATTATTATTATATTAATGTTATTTAATACTTGTGAGCCCTTACCTAGATGGGTCTGGGTGTAGCCCCAGTGGCCCAATGACCCATTTACCTAAGGTCATGGTTAGCCAGTTTTGGCTAAGTTATACATCGTGTGGTTCATCATTATCTTCAATAGGCGGCGCACAGAACTTGTAAAAAGTATGTAGCTTTCGACTAGTGGTAGTCAGCTATCGATAGATGGCATGAAGTCCTCATCGGCGGTACACAATCGATAAGATGCATGTGGTCCTAATAGGCAGCACTTACCCTTTGGCAGATGGTAATTGGCCTTTGATATGAGGCACATAACCATTTGCAAGTAGTCCTCGACCTTCGGCATGCAGATCTCAACCTTTGGAAAATGTTACTTGGCCTTCGGCACGTAGCCTCTGACCCTTGGTATGCAGTTTTATACCTTTGGAAGGTGGTACCTGGCCTTCGTTATGTAGCTTTGATCCTCGATATACAACTCTATATCTCTGAAAGGTGGTACCCGACCTTCGACATGTGACACTTAACCTTTAATAGGTAGCATTTAACCATTGATGGGTAACATTTGACTCTTGACAAACAACAATGAAGCTTTAATAGGTAGCATTTAATCCTTAGTGGGTAACATTCGACTTTCGGACACTCAGGGTTTATTGTATACTAAATTGTCCTAAGAAGAGATTAATGTTGACAAGGTTATAAAGTATTTAGCATTAAAAGAAATCACTCTCGCATTATTGTTCTATTTTAGGTTTCTCTTTCTTTGTTTTTCATGTTTGAGAGCATTATTGTGTTTTAATATATTAATTTATTATAGACACTTGTTTATTCTTTTGTTTTGACTCATTTATATCTGCATTTGATATTTATTAGTTTATGTATGTGAACTTTTACTTATCAAATTAAGAAATGAGAGACTTTTTTCACGTTAAATATTGATATTTTGTGTAATTATTATTATTTTTTGTTATAGTTGTTGTTTCTCATAATTTTTTATAAATTTAAAATAATTATTTCCACTTATACTTTGCTATTGTGATTTTTTTTGTTGTTATTGTTTTTCGTAAATAAAACAAACAAACGCAATTTAAGATTATGAGTTGATCACGTATATAATATGTAGTTAATTACTTTATAGTTTTTTTTTCTGTAGTTTCGTTCTATAGAATTTAGAAAATTTATATTTTTAATCAAGTTTTAAATTGTAAATTTTGGTTTACCATTATCATTCTTTTAAGATGATATTACTACTTAATATTCTTAACTTTATTTACCTTTTTGTTAAAATTGAATTGATAACATGGTGTGTAGGGAGGACAACGAGTCGGGTCGGGCACGGATAGTGCCTACCCGCAACTCGATCCGACAAAAAAAAATTCACCCGCTACCCGATCTACTATCTGCACGGATACTCGCTTAAAAAATATCCGTGGATATTTTAAAACCTGCGGATATCCGTAGATACCCGCAAATATTTAAAAAAATATATTTTTATGAATTATTCAAATAAAATTTAAATAGAATTACAAAAAATATATAAAATATAATATAAATTAAATTAAATATAAATTAGAATTTAATTTTTGTTTCAGTTGAATTGGTCTGAAGGTCAGTTGTCCTTCTTTGCTTTGTTCTCTTTTGATCTTCAATCCTTCCTGAGAATGTCATCCACTCTTATGGGTTGTTGACCTGTACAAGACATTCAAGATATAAAAAAGTCTAAATTTTATTAGGATTTGATTTGGATAGAAGAGGAAGATTGTACCTAGACAATTGTATATTTATAGAGAGCCTATGACAGGCAAGTCGATTCATTAACCATTAGTGCAGTATATTTTTAGTCAATCAAATGCAATAATCAATACCGTATGACCTATTAATACGTGTTAATTGTCTTAAATGACAATTAATTTCGATGGGTATACTTCATATAGTACAATTTTAATTAAATTTAACCTTGTAAAATATAAATCAATGTTAATTTTAATTAAATTTAACTTAATAAAATAAAAATTAAATTTTTATTTTTATTTTTTGCGAATAGCGGATATTCGCGGGTACGGATAGTATAATACCCACACCTGATCCGTTTATAAGCGGGTATTAAAATACCCGCTATCTGTGGGTTTCGGGTATCAATTATCCGTCGCGGATTTTATCCATGAATATCCGCAGACACGAATTTTTTTGTCATCCCGTGTGTTTATTAAATTAATAATAAAAATATCTATTGAAGTTTTAAGTGTCCTATAATTTTTTTTAATTAGGTCTGTTAAATTTTATTTATTTATTAAATATTAGTATTTTTACTTTTTAATCTAATATCTTGTATATTGATTTTTTTTTTAAATAAATAATATGGTTATTAGTTTGTCTTATCATCTTCTTTAAATATTTACTCATTAAAATATATAAAATTATATAATTAATATAAAATGATACATAGTTCACCGAAACCATAAATAACTTTTATTCATACGCTTATCAATAACTTTCACGTCATTATTTACAATTATCAAAATATCTTATGTTATCTAAAGTTAAAATAATAAATATTTTATTATTTTGTATTAGTTGTAATTTCATTTTATATTAACTACAAAATGTTATATTTTTTTAATAAGTATTGATAAGTGAGTAAAATGACTTAGTATATTATTATTTTATTAGTAATATTCAAATTGATCATAAATTTATTATTTTACTGTGCCTAATAAAATTATAAATGATGATAAATTATACGAATGACCTATGATTAGTTGAAATTTATCTATCGAAAGAAGTTTATTAGTCCAATTTTATTCATTGAAAGAAGTAATGTGACACAATGAACGAATTTTACATTGCATGTCAATGTATTAGTATTATTATAAAAAATTTGATGAAAAAGAATTATATTGATTTATGTTTTGAAAACTAAAATTAAATTAAATATATTTAAAAGGTTCTAATAAAATTGAAAAAATTAGTTAAAAGAAAAGTTATCGAAAGTTAATACTGTAAAATGTAGTCATTTATAGCTAAAAAGGAGAATTCCTGTTTGAGATTCTAAGAATAAATTCATTGATTTTGCGAGTGAAAAGTGTTTATTGAGTTTGGAGATTTGCCCCAGAGTGGACGGCACTGAGAAGAATAATTGAATAAATCCTTTTTATCTGTGTACGGCAAACGTGAAATGTGAGAAAGAAATCCAACTCCAACCTTTTTCTCTGTAATTACGTTTATTTTTCTTTTCAATTTTAATAATTAACTCATATACTTTCTCAAAAGCTGCTTTATTTATTTATTTAATTAAGTATCCTAGTACATTGATCTAATTATTGACATGATGCTACTGACTATGATATATTTCTTAATTCAAGTTTATGGAATTTAAGTATTAAACAGTGTCTGAAGACTCAGCCAAAGCGTGATGCAATGTAAGACAGTCTCTGAAACAGTAATTAATTTAACTTTTTAAGCTTAATCATGATTAATGTTTAGAACATATTTAATTGTACTCTAACTTAGATAGTTATTCCTTAAACAAATTATTCAATTTGCCTTCACTGAATAAAAGGAATCAAATTTTCAGAGGAATCCCAGATATGTCCACGATTACCGCACAATTTGGTTTTGATTTAAGGGTTTAAAATATTACTGTTTCAGATTTTAAGCCTCAGCTTTAGCAGCTGAACTAAACTTTTTAATACTTTTTTCAGATTATTTCTCAGTTTCTAATACAGAGTATTATCCAAGTTTTTTAATTATTAAGTGTAATATTTTTAGATAGTCGTGCTTTACTAGTATTTGCTAACATTTGCAAAAACTTTTTAAACAAAATAAACAAAAAATTTGTTGCAATTCATAATTCGGCCTTCTAATTTATTCTTTAGTTGACAAACTTTTCTTTCATATATTTTTTTTTAATTTATACTTCATTTTGTTAAAACTATTATACAGTTTTTCTAAATAAAAAATAACTATTTTGGAATTTTTTTTCTTGGATACCATAATTATCTTTTTGGGCAAAACAATTGTGTTTTGTATTGGATAGAATTATTACGAGTGGTAATCTTGTTCTTACTTGATAAAACTACGTGATTAAATCTTGAATTTTAAATTAGAATATTTATTTAATTGGACAAGTGAATGACCCAAGCTAGCTTAAACAATATATTTTGAATTTTACAACTCGTGATATAATCTATAACACATTTTTTAAATTCAGAAATATATTTTGAATTATATAATAATATATAATTTTAAAACTCTCAGTCTAAAATGTATTTTCAAATTCATAAAGTATTCTGAATTGGGTAGTTTAAAACATATTTTGAATTTTACACAAATTCAAAATATATTTCAAGATAAACTGTTTTGTTTTGGTATGAAAAAAAAGAAGAAAAATTAAAAGTATTTACTTTCACTTTTTTATTTAAATTTCTTCTTTTTAATTTTTTTTTTCCTTCAGTCAAACATGTCCTGTATTCACCATCTTTTCCATTTGAATATCTTCTGTTTTATTTTATTTTTCTTCAGTCAAACATCTACTATTTTCATTTTTGTGTACTTTGCTGAAAAACATATAATAGATGGGGTGTTGAGAAGATAATTGTTGAAAATAATATATTCCCAGAGAGAAGAGAATTTCTGGATTAGGACAAGCAAGTTGAGTGGAAGGCCTTAAGAAATGGAAATGTATGATGATAATCACTTATTTAAAATCAAACAGTTAAAAAAATAGTTTTCTCCCTCTGGTTTGAATCTGTTCCCAGTCAAAAACCCATCTTCAAGTTTTCACACAGTGTTTTTTGTCGGGAGGAAAACCACTCTCTTTCTCTCTCCATGTCTCAAAAATTTTGCCTTCTAGCTCCTCACCACATGTCACTTTCCAAGTTTTCTTTTCTTCACAGAAGAAGCAAACTGAACATTAACCCACTCAAACACCACCTGTTCCCTCTCTTACAAGATAAGACTAACACCCAACACAGCAATACTACTAAAAAGACCAACACCAACGTTAGTTAGTGTTCGACTATATACTCTTCCTATCTCCGTCACAGACAACAAGAACAATGAATAATAGCAATAGAGAGAGAAAGAGTTACGAATCAGAATAAAAAGAATAGAAGAAACAAAAGGGAAGAAACAGCAGGAGCACGAGCTCAATAAAAGCCAGGTAGAACAACAGTGTGAGATAATAAAGAGAGGGCAGTGGGGAGGTCTTATTTTCATCATACGTAAAGCTGAGGAATTCGAGTTTGAGTTTTAGCCATGTCACAGAATTCTGATGAGATAAAGACGGTTGAACAGTGGAGATGGTCTGAAATGCAAGGCCTTGAGCTTATGTCCTCTTCTGCTCCTGTTTCTGATTCACATGAATCCAACCCAACATTGGAAGAGAAAAGAGAAGAAAGGGTAATGGAGGAGGCTTCAGTAGCCAAGAAAGATGCTTCTGCTTCTAATGGTACTTGTAGTGGTGGTGGTGGTGGGGATAAGAAGGGTGAGAGCATTTCTTCTGTTCAGTTTGGTGAGCTTTTCAGATTTGCGGATGGGTTGGATTACATTTTAATGGCAATTGGAACGGTTGGAGCATTTGTACATGGTTGCTCCTTGCCACTCTTTCTTCGTTTCTTCGCTGATCTCGTGAATTCATTTGGTGCCAATGCGAATAACTTGGACAAGATGACTCAGGAAGTGGTGAAGGTAATGATATTACAATAACAACAAACTAAGCATGATTTGGTGCGTGATGGTTTTAGTGGATTTTGAGAGTGGGAGTTCTTTGTGGTTTTGTGTTTGCAGTATGCGTTTTACTTCCTGGTGGTGGGGGCTGCCATATGGGCATCCTCCTGGGCAGGTAAATTTCGCTCTAAATTTGGATATTTTGTTTTTGGAATTTTAGAGGGTGTGTGAATGTCGAAAGAGGTTTGGTTTTGTTGGTGCAGAGATTTCGTGCTGGATGTGGACTGGTGAGAGGCAATCAACGAGAATGAGGATCAGGTATCTGGAGGCAGCGTTGGACCAGGACATTCAATTCTATGACACCGAGGTTCGAACATCCGATGTTGTGTTTGCCATTACCAGTGATGCTGTTATGGTACAAGATGCCATTAGCGAGAAGGTGAAGCACAAAAACACTTGGTTTTTGCATGGGATTATACTAGTTTTTGGTTGCCCAGGGTATTCTCAACGGAGAGACATAATCCAATTTTTCTAGATACAGAGTTCATCTCTGACCACATATATAAAGGATACGTTTATCTTTGAACCATATATTACCATGATGATTTGATTATTGTTTAATGTGGTTACTGATTCTACTTTCTTTTTGTGCAGTTGGGTAATTTCATTCACTACATGGCTACATTTGTTTCTGGCTTTGTTGTGGGTTTCACTGCGGTCTGGCAACTGGCACTGGTTACCCTCGCTGTGGTCCCCATAATTGCAGTAATCGGAGGCATTCACACTACCACCTTGGCCAAGTTATCTAGTAAAAGCCAGGACGCTCTTTCTCAAGCTGGTAACATTGTGGAACAGGTGAGACTTAAGGGACCCGACTCCAATCATTGTTTTGGTCTGTGTTTTTCTGTATCTGGGTGGTGTTGATGTTGGGCTAAATTTGCAGACAGTTGTTCAAATTCGAGTGGTTTTGGCTTTTGTTGGGGAGACTAGAGCACTGCAGGCCTATTCCTCTGCGTTGAGGACTGCACAGAAGATTGGCTACAGGACTGGATTTGCAAAGGGAATGGGATTGGGGGCCACATACTTTGTTGTTTTCTGTTGCTATGCTCTTTTGCTTTGGTATGGTGGCTATTTGGTTAGACACCACTACACCAACGGAGGACTTGCCATTTCCACCATGTTTTCTGTTATGATTGGTGGACTGTGAGTACTGTTTCCGCGGCTTTTTCATGTTTTAGCAAATTTCATCCACACATGACTTCTCTTCGCCTGCTGATATAATACTTTTTGTTGTGTTGTAGGGCTTTAGGACAGTCTGCACCTAGCATGGCTGCATTTACCAAGGCCAGAGTTGCTGCTGCTAAGATTTTTCGTGTGATAGATCACAAGCCGGGTATAGACAGAAAGAGTGAATCGGGTTTGGAGTTAGAGAGTGTTACAGGACTAGTAGAGTTGAGAAATGTGGACTTTTCATACCCCTCGAGGCCAGAGGTCATGATCCTCAACCATTTCTCATTGAGTGTACCTGCTGGCAAGACCATTGCTCTTGTAGGGAGCAGTGGATCAGGAAAAAGCACAGTTGTGTCCCTCATTGAGAGATTCTATGATCCTTCCTCAGGTAATACAGTGAACTCATTCACAGTCACAGTCTTTCAATATCAAATAGAGTAGACATTCAACTAGTTAATTGAGAGGTTGAAGTTGTGGTAGTTACCATTTTGTGACGTAATTATGTGATCTGTGTGCCTAACTACACTGTTTGGCAGGACAAGTAATGCTAGATAGGCATGATGTTAAGACATTGAAGCTTAGATGGTTGAGACAGCAAATAGGACTGGTGAGCCAAGAGCCTGCTTTGTTTGCTACCACAATTAGAGAAAACATACTCTTGGGTAGGCCTGATGCAGATCAGGGTGAGATTGAAGAAGCTGCTAGAGTGGCCAATGCTCACTCCTTCATCATCAAACTTCCCGAAGGCTATGAAACTCAGGTCAGTCAATTTAGACTACTGTTGCTTTGTGAATGAAGTTGGTCCAGTAAAACTGCGTATTTGTGGTGGTGGTTGATCTTGATCATGATTCATCAACAACTCCTGTAAAATCAGTCACACCTTTCACATCATTCAGATCAAGCATGCCTTGTTTCCATCACTGCTACTCACTTCGTATAAAATAATGTATAACATATTTTGCTGAATGGTAAAATTGAAAACACATTGTGTCATAATTGTTACGGTGGGAAACTAACTTTTAATGGAAAGAGGATAATGTCTCAAGAATTTATGGCAGTTGCGCTTGGTACAAGGAAGGAGTAAAGCCTTGTAATAGTAAAATGTGAACCCCAAGTATTCAGATCTTGACTTTAGCATATATCAATGTTAAACATAAAATATACGCCAAACAGAAAACTTGGTAAGAAATAAACATTTATATTGAAAGAGGATAGTTTCTTCGATTTTATTGCAGTTAAGGTACAAGAGATGAGGAAAGCTTGTCATAGAAAAATGTGAAACCCACAAGCATACGGATCTTGACCTGGTTTCTTGTGTTGTTGGACAATTTGGGAGTCTATAATTACACCCTCCATTATTTTAGTTAGTACTGATTGATTCGGTCAACAAGCAAAACCCATTATTTTTAAAAGTCAAAAGCCATGAAGTGATTGGTCATACAATGCATTTTACAAAGATTCAGAAGGTAACATGCTTAGGTCAACAGTCCATGTGCGGGATTCCAGAGGAATTGACATTTTTTATTACTTTAAAGCCAAAAACTATCAATGCTTGAGATGCCCAGAACATACAGAGAAAAAATAAGATTGACGTCAAACTCATTTTGGAAAAAAGATTAATACTTTGTGTTGAACTCAAACTCGTTTTTATTAATAACATAACAGAAGTTACCATAAAGTAATATGTCATAATGAATATATTAAAAATAAACTGCTCAGATTTCAGATAAAATATAATGCTGGAAGGTCACTTACCTTGTAATAAGACTTGGTAAATAATAGTTACAGTAGTTGAACCAGTATGGTGAAAAATGGAAATTATGTGAAATTGCAGGTAGGGGAGAGAGGCCTGCAACTTTCAGGAGGACAAAAGCAGAGAATAGCAATTGCAAGGGCAATGCTGAAAAACCCTGCAATTCTTCTCCTAGATGAGGCCACAAGTGCATTGGACTCAGAGTCAGAAAAGCTGGTTCAGGAGGCCCTTGATCGGTTCATGATTGGCAGAACAACTCTTGTAATTGCTCATCGCCTCTCCACAATTCGCAAAGCTGACCTTGTGGCTGTGCTTCAGCTAGGAAGTGTCACTGAAATTGGAACTCATGATGAGCTCTTTGATAAAGGTGAAAATGGAGTCTATGCCAAGCTTATCCGGATGCAGGAGATGGCACATGAAACTTCTATGACTAATGCCAGAAAGAGTAGTGCTAGGTAGCTTTCACCAATGTTGATCATAGGCATTCTTTTAATACTCATATTACATGTAATAGATGTTTTAAGATGATGGTGTGTTCTTTTTCAGGCCTTCAAGCGCCAGAAACTCTGTAAGCTCACCCATTATAGCACGAAATTCTTCTTATGGGCGATCACCATACTCACGCAGACTATCTGACTTCTCTACATCTGATTTTAGTCTGTCCCTTGATGCATCACATCCAAATCACAGGCCTGAAAAGCTTGCCTTCAAAGATCAAGCTAGTTCCTTCTGGCGACTTGCAAAAATGAACTCTCCTGAATGGCTATATGCCTTAATTGGTTCTGTAGGATCTGTCGTTTGTGGATCCCTCAGTGCATTTTTTGCTTATGTTCTTAGTGCTGTCCTCAGCGTTTATTACAATCCAAACCACAGACACATGATCCAAGAAATTGAAAAGTACTGTTACTTGTTGATTGGGCTATCATCGGCTGCTCTCCTCTTCAACGCATTGCAGCACTCCTTCTGGGATATTGTTGGTGAAAATCTTACAAAACGAGTGAGGGAGAAAATGCTTACTGCAGTGCTTAAAAATGAAATGGCATGGTTTGATAAGGAGGAAAATGAAAGTGCTCGAGTTGCAGCAAGGCTTTCTCTTGATGCCAACAATGTTAGATCAGCCATTGGAGATCGAATTTCAGTAATTGTGCAGAACACTGCACTCATGCTAGTTGCCTGTACTGCTGGGTTTGTATTGCAATGGCGCCTTGCCCTTGTTCTTGTGGCCGTATTCCCTGTTGTTGTTGCAGCCACTGTTTTGCAGGTTTGCTTTCTCACATTTCTTAGTAATCCAATTTTGTACTAGCCACTTATTCTTTTTAAATTTTGAGCAGAAAATGTTCATGACTGGTTTCTCTGGCGACCTGGAAGCTGCTCACGCCAAGGCCACTCAACTAGCAGGAGAGGCTATAGCCAATGTAAGGACAGTTGCTGCTTTTAATTCAGAAAGGAAAATTGTTGGCCTTTTCACATCAAACCTTGAAACTCCACTGCGGCGCTGCTTTTGGAAGGGACAGATTTCTGGAAGTGGATATGGAATAGCTCAGTTTGCACTCTATGCTTCCTATGCACTTGGTCTTTGGTATGCTTCTTGGCTTGTGAAGCACGGTATATCTGATTTTTCTAAGACAATCCGAGTTTTTATGGTTCTCATGGTCTCAGCTAATGGTGCTGCTGAAACTTTAACACTGGCTCCTGACTTCATAAAGGGTGGTCGTGCCATGAGATCGGTCTTTGAACTTCTTGACCGAAGAACTGAGATTGAACCAGATGACCCAGATGCTACCCCTGTTCCTGATCACCTTCGTGGTGAAGTAGAACTCAAGCATGTTGACTTCTCTTATCCTACTAGACCAGATATGTCAGTTTTTCGCGACCTCAGCCTTCGTGCCAGGGCAGGTAAAACTCTTGCCCTTGTAGGGCCTAGTGGCTGTGGCAAGAGTTCAGTCATTGCACTTATACAAAGGTTTTATGATCCAACATCCGGGAGGGTCATGATTGATGGAAAGGACATAAGGAAATACAATCTCAAGTCTCTTAGAAGGCACATTGCTGTGGTGCCTCAGGAGCCATGCCTATTTGCTACTACTATTTATGAGAACATTGCTTATGGACATGACTCAGCCACTGAAGCTGAGATCACAGAGGCTGCAACTCTTGCCAATGCTCACAAGTTCATATCTTCTCTGCCTGATGGATTCAAGACATTTGTTGGTGAGAGGGGAGTTCAACTATCAGGGGGACAAAAGCAAAGAATAGCAATTGCTAGAGCTTTTGTGAGGAAGGCAGAACTTATGCTTCTTGATGAGGCAACAAGTGCACTTGATGCTGAATCTGAGAGGTCTGTTCAGGAGGCCTTGGACCGTGCCTGTGCTGGAAAAACTACCATCATTGTTGCACACAGGTTATCAACTATTAGGAATGCCAATCTGATTGCAGTGATGGATGACGGGAAGGTAGCAGAGCAAGGCTCCCATTCACAGTTGCTAAAGAATTACCCTGATGGAATCTATGCACGCATGATTCAGTTACAAAGGTTAACAAATAACCAAGTCATTGGAGTGGCCGCAGGATCAAGTTCTTCAGCAAGAACAAAAGATGATGAAAGAGAAGGCTAAGAGAGAAAGGAGTATATGCCACACACCTATTGTAGTTGCTGGCATTTTTGTTTTGACATAGTATAGTTTTTGTATCTTCCCTCAGTTCCTCCCATTTAAGAATGTATCTTGTCTTTATGAATCTTATCTTACTAAGGAAGAATTACACATATAAATAGAAGCAAATCTTTATGAATTTACAAAGGCCTTCCTTTTTGCGTCCTCAATTTGTTCCCTTTGCATCGGCAACTGCAATGAACACTATCACTGAAATTGAACTTTTTATGAAAGATATAGTAGAAGAGACGAAGGATTTGTTTTTGAGTCATTTTGAATATATACACACACATAAATGCTTAGTAATCCTGCAAGAGAGAATATACTAGTAATGGACTGAAAACATACGAATTAATTGTGATATCTTGTCAGTAATACACTACAAAAATAATATAATATAACAGAGGTTTTTTTTGGGCGGTTTTGATAACCTCCAATAATTTCTCGCGGCTTTGATTACAAACGGCAACTATGTCTTATTTAAAAAAAATTTCTGGCAGTGTTTTTAATCAATCGCAAGTATGTTTGTAAATATTTTACTAATTTTCCTAAATTGTGCCTTCACTTCATATTTTCCATCTTCTCCGCTCTGTCTTTTCCCAACCCTGATTTATCTCTCGCCACCTTCAGTTCAAGTTTTCCATGTTCTCCACTTTTCCACTCCGCCTCTCTGTTCCCCAACCATAATTTCCCGTTCGTCGTTGTGCTTTCACTTCGCGTTTTTCATCTTGTTCACTTTGCCTCTCGACTTCACTTCGCGTCTCCATGCCTTCGCTTCGCATCTTCATTGCTCGTTCTTCCAATCCTTCGCGTGTGGACTTCTCCTTCTTAACAACCTTCACTTCACAGGCTTTCCCGTGTTCAAATCCCTAATTCCTTGGCCTTCCCCTCCTTCAAATTCCTCTTCCATCCATATTTCAAAAACGCAGAAAAGGGTGTTTAAACCTAGCCGGCATCAGAAGGTCAAATGCGAAAAGTCTCTTCTCAAGAAGCGAAGAGAGATTCATACCACCCCCTCCTTTGAGGCGATTGGTACCTATTTCACCCACAACTTTCTTTCAATTTCTTGCTCGTTTTATTAAAAGCGTTTCAATCTTCTTCTTCTTTTCATTAATTATTGGAAGATATTCTTGAGGATGAACAATAATTATGGTGTGAGAACCCTGGAGAACAATTGGTGACAGAGTGTGAACTTGAGAGGGAGTGTGCATCGCGGCAGGATAGGGAGAAAGAGAGGTATTTTCCGCTTGATCCACTTAATAAAATTTGTTGTCAGAAGTGACTTATTTGGTTTGATGTGAAGAAATGTACAAAGTGTAAGGTTGATAATATGTTGTTATTGGTTACTTGGTTTTATCAGGAGTCTTAGGAACTGCAACTTGCAAGGACCAATCCCTGATTTGAGCATGATACCACGCCTTACGTATCTGTAAGTTATTCCATTTGCATTCAACTCAGTTTATGCATTGATTGTTAGAATTCTAAAATGAAGTGTCTGCACTTGGCATAATGATGTAATTGTTCAAAAGATAGTAAATCTAAGACTCTAACGGTTTCTACTAATTGTGGTTTTTGTATATTTCAGTGACCTCAGTTTGAATCAGCTGAATGAATCAATTTCAACTAATAAGCTTTCAAACAATATCAAAACAATGTAAGAACCTTTATTGCTTAAATAATTTACAAATCTACTGGTCTCGCATCCAATTATTTTGATTTGCTATGTAGATATTCCTCTTATTTTAACTGTTTTGCGTGATAATCTTCAAAATATTGTCTGTAGTGATTTATCAAACAATAATTTTATTGGAACTATTCCATCCTACTTTTCTGATCAAAAGCTGTAAGTTATCTTCTTCAAAAGCTGTAAGTTATCTTCTTCTTTTTTCTCATCATTTCTTCTTCCACAAGAAACGACATTGAATTACATAAACCAAACGTTGTAAACTGTTTGAGTTTATATTATCTTACGTTACAAATCATATTTTGACGTATTTCAAATTAATATCCGTTTTTGATTTCTAATTATATAAATTTTTTGTGAAATCAATGAGTAATGAACACATGTCTTTCTCTGGTAGGTCAATTGCAAACAATTCATTGAACGGAAGTGTTCCTTCTAGCATTTGGCAGGACATGGCTTTAAATGGATCAGAAATGCTTCGCTTGTAAGACATGAAATAATAATATGGCAACTTTCCTGTTATACCTGTACTTGGAAGCATGCATATGTGTCTTGTTTCCTTTTCATTTTAAAAAAGGTGATGACTGGGGAGCTGGATTAATTGATAGTACATGTGTATGTTAAGACCCAAACAATTGTAATATTCTTAAATACTTTATATAGTTCAATTACCAAAAGTGAAATATGTTTAAGTATTTTTTGTGAAGCTAAAGTTTTAAAACTTACTATGACCTAGAAATACTTTATACTGATGTTAAACTGCCATCTTTATTTCTATTATTTTATACTGATTTTTTTTAGGTAAAATATAGAATGTCTTGGTAAGTTTCTTTTTCCTTTATATTTTGTAGAATGTCTTTATTTATATATATATATATATATATATATATATATATAATTAAAAAAAATTAGTTTAAGAATAGTTGTTGGATCTCTATATTATATGTAATATTTGAATGTTTACTTATCATTCGGTGTGAAGAATAGTTTATCTGTGGAAGACATTTAGATTTTAAATAGATGATAGCATGATTTATTAACAACAGTAGATCAACTTCATTCAAAGGTCAAATGTTTTGGTGTGTTCACCTAAATGTTCTTGTGTTCTGTCTTCATTAAAAATTGCTAAAATTGAATATGAATTTGTATCCTCTTATTCAGGGTGAATCTGATTCATTCAAGACTTCAATAATGAAATTAACAGAGTGAGAAGACTTTCACAAACCCAACATATAAAACTATGCATGTTGGATGTCCCTACATGCCAACTTTCTTCTCTACCTTGGAAGTAGAGGGTGTAGAATTTCATGGAAAGGGATGTAGATCCAAGAGAGAGGCAGAAGAGGATGCTGCAAAGATTGCTTACATTACCTTAAAAAAGCGAAAGTTCATTGTCCCTCTTCAAAGGGAGGTTCTTCTGCGCACACAAAGATTGATCAGTATCTGCACAAGAAGGTGCTTCTGAGTTGATCATGTTCAGGCTTGGCATTCTTGAAGACTGCTGCATTGTTTTTCTAGCTTGGCATCCGTAAAGATTGTTGGTATTTGAACTTGTCGGGTTACAGGGGATTGTTCACTTTGAGGATTGTTCAAAGTGGTGTTGCAGATTGCAGAAGAGGGGATTCTTGCTGCAAGTTTGGTTGTATTGTTTTGCAGCTATATTTTGGTTTTGGGTTAGAGAGGAGATTTATATTTTTGACGTGGAGGTCTTCTATAAATTCCTTGTTGTAAAAACCGCAACCATTATAATGCATTTGCTTCCTGGGTTGGAAGGACACTAGATGTAGGCATTGTTGGCCGAACCAGTATAAAAATCAGTGATTGATTTTCTCTATCCCTACACATTTACTTTGCAGTTGACTTTACTTTTCACACAGTCAACTATGTTTTTCCGATGCATATGATTTTTCATTATTTGCATTTCAAGAAAGTGTAAAAAACTGCAAAAAGATTTTGTTTTTGACAAAACACCAATTCACACCCCCCCCTCGTTTTGTAAAAACGAAGCTAACCTGTTTTCCAACAGAGTTGATTAAGGTAAAGTTGGTAGCCTTTTAGGTGAGAAGTCAAACTCAAGTCTACTTTGTAGAGGTACAATGATTTGTCATAGCCTTTACAAAACATAACTTATACAATGTATCAGAACAAAAGTCTTCAAGGGAAACATTCTTAGAATGTTCTTCATATCTCTCAACATTTTTTTTCTTGGGTTCAATGATTCTCGTAAAGTCCTTGTACTTTTGTGGTCTGCACAAATATCAAGAACAAGATATACCAGCATCGAAACACTTTATCGTAAATGAATTAAATATTTTGAACGTTGGTAAGTGTTAGGTTGTATTGCATGTTTAAAACATTTTATCATTTGCTAACCCATTAATAAATGCATCATTTGGTAAAACATTCAACATATATGATTATCAGACGGTGTAAAAACATTAGATGCCTTTTCAAAAGCTATTTGAAATATGTAGTTTTTAACGATCTTTTGTTAGACGGTATATTTCATAAGACGCTTACTTGAATTTACACTATTTTAAATAAAAAAGAAAAACCATATTTTAAGCTTAAATGTTAACAAAGAGATAAACGCTTCTGTTCATAAAACGTTTGCTTGTAAGACGTTGTTCGTTTTAGACGTTTAGATATTTTTGGTAAAACATTGTTTATTACCCATATAATCTATTAGATGTTTTATTAAGAAATACACTTCCTTTTATTAAACTATGTTCATAAAGCTTTGTCCATCAAACATTATAGTTTAGAAACGTTATTATAAGCTTCATTTCGTCTATAAAAGATGTTCCAAAATGTTTTTTTTCTTCAACGTTATTTCTTTAAAACGATATTTTATTTAAAGTAATATCATTTAATATTTTTTTGTTAAGCTTCAAAACCTGAGTTGCTAGACAATTTAATCTCTTTACAAGTAAAATAACCCATCTAATTTTTTAATAAAATTACATTAATTTTATCTTTATATAATATCTTTTATGATATTATAATCTCACCTTAATATTTTATACATAACATATTATAATCTCACCTTAATATTTTATATCCGTAATATATTACAACAACATCTTTATCCAAAAATACATATATTAAATTTAAAAATGAATTCCCAAATGTTTCATATACAAACTATAAACCATTGTGTATTCTTTGTATTTATAATCAAATCCATATTTTTGTTAGCATAATATTATTTTTCTGCTATTGATTATTTTGATTAAATTTGTGTTTTAAATAAATTTCTACAATAACATCCCAACTCAATGAAATGAAGATAATGCATAATTGTTTAGTACAAAATTATTCAGGAGAATTGCCTAGTATTTTGCTATGCTTCATGCATCACCAATACTATTTAAATCTTGATTAAATTAATATATGTTTTATATTGATATTTGGAATATTATCAATCATCATTATTTTTTATATGTTATGTATTTGATAGAAAAAGTGTTTCTAATGAAGAAACAAATGATCGTCGAGCATCATAATTGAAAAATGTTTTTAATTTTTCATTATGCCCAATTTTATTATTAAGAAAATGATATTGTAAAGACTTATTAATTTCAATTTTTGTGCTTTTTGTTTACATACATCATTTTATATTAAAATTGTAGACTTTGTTATTTGCAAATTTTATGAAATTTTATGAATGTTATATGTAAATTATTAATATAATTTTTTTATTTGTTTCAAGATTTATGTATTTTCTAAAAAATAAACACAACAAATGTGACATCCCAAATATCATATAGACATACAATATAATAGGATTAAGTTATTATAGTATGAGAACGCAGTTAGAGTATAAGATAACAGTATTAAAGTATACAGTCATCCAAAATATAGGCAGAATTTAAAACTTTTACAAGTTTAAGAGTATTTAAAAATACAGATGTCACTAGTGGAAAAACGCTGTTTAATGTCACCCATAAGACGTCGGTTGGGCGGTAGCCCGACGTATACTAGCGGACGGTGGCATTACCGTAAATAAGTTGGTAAACTGAACGTCGTTTTTTATAGCAAACGACGTCTATGATATATTCGACGTCTGCTCTGCCCGAAACCGACGTCCAAGGGCCTGAGGTAGGCGAGAAGACAGTCTTTCCTGCCCCCATTGACGTCGGTTGTGACGGGGGGCTGACGTCTACCTGGCTGCAATTAATGCTCTTCACCTGATTCTCAGGCGCTTAAACGTCACGTAGTAAAAAACCGATGTCTATAATGCCCGAAAGGCGGGAAGAAAGTCAATTTCTGCAACATAGACGTCGGACTTCTGGGGATGCGACGTCTATGTGACTGTAATTAATGTTATTCACCAAACTCGCGGGCAATTCGACGTCCGGTAAAGTGGCACCGACGTCTAAAATGTTATAGACGTCGATGCCCCAGGACAACCGTCGTCTACTTCCCTGACAGGAAATGAAATGTCAATCCGATCAGCGCCGTAGACGTTGGCGCCCCTTGTGTCCGACTTCTAATAAGCAAATTAAAAGTTTTATTCGATGTCACATTAGTAATATAACCGACGTCTACGTGACTATAGACATCAGTTTCTGTAGCAACCGACACCTAATTTCATGTTAAATAAACCGCATACTCGGAGGAGTTTCGCGGCATTGCAGTTTCGCCTTGCAGACTCGCCTCATTTAATCGTCTTCCTCCTCTCCTTTTTCTATCTTGCGCCATTGCATTCTAGTTTCTGATAACATCATCGTCTTCCTCCTCTCCTTTTTCTCTCTTGCGGCATTGCATTCCAGGTGCGTGTTTTCTTATTTAAACCGTTTAAACTTTGTTTGAACCGATTATATTAGTCTTCTGGTTCAACTGATTAAAATTTGTTTTCCTTGTGTTGTGTTTTAGTGTACTTTTGTTCCTCTCTTAGGGTAACGTAGTACCACATTCTTCCTTTGCTACCTGCCTCCCAGAAAAAGCTGCATCTTTTGGATTTCTCGTGGCGTTTCGACCCAAAAACGACCCTGGGTTGTTGCCTAGTTATCGTTTCACCGTAATTTTTCCCTCTTGCGGTTGAAAATGGAACTAGGCAAGAACCCAGGTTCGGTTTTGGGTTCAAATGTCATGAGAAATTCAAAAGACGCAAGTTTTTTTTCGGGGGAACTAGCAAAGAAAGAGTGTGCTACTGGACTATCCAAAGACAGGAACAAAACTGCACTAAAACACAACGACTATATTAGACGTTGGTTAATGCATACACCGACGTCTATAGTGACATTAGACGACGGTTAGTGACATGTTCGATGTCTTTATGTGCTCTTAGACGTCGGTTATTGCTTGCTCTGACGTCTATATATTGTCTTTAGCCGTCGGTTTACACGCTTGCACCGACGTTTAGTGACGCTGGACATTGCACTAACTGACGTCTGTATAGACATCTGTTATGTGGATGTTCGACGTCCCGTTAACATCACCGGTATAGACGTCGGTTGTGAAGAAGACGTTAAAATCCCAAAATAAATGACGTTAAACAGCGTTTTTCCACTAGTGTGTGTCTAAAAGGTCCTAAGAGCTAGGGGCTAAGTCTTCATTCTCCAATGCTTGCTCCAAAGGTTCATCATCCGCCTCTGCTCACATCCAAAGTTGGATGATCATCGCAAAGAAAAAGGCACAACACATACAACACACACAAGAGTAAGGGTAAGTTAGGTATAAAAAGCATGTTATCAATCAAGTATTTCAAGCATGCAAGGACCATAACACAATATAGACTATCACCAAATGCATTATCCTGATACCAATGACCGACCACGTGATTTGATCATCTGAACTAATATGAAATGTCAAGTTCCAGGGGTTTGTGCACCCAGATGGTGTAGTAATTGGAAAACCATCAGTTGCCACTTGAGGTTAGTCCGTTATAACTCACCCAAGAACCTATGGGCTAGGACCTCCTGCTATTCTCACCACATGACTCATCACTCTCTACTTGAGCATGGATGATCATTAGAATGTCAGGATAAACCCCATAAGGACACTCCGGCCATTGATACGGTCAATCACAACAAACCATAGGGCACCACCATGTAACCTCCCTTGAGGATCATGGAATTATGTCCATCAACCATACATGTTACATTCAACATCAATCACAACCTTTAGGATCATACACTTGCGATTTAACAACATCACAACAATCATACTTTTAAATTTGAAACACAACTCATGATTTTCAATGTTCATACACTTGTACATAATCATACATTGTCATTTGAATCCAGACAAGATCATATATAATTCATACATTAATTATAAATCAAGAAATGAGGAGAAAATTAGTAAGACAGAGTAAAGGAATTTGTTTAGCGCACAATATTTGCTAAGCTAAAAATGCCAAAATAAAATACCCATAATTTGCTAAGCTAGCCTCTCGCTAAGTGAATATTTCCTGACAGCAACATTATTTTTCTTTATTCGCTGAGCGAATAGATTCGCTCAGCGAGTCTACATAATCTGCAGCACTCGAAAACTTGCATAATCATGAACTCTAGCCTCCATTACCAATTTTAATCATTTTCGTAAACTTATAATCATCCTAACGCACACTATAACCCTTATTATACTTGCCTAAGTAACTACAAATGTCCCTAACACCACCCTTTAAAGTCTATGCATTGATTTACACTCAATTTCTTCAACCTATCTACCCAATTTTAAATTTACCCCTTTGAAGCTGTTTTTAACTCTTTAGACACTTCTAACAAGTCAGAATTGACTTAACTAAGTTACCCAAACTGCCTAACTTAGTTCCTAACCTCTAATGCCTAATTTGATTACCTCACTTCCTCTCAACTAACCTAAAACACCATAATTGACTTAACCTTTTGTCTAGCAACCTGTATAACAGAAATTCACTTATCCCAACTACTCAATATCATCATCAAACCTTACCCATAATTGTTCATAAAAAAAATTTCACAGTCACATTATTCATCAACAATTATAAATCCAAGTCACGCATCAAAATTCCCAAAGTCCAATACAAGCAACATCTAATCAAACAGATTATATATGCAATATACCACCACTCCAAACAATAATCTATCACATACATTTTCAAATTTACAGAATAGAAAACAAAAACCTAGCTTCCCTTACCTTTACACAATTGCACTACTCAACCAAACCCCGATTAACTTGCGTTTTAAAGAAGCTCTAGGGAGACCTACAAACCACCAAATGGTGACAAGAAAATATTTCTCAAAACTTAATTTTAAGCTGAGAATTGAAGAAGGAAATTACTGGGAACATGAAGCAGATCAATTTGCATGCTCAAGGTTCACAACTTTACGAAAAAACATGGAAGAACTACTTACCTATTCCGAACCAGAAATTGATCGGTCTAGAATGTACTCCTCGACGTTAGGATCACTTGAGTACCTCCTAATCAACAAACCAACGATTCAAATGTGATTTATGGTGGAGATAAGGTAGAGGAAAGTAGAGTGATGCTTGTGGAGTGACACAGTTGTTCTCAGAAAATGAGGATGACTTGAAATCAACGTGTTTAAAATCTTCTTTATTTTATTATTATTTATTCAAACTCATTTTCTGTTACACGTGTGCACTCTTCCAAGCTTACTCCTTCTCTCTGAATTTAAGTGTCCTTACAACAAACATTATGATGGTTTGAAACCCCATGAAAAATATTGAAAGCTGATTTTTGACTCAACGAGTTCTAAGCCGTTAGAAGTATATAGGGTTTCATAAACCCTAGTAGTAATGGAGTTTCATATCCATGGCAGTAATAAAGGCTTCATAAACCCTAACACTAATCTTGGTTTCATACCCCATGACAGTAACAATGGTTTCATAACCCCTTACAGGAACGAGGGTTTATAAACCCCAAAGAAGTAATTGGGTTTCAAACCGCGAGCAGTACTACGGGTTTTATAAATCACCAATAAGTTGAGTCTTTTCAAGGATTATGAAAACCCCTGGTTAATTTGTTAGTGACGATGGATCTCCTAGGGGTTTAGCTAGCCATGGGTAACGCCCTTTGAAGGGTCCAAAAACACAAAAAATAACCTCAATTAAAAACATTTATTTTTATGGTGATTAACGTCTACTATATGACTAATTTGTGTTTTTTGTTTCACAAAACCAAAATTTACATCTTTTGAAAGCATTATAAATCAATATATAATATAAGAATGCACCACAAAAATTTTCAAAATTTTTTAAGTAGTATAAATATCTTAAATAAAGTTGTAAGGTATAGAAAAATAAGTGAAAATACTAAAAAAAATAAAAAACACCTCGTAAATGATATAATTTTTAAAAATTCAGACCCTCTTTCCCTTTGGGTATTAGTCAACATATTCGTCACCCAATTTCTAATAAATTTTATTTTTAGAGTATCTCTATACGAGGTTCGTAAAAAAAATTATGACCATTTGAAGTTCTTAACTATCAATTATTGTTAATTCTAAATTTGTGACCAATATGTCATATGTGAATGTTCTACATTTGAATTCAACCTAATAGAAATTTTCACAAAAAAAATTGAGTCAAAAATAATTTTCTAAGTATTTTTAATGAATTTTACAAAATCAAGATCATATGGGTTAAGCTAAAAATGTAACCTTTATACAAGCAACAATGGCTAGGGAATGAAAACACCAACATTAATGTGAAATGCAATAACAGAGAATGAAAGCTTGAGTCCAAATGAGCACCAAAACAGTAAGATGAAGTGAAATGGGTTAAAGAACTTGCTCCTACGAGTTTGGCGTTATCGCTACACTTTAGTGGGAGGATTCATGCAAACCAAAAAAAAGGAAAGTGAGAGCTAGCGTTGTTTTCTGAAATTTTAAAAGGCTAATTGATGTCGGTCCACCTCCCACTAGACATTAATTCTTAATTTAATATTGGTCTTAGGATAGTCCAACATTATTTAACATATGTTCGGCCTATGACTAATGTTAAATAGAGAATTAACATGTGTTAAAAGAGAGATTATAACTGATTTGAGCAAAATATTTATAAAAATGCCATTATAAATTTTTAATGTGTGATTTTACTGTAGCTACCATGGAATTGATGATATTGAAAGCCATTTTGTCTTAGTGTTATTAAAAAAAAAATATGACAACTTACCCTTATGATTGATATTGTTCATAGTTAAACCGTAGTTCTTTATTTGTTGAATTGACTCCACCTTCTTTCTCGTTTTCGCACTAGTACAAAAACACTGTATAATGTCGGTGATTTTGGGCTTTTAACGACGGACTCGAGGCTGATGTCATATCGAGAAACATTAAATTAACGTTGAATTGCATAGGCCGACGTTAATTGTTTACAGAAGACTTCGGCCATGTAGAATTCGACGTCTAATATGTGACCTAATCCACAATGCTCAGTTGGATGTAAAGGAGGATTTGACATCCACTAAAAGAGGGCTGAGGCGTGAAAGTGACGGTGGCCTTGAGGCATATTCAATGTCAAGCTCGCTGAGCCATAGAGGAGCTTACCCAGCGGTGCTTTTCTTTGGTTGGCCATTGGAAAGGGTTAATGTTGTGCAGTGTACAGGCCAACGTCAATACATCTATATTAACGTCGGGCAATGTACAGATCGACGTTAAATTCAGGTTTTTTTTTTTTAATTGGTTCGTTTTTGCTGATTTAACCAAACCTGAAATACAAAATCCAGTTTCCCAATTCATATATATTAGAATTCATCAATTCACAGTTTGAACTATATCAAAAGTAAAACTAAAAGCTAAAGTTAATGCTATCATCAAAACAAAAAGAACTTAAAGGAAAAACTTAAAACTATAGCTAATGAAAATGTTGATTCAAATATCTTGCCTGTTCCTATCTAAGCTTCCCCATTGTGGCATCTGTCAATGAAGAGGAATTGTTGAACCGCTACAAAATCAAGGAAACTTTACTATTATATTCATTCTAATGTGAAAAGTTGATTGAGATTTGTAAGATTTCGAATGTAAACTTTTACCTCAGTCCAATCTACTCTGATTCTTGCTCAGATGATTGTCTTCATCCATGACATGATGTAGTAGCCACATGCCCAAGAATCTATCTGCTTGTTACACTAAACATGTGAAAGAACATAGTCAAATGTAATGGTTTAAATTTGACTACGAAAATAAATAAGTTAAAGATCAATGAATTCCTATGAAGAGAACAAAACCATACAACTTTTTCTTTTCTTGGAATGATCACCATCATTTGCCAATGGCCCCTAACATGTACCAACAACTAGTGATTCTATTAATTAAATGTTGATAAAAGTTGACAATATTGAGTAAAACATACCTATCAATGTATGGAGCGATATACAACTCTCTTTTAGACTCCGCCATCCATGTTTACATATATGATTGTCTCAAATCTAATGTGTTTCCAGATGATTGAATGGTTTGAGGTTCAAGAAAGTCATACATTGTTGCCCGACCTTGTTCCACTATGATGGTGTTTATGTAACTAAAATAATAAAGTTAATTATATTTATTAAAAAGTAATAATACTAATATCCAAAAAGTTAAATAACAATTAAAAAACTTACATGCACCATAGTTGTATGCATGAAATGTTCAACATTGTTTCTCCACCAATGACCTCTAATGTATCATTTAAAGCAATATACAATGACACATGACACTGGAGGCCAAATGTTCTTAACTCCCACTCCAACTCTACCGGTCCTTTATTCAACTTATGTAATTTCTTCATCAATATGGCTAAAGGATCATCATCATCTTATGCTTCCTCATGATCTTCATGGCTCACAGGTTTAGCCATTGGTTGTTTGTCAGAATGGTAGAACTACAAGACACAATTATAAAAGTTAGGTATCATTTAATTATAACTTGAAGATTTAAATAATAAAAATAAGAATATAATACCGCTAGTGGGCCAAAATATGTCATGATCATAGCCTTAGGCCAAGCAATAACTCATTGACACTATCAACCCATTTACACTTGAAAACTAAAACTCTAAAATTGACATAATTAACTTCCCAAATTTCTTGTATTATTCCAAAATAACTCATTGATGTTGTAATTGGATTCTTATCCTTGGAACTAGAAAAGTGTATAGCCTCATCTTGTAAGGTAACTCCACTATTTTGAACTTTGCTTTTATCATCTTCCTCCTTTGAATAGAACAAGTAATTGTTTATGTAATAGCCACCGAAAGTGATCACATCGGTGTTAGGTCCATAAGTTAGTCTCAATAGGTTTTCAGAAACATTTGGAGTCACGTAAATCTTTTTCTTAAACCAAGTTAAAAAGGATTTGTTATGTTTATGAAGTGTCCATTTTTCACTCATACGTGGATGTGCAGACTTAATTTCATCAATGTGTTGTAAAATGTAAGGAATAACATCCTCTGTGTTGTTTAAAATGTACAAATGAGCTTGATTAATTTCTTTTCTACTAACAATTTCAATCTTCACTCCTCAAACTCCTTTTCCTTCGCATCTTTCTTCATGTCTATTCTTTGGAAGTCCTATTGGTTCAGAACTTGGCATATAACTTGAGAAGAATTCAATTGCTTCCTCTGCAATGTAGCGCTCTATAATCGAAGCTTTTGGTCTCAATGAATTCTTAACATATCCCTTTTAGATCTTCATTTATCTTTCAACCGGGTACATCCACCTTAAGAAAACTGGCCCGCATATTCAAATTTCTCTCACTAGATGGACAATCAAATGAACCATGATATCAAAAAATGAGGGTGGGAAATACATTAATTGGCACAATAGTATGATGACCTCACTATGCAAATATCGATGATCAATAACTTTCTTGTAAATGACATTGAAAAACAAACTCAAACATGTGAGAATACCTCTAACAGAAGCAGGTAATATGGTTCGAATAGCTACTCATAAAAGTTGTTGCATTAAGACATGACAATCGTGATACTTTAAACCAACTAACTTTAAATCTTGCATAGAAACAAGGCTATTAATATTTGATGAATAACATTGTGGAACCTCCACACTATGTAAACACTGACAAAAGATTTGTTTTTCTTTTTTTGAAAGAGTGTGACAAGCTAGAGGAAGATAAGTGTGTCTTCCAATGGATTGCAGATATAACTCAGAACAGATTCCCATGTCAACTAAGTCTTGTCGTGCTTTCACTCCATCTTTTGTCTTTCCTTTTTGCATTTAGTAAAGTCCCAACAACATTATTACATACATTTTTTTCAACATGCATCACGTTTATGCAATGTCGCACATCAAGTTTATACCAATATGGAAGATTAAAGAATATTGATCTCTTTTTCCACATGTTTTTCTCAATGGTCTTCTTTTTATGTTTTCGAAAGACAACATCAATGTTCTTCACCTGGTTGTATACTTCTTCCCCATTGCGAGGTCTGGACACTACATCATCTTCAGGACTTTCATTAAACACCTTTTTCAATTTACGGAAAGGGAGATTTCGAGGAAGGAATCTTTGGTGTCTTGTATACACAGTTTTTTTCCCATGCTTTAATTGAAGATAACTAGTATTTTTTTCACAAACTGGACATACAAAATGACCTTTAACACTGTAACCACTCAAGTTTCCATATGCTAGGAAATCATTTATGGTGCAAAACAACATTGCACGCAAAAAAAATTTTTCTTCTGAATATGAATCAAAGACCTCCACACCCTCTTCCCACAACATTTTTAAATCATCAATTAACGGTTTTAGATACACATCAATATCACTTCCAGGTTGTCTAGGACCCGATATGATCATAGACAACATCGTGTATTTTGTTAAGGCTCTGGCAAGTGTACCGGATCGTATGTAGTAATAAAACGGTATGACTGAGTATCGTCTCCCAAAGGACTCTTAGGCCTAAACTTTCATGTGATTTGATTTCTTAAGACTTGATGAAACAAAAATTAGGGTTTTTATATGAAAATAACGAAAATTGAAATATGCATGCAAAATGGTTTATCAATTGGCAGTTGAATGTAATATGGATGAATAATGTTGTTGGGGGTTTACGAATCCTCCTAATCCACTCTCATATATCTTTAAGAATTCTACTCTTTCATTATTGTTAATGCAACTTTCTAATTTACCCTAAACCCGATGTCTCGGCGAAGAGAGCCTACTAATACTTACTAGTTTACTATGTCTAGTCTCCCTAGTAATTATTCATGCATTATATTAACTTGCACAAAAGCTTAAAGCAATTGGGCATCCTATCCCTATGTCTAGGTAATATTGCTCCGAAGAGATTTCCCTAGATCTAGATATATCCATACGTGTCCATACAGATAATCAAAGAGCATGCAATTGAGTAATGTCTTATCTCAAAGCATGAATTATAACGGAGGAAACACTCTAACAAATAATGAAATCAAGCATATGAATGAAGAACAATTCGATATATGAGAGTTTCAAAAGATTACATCGTTTTCCCCAACAACAATAGGGTTTAGTTCACCATTGTCATGGTGAAACTAGATGAAAAGAATGAAGATAATGAAAAGATAAACCCTAGAATTGTGGGTTGGAGCTTTCGCATCCAAAATCCGCCTCCAAGGGGTGAGAAAGGGTGTTTTTGCGTCTTCTTCTGCCAAAAGATACCCTCTAAGAATTGTACTGATCTATATATAAACTGTGAAAAATTACAGAAAACAGGCCCAAGCCCAAGTACAATGCTCAGTGTTAGTTCCACCGCTAAGCGGTAGGTGCGACACTCAAGTGGGACGCTCAGCGTTCACGCCCAGGCGTCTGGCAGTGACTTCACTGGAGAGGCCAGCGCTCAGCGCTGATTCTAGCGCTCAACACTGATTCTAGCGCTCAGCGGTAGGCGCGACTCTATCTTCTCCCCCTCAACGTCAGCGCTTAAGCGTTTGACAGAGTCTTTATTCAGCAAAGTTGGCGCTCAACACTGAACTCGCACTGAGCGGTGGCTGCGATTCTTCATTTGCACATTTTTTCATCCTTTCTTGAGTCCAATTCCTTCCTACTTCAATATCCTTCATTCAATTCTCGTTAAGTCCTGTCAAAACAAGGAAAACCAGGCATAATACCCATAAAACCACCTTCGACTCTCTTATAACCTAACTAAGACAAAATGCATGATTTCAAAATCAAGTATGAAAATAACGGTTTTTTAACCGTTATCATATTTTCTCTTCATGCACAACATAGGAGATAGATTGTAAATCATCAACAAAACTAGCCATGAACTATGTTTGCTACTTTGTTTTCCATAAGGATTCATACCATCGGTAGAAAGTGCAAGTCTTAAGTTTCTTGGCTCTGCACTAAATTTGGGAAATGTTTCATCAATCTTCTTCCATTGTGTTAGCTGGGTGTCGAAGAAAATTATCTCATTTTCTTCCATCAACATGCAACATAAGATTCTTCGCATCTTCTTTAATAGAAAACAATCGTATCAACCTAGGTACTATAGACAAGTAACACATGACCTTAGCAGGTGGACCATCATTGTCTTCATCGTTATTTCCATCAATTTTCTTCTTAAATCATGACGAACCCCACGTCAGACACATCTTTAGTGAAGCATACTAATCTCTATACAATACACAATCAATGGGACATGCATGTATCTTTTGGTATTCCAAACCCATTGGACAAAAAAATTTCTTCACTTCGTAATTACGGATAGGTAAAGTGTTATTTTCTGGAAGCATCTCCTTCAACAACACCAACAATTCCATGAAAATTTTATCAGTCCATCCGTTTCTTGCTTTTAAACAAAACAATTTCAAAGTTGTCGTATATATGTAAAGTTGATGCATCATGAATACAACTCTTGTTCTGAATCGTTCTTAAGACTTTTGTAATGAGCTCTTTCAAAATTTTCTTCTCCAACGTCATGTACCATTTCCTCTAAATGATCACTCATTCATTCATCAACAATCTGAATCTCTTATACTTAAATTTGACATTAAACACACCCTTTATGACTTAGAAACTAGCTTGAAATCATGTTTTTTGCATAACTTAAGGAATAAGAGAGTTGAAGGCAATATTATTGGTATTATGCTTGGTTTTCCTTGTTTTGGCAGGAATTAACATGAATTGGATGAAAGAAGTTGAAGTAGTGAGGAGTTGGACACAAGAGAAGAAGGAAAAGTGCTTGAAAGAAGAATCGCAGCCAGCGCTCAGCGTCAATTTACTGTTGAGCGCCATCTTTGCTAAGGAGTTCTCTGGACGATGCTTAAGCGCCAACGCTGAGGGGAAAATCAAATGTCGCAGCCACCATTGAGTGTTAATCACCCACTGAGCGCCAGGCTCTTCAGTGAGTTCACTGTCTCTCGCTTGGGCGTCAACGCTGAGCGTTATTCTAAAGAAGTCACAATCACCGTTGAGCGGTAATCCAGCACTGAGCGCCAGTCTCGTGGGCCTGGGCCAGTTTCTGCTAATTTTTATGAACTATATATTGATTTGCACAACCCAAAGAGGGTATCTTTAGACAGAAAGAGGCACATAAACACTCTCTTCAACCCTCGAAGGCAGATTTTGGATGCAGAAGCTCCAATCTACAACTTTTAGGGTTCTATATTTCATTCTTTTCATTATTTTCATATAGTTTCACCATGACTATGGTGAACTAAACCTCCATTGTTGTTGGAGACACGATGTAATACTTTGAGACTCTCGTGTATTGAATTGATTCTTTATAATATATGTTTTACTTTGTTAATTGTTAGTGTTTTTCCTCTACACTCTATGCATGCTTTGTTTAACTCATTCAATTGCATGATCATTGATTTTGTCGATATAGACACATACGAGAAAATCTAGACTAGGGGAAATTCTCTCGGGAGCAATATTAAGTAGACATAGGGATAGGAGGATCGATTGCCTTTAAGCTTCTGTGCGAATGTAATGCATGATCAATTGCTATGGAGATAAGACATTGTAAACTAGTGATTAGGAGTAGGCTCTCTTCACCGAGACATCGGGTTTAGGGTAAATTAGAAAATGGCATTAACATTAATGAAGAAGTTGAATTCATAATTACATGAGAGTGGATAGGATACGTCGGAAACCCCAACAACATAATTAATTCATTCATCATCCACCTGCGTATTATTTTGGTCAATTGATCAACACTTGCATGCATATTTACTTTCTGCATTATAAACGCTGATTTTCGTTTCTCAAGTCTTAAATAATCAATAAATCACATGACTGCCTAGGCCAATGAGTCTCTAGGGAAAACGATACTTGGTCTTACCATTTATATTACTTGATATGATTCGGTACACTTGTCGGAGTCTTAACAAACGTCACGTATCATTTCCTCTAAATGATCACTCATTCATTCTTCGACATAATTTGAATCTCTTAATGTTGTTGGCTTATATAATATTTCCCCATGCCAAGTCCAAATTGTATAACTTATCATTATTTCATAGATGAAAAGATGATCACGAATATTGTCCAAGTCTTCAAATACTTGATTGAGACAACGAACACAAGGAAAAAAGTATGTTTCGTTCACTAGTTTTGCTTGTTCTTTAACATATTCTAAGAACTCAAAAACTCCTCTTTCATACTATTCATTAATACGACGCTGATAAATCCAACTTTGATCCATACTCCTCTAAATAATTTTATAAACAACAAAAAGTAAGAAACCATGTCAAAAAATAATGCTAACTTATGAACCCATAATATAAAAACATAACAAAAACTATAAACACAAACACATATATCGTAATACGTTGAAGGCAAAAAAACAAAAAACTGACCTCGAAATGTTGTCGCGAAAGCAGAGAATAGTGGAGACTAAGGAAGAAGATGAACTCGCTGACAGAGGAAAAAGCCTAAAGAAAAACGAAAATCAATCGGTCAAAACAAATGAAAAACGATTCAAATGAGTATCAAAACAATTTCGCAAGACATAAATGGCTAAAAAATGACCTTGTTTGTTATTCGCACTCGACCTCGAAAAATAAAGTTCAAGTAGAAATGAAAGCACGAAGAAATAGTGACAATGTGTTATGTTTTTAAAAAATTTTACAACACATTCAATGTCGGCCCCAAGGTAAATTTGACGTCATATTTAAATATAACGTCGAACTTAGGGCACCTCGACGTCCTATTTTAGTAAATATTTAAACCCGTGCGCCACTATTTTATTCTTTTTTTTTCTTCTAAATTAGTCATAAGACGACAAATGGAGTAAGGATTCGACGTCTTATTGGTCAGCCAGAAGCTAAAGGGTGATTCTCCTTATATCAAAAGGCCTATGACATCAAATTGGCCAAGGGTTCGACGTCATATCTACCTCAACCAATCACTGAATGTTATGATTATTTATTATAGTTTTATTATAGTGCAGTTTACAACACATGTTTTGACGTCGAATACTAAGGGGCGTCGACGTGATTATTGCTCAGGGAAATGGAGTGGTTGGGAGCATTAATTGTGTATTGTTACCAACGTAGTTATGCGCTACGACCTCTGTGGGGCTTCGACGTCAAGTTGATATGAACAGGAATAGTGAAAAGCCATAAGAAACCTATTAGTGGTTCAGATATCACATTTGATGTCGAACTGGACTGGAGTTTGACGTCATAATGAAGGTGATAGGGGTTACTCAAATCCATAATAGATGTTCCCTATGATGTGGACTTCAATACTGGATAGTGGATGAGGGCAGTTAGTAGCCATAATTACTTAGCTTCTTACATAACTGCTTAGTGGACGTCGAACACGTATAGAGTTCAACGTTTATTATTCTTCTATAAATACCACTCATTTAACTTAGCCTCTTACAAAACTGTTTTTCATCATACCTTCAACGTTAACAAAAACATTTCATAATGAAAACCAATCAACCACAAAGAAATGTTTTTGTTTTGTTAAAGAGTTCATGGAAAACCAAAGGAAAAAGTTAACATGAATTTGGTTACGAAAGCTCTGTAGTGAAGCAAAACTTTGGTGAATGAAGGTGTAGGGTTTTCAAAGGGTGCGAAACTCTATTTCAAAATTGTCGCAACTGGAATCGCGACGGGACAACTATCCAAAAAGAAACGATTTTGGAAAAAGAGTTTGGAGTCGCCACCATAGTTTATTCTGGAAAACTACGGAAAAACCATAAAATGATAAAGCACGGTCTACGAAAACCAGATTCTAGGTTCGGGAGTCGATTACGTGTAGGGAAGGTATTAGTACCCTACAACGCTTGCCCGAAGGTATTACCTCTAATTAAATACACGAATGTGATGTGGTTTTCAAAATGTTTAATTATCCCCAAAAACAGACACTATAAAGAAACAAAATATGTTTTTTAGTTTTTTGGGTCCGACAAGGATTGACCTCGCTCCTACGTATTCTCATTCAGAATGAGAAATAAGGGTTACGTAGTTCTTTCAAACTATTTGAAAACGATTTTGTTTGAGAAATTGTTTGGGAAATTTGCTTGAAAAAGATTGTAGATAAATTTTGATTTTTTTGGAAAGTGACCCTGACAAGGACTAGCCTTGCTCTTACATATCTCTACTTTTGATGGAGAATCATGGATTCCGTAGTTCTGGCCGAGAGATTGTTTGTTGTTTGAAAATATGGATGTTTTATATTTTTGGTATTTTTTATAAAAGAAAGAGAAAAGGTTTTTAGCACAAGTACGATGCGAGCGATCACACATGTACTTAACCTTTAAAACATTTTTTGTTATTTTTTATAAGAAAGAGAAGAAGATAAAGGTTTTAGCACAAGGACAATAGGAGCGATCACACATGTGCTTAAACCTTTAAAACATTTTTTTGTTATTTTATAAAAGAAAGGGAAAAGGTTTTTAGCACAAGGACGATGCGAGCAATCACACATGTGCTTAAACCTTTAAAACATTTTTTTGTTATTTTATAAAAGAAAGGGAAAATGTTTTTAGCACAAGGACTATGCGAGTGATCACACATGTACTTAAACCTTTAAAACATTTATTTATTATTTTATAAAAAAAAAGGAAAAAGTTTTTGGCACAAGGACGATGCGAGCAATCACACATGTGCTTAAACCTTTAAAACATTTATTTATTTATTTTTTATAAAAGAATGAGAAAAGGTTTTTAGTACAAGGACAATGCGAGCGATCACACGTGTGCTTAACCTTTAAAACCTTTTTTTGTTATTTTTTTATAAAAGAAAAAGAAAATATTTTTAGCACAAGAACGATGTGAGCGATCACACGTGTGCTTAATCTTTAAAACATATTTTTGGTGTTTTCAATATTTATAATAAAAAGAAAAAATAAAAATAAAAACAAAATAGAATAAAAAGATAAAATAAAATAAATAATAACAAAATAATAAGTAAATAAAAAAGGGGTGCGGAGGTGCTTAAATAAAAAAAGATATTCAAACCAACTTTAGATCTAGGCCAAACCCCAAGTGGAAAAAGGGGTGTGAAAATGAAACAGGGGGCTGCAAATCAATTTTAGTTCTTATAATTGGGCTAAAGCCCAAGTGGAAATGGGTTCGACTTAGCCAAAACAGGGGTGCAGAAAAAAGTTTTGTTTTGTCGTTGAATGGACTTGAGCCCAAAGAGAATGGGGTGAGTAACGGGAATAAAGGGGGTGCCGAAAAACCTTTTGCTTGCTTTTTTTTTTTTGCTTTGGCTCAGGCAGACCTAGGGCTTCTTTTCTGCTCTCTAACCTAGAATTCCTTAGGGGTTCAGCTTCCTCCACCTCATTCTACCATTTCACTCTGAACGAAACTCTCAACTCCTCCCCTGAACGAAACCCCAAAGAGGGGTTTGCCTCCTCCCGAATACACGCATGTCACTGCTCCCATCCGACCAGCCACCGCGCCACCACCGCCTACCAGCCTAGGCGTCGCCGTCGACACCACGCCGCCGGAGCCACTACCGGTATCGGCGTCCCGCCCTCTCTCACTTCTCGCCTCGAAAATGGCAACCCAGGGAAGGGTTTGCCTCCGCTGCACGTGCACCACCACTTCTTCAAACCGACCGCCGTGAACCGCCGTCTATGGCATCGCCAGTAACGACGCACGCCGCCGGAGCCATCGTCCACCACGGCGCCAGGCCCTTCGCCGCAGCCAAAACCTTTCAGAATCGCACGGCGACTCCTCTCCTCTCCCTCTTCGCGCTGCCACCCTAATCTAGCGTTCTACATTGTGATGGTGAGCCTGGAGATGGTTCTGTGTGCCTTTTTGTAGATTGGATAGGAATGAATGAAAATGGAGATTGGTGTTGAGTGGTTGAAGGTGATGACGGACGGTACAGTGGCGAGTTTTGGTTTTGGTTCGGTGTAGGTAGAGTACGAGCTTGTGTGTGGGTGCTGGAAATTGATCCTTGTTCTTGGTGATTGGTTCTTATGTATGTGGCTCTGTACTGTGTAAGTTGAGGATGATGGTGTTAATTGGGTTCTATGTGATGGGTTTTCTGGTTTCTTTGATGATGGTACTGGAAGTCCTGTATGATGATGGGGGGAAATGGTAGGTTTGTAGTTGAAGAAGATGTGTAGAAGGCCAGAATTGACGTTAATGACGAATGGATGGAAATGGGGAGGTCAACCCGACACCAGACAAATACAGAACTAAACGGGACAAAGTATAATCCCAATATAATTACATGTTGAACCCAAATACGAGCATACAAACCAGACGAGGCATCATCAACCTGAATGTAAGCATTATATCAACTTAAACGCAAGCAGACAACAATAAATTATGACCGGGAATATAAACCTTTATGCAGTGAAGCTTCAAGAGTGAGGACTTACCTTCTATGTTGGCGTCTTGCTCTTGTAAATCTTGTAACTTCTTCTCTTCAGATGAAGCTCCACTTCTTTCTCTTTGTGGTATCGGCACCAAGCTCTCGCACTGATGGTGATTATGGCTTCTCTTACGCTTGTATATTCTCCTCCTTGTAACCTTTTGCACGCTTTTTTTTTCTTCTTAGCTCTCTGATATTGTGCTTTCCCTATGTTGCAAGTGATGAATTTTTGCAGGGCCCATGATGCCAAATAATGGTTGGTGTTGAGGTGAGGAATTGGGAGTGAAAGGGAAACGTGGTTGGGTGGTCACCGGTGAGAGGAGCACAGAAAGTCCAGAACGAGTTTTTGTTGAGTGGATAGAGGAGTAACCTAGTGTGAGTGAATGATCGTTTTTCTCTATGGAAGTCAGCTTTCTTTGGTCACTCAGCTCGAGAGGATCCACCGAGGATCAAGAGTCACCTGCCGAAGCCGCCACCTTTGTCAAACGCCAATCCCTTTTGATATATAGTTAGTGGCAGAAAACCAAGGTGCAGAGGGGCTTTTTTCCAGAAAACGAAAATTGGTTGCGTGTAAAAGTGTTTGCTGTTGTGTGTTGCAGGATCGTAAGCACTGCCCTGTGTTGGAGGGGAAGCTTAGTTGACTTTGTGATTTTTAGTTTTTTTTTCTCTCTTTTTTTCCTATTTGTTTCTTTTCTTCCTTTTTTCTTTTCTTCTTTTTCGTTTCTTTTTCTTTTCTTTTTTGTTTTGTTTTGCTTTTCTCTTTTTTTTTCATTTTATTTTTTAAGACTAAACAAAATAGTAAAATAAAATTAAAGCTAATAAAATTACATAAAATAAAATAAAAATGAAAGAAAATAAAATAAGACAAAAAAACGTCTTATTATTTAGTCATCATACGAAATAAGGTGTTGACAAAAATGAAATCAAAATCTCATAACTTTATGCTGTGGATTTCTATCATACCTTCAAGGTTCACAAAAACTTTTCACCGAGGAATCAACCACAAAGAAATTCCTTGATTTTGTGACTTTGAAGGAGTTAATAGAAATTCAAAGAAAAAAATTTAACAAAAGGATTTGGTTACTAAAGCTATGTAGGAAAGAAATTTTTTATAAATGGAAGTGTAGTAGTTATCCAAGTATCTGAAATCGTATTTAAAGAAAAACTATATTTTTCACGTGAAATATCATAAGGCTTCGATGTCCAACATAGTAAAATTTATTTATTATGATTTCTGGCCAGGGAAAAGGGTAGTTAGGTTTGACGTTGAATACCAATCAAATTCGACGTCATATATGCATGGGGAAGAGTAGTCTTAATGGATGTTGTTGTTACCAATGACGAGGTTGACGTCAAATTTTGTAGAGGTTCGACGTCATATATGTATGGGGAAGGGTAGTGAGCAATCTTAATGGATTTTGTTGTTACCAATGAAGAGGTTGATGTCGTATTTTGTTGGGGTTTGACGTCATATATGTATAGGGAAGGGCAATTGGCAACCTTAATGGATTTTGTTGTTACCAATGAAGAGGTTGACATTGTATTTTATAGGCGTTGACTTCATATATGCATAGGGAAGCAAAAGTTGGTGAATTGTGAAACTGTGGGGAAGCAAATGACCATTTAGTATTTATTTATTTTGGATTAGACGTCCGGTGTTTCCTAAGCGGACGTTATATGATTACTGATGGAAGAGGCTCTAAGGAGAGACCAATTGAAGTTGTGCGAACACAAATTTGACCTCCTCGAAGCTTCTTCGACGAAGAAGGATGCAGTGGAATGTTGACCAAGCTCTAGATCAAGAGCTGACACGAAGGAAAAACAAAAGAAACCCTAGACGCGAAGGGAAGAACAAGACTCCGAAGGCAGACGAACCAAAACCATGTATGAAGCAAGTAAACCCTAAAATGGGGTAGGAACCCTAAACTGACCGATTAAACGATGTGAAATGGAGATTAATCCGTGGAAAAGATAGTTTGATCGGTTGAAAGTGGTTTAAACTGTAGAAAAGGGAAAACAATCGGTGAAAATGAAATTTGTACAGTAAAAATGGTGGAAAATTACCTAGATGATAAAGGAACCCTAGGACAAAGAAGATGTTCGGTGGAAAACCTGGATCTAACGTTGCAATGACAGAAACAAGGAAGAAAAATGAGGTTGAATATGGAATCTGTGATGAAGAGCTGTGGTTGGAGTAGATGATCTTACGAGAAAGGAATTTACTCTCGAGGAAGAAGTTGTGAGAGTGAAATGTGAAAATGATGATGTGTACCTCTGACGCATAAGAGGTAAAGTGATGAATGATGTGGAGGCGAAGCACGAGACACTGGAGATCTGGCAGCGGAGGAATGGCTGACGCGTATGGACGAGAGAGAAGCACCATGAAATTTGGAAAATGGAAGTGAGAGAGTGTGCTTGGAAGGTGGCTAGAGGAAGTCTTTGGACTCTCTAGCCTGTGACTTTCAAGAGAGAATGGTTTCTGATTCAGAAAAATAATTCTCATTCATCTCGAAAATGACAATACAAGAGAGGAGCTGGGTATTTATAGTAACCCATGATCCTTGCAAGCTAAGCAACGTCTACAATGAAATGTAAAAATACAAAAAGATGACCCATGATTCCATCACACCCTCCTTCTTAAAAAAAAGATTTGTCCTCAAATCTAGCAATCGCCTTATGAAGAAGCTCCAAACAGTCTTGAGAGCATGGCCATCTTGGAGTGGCCTTATTCTTTTAGATCCGTTATTCTTCCTCCTGGATCAAACATGCATCTGCAATATGCATTAGACGAATCATCACTGCTACAACCTTATCACTAGTCAGCTTTCACAAGTCTTCATTTCTCCTCCGCATCATAGTCGCGCCTCACTTTTCCTTTCGGGCATTCGAAACACTATCGCGAGCCACACCTCTCATTTTCTCCATTTTCATCATCATGAGCTTCTATCAGGTTTTCTCCTTCACAAAATCACTTTCATCTTCTCAGATCTTCATTCCTTCTCATCATTTCACCTTTTTGACTGATTAAACACCTCTCCAACCTTCGATCTTCACTTTCCACCCATTAATCTTTGATTTACACCGATTAACCGGTCCAGTCAGTGTCTCCTTCCTATTCTAGGGTTTCTTTGTGACCGATCAGGTTTTTCACCGATTGTTTCGCTTCTCTTGATTGTTAGGGTTTTCAACCTATCTTCTCTAATTCTCTCTCGATTTAGAGGTTCGTCTTCAACATTTTCCGCTACGTATTCTGCATCGGAGAAGCTTCGAGGAGGTCATGTTCGTGTTCGTGTAGCTTCAATCGGCCTCTCCTTGAAGCCTCTTCCATCAGTTGATGGAAACCCATTTAGGGCATGGCCATCTTGAAGTGGCCTTATTCTTTTAGATCCATTTTTCTTCCTCTTGGATCAAACACGAATCTCTAATACACATCAAATATATCTTCAATTAATATTGATCCAAAGAAGAAATTTTCTACAAAAATAACAGAATAAGAACTTCTAATATTTTGATTTGTAATCTTTGAAAATTTTAGAAGTCCAAATTCAATTTTGTCTTGAGTTACTGGTTTTCTTAAAGATAACAATAACTCAAGATTTGAATTGCCATATTTTGAAAAAGTTTTCATTGAATATGGGATGACAATTGATTTGAAAGAGAGAATAATATTTGAAGACTGGACAATAATTGGAAAAGAAGTAAAGAATTGGAAACCTTCCCTTTTAGGTTCCATGGTCTTTGAACGAATAGGATTTGTCATCATTAACAATTTCTCCTTTTCTTTCTTCTCTCTTTCTTGCCTTTTTCTATTCTTTTCTTCTTTTCTTCTCTCTTTTTCTCTTCTCTCTTCTTCTTTTATTTTCACTTCTTCTCTCTCTTTCTTTTCTTCTTCTCTCCTTTCTTCTTCTTTTCTCTCTTCTTCTCTTCTTTCTTCTTCTCTTCTTTCTTCTTGTTTTCTCTCTTCTTTCTCTCTTCTCTCTTTTTCTTCTTTCTCTCTTTGCTCTTCTTCTTTCTTTCTCTTCTTTTCTTCTTTCCTTTCTTCCTCTTCCCTTCTCTCAATCTCTCTTTCTATTTTCTTATCCTTAATCACTTTAAGTCTTGCCCCAAATTCTAGTTCTCTACGAAGAAACCCATGATCATTTAAACTCTCAAGAAATATGTTTCCATCTTCAATGCAATCTCTAATTAGTTCTAGATTTCTTTTAATGCTTTAAGGCACAAACGTATTCTCATGCAAGCTTTTAAATCATACCAATCACGAATGGAGGACTTTCTACCTTTCCTAACATAATATTGTCTGTCATCCCACCACTCACTTGCATGCTCTTCAAATCTAGTAGTGTAGAGACTAAGGATACCAGATTCAGATTTACTTCTTCTAACCATGAATGATGCATATCATCAATTTCCCTTTCCCAAGTTAGGTATGTTAGTGCATCAATATCCTCACCAAAGAATGGAATATTTTCCCTAGCTTTTTTATACAAAACATCATCAATCCTATCAAATTCATGAAATGAACAAGTCCTTCTTCTAACTTCATCAAGTTTTCTTTTAATTTCTTTGAAACTAATGGACTCGTCAAAAATAGAAATCCTAGATGACCTATATGAACTAGATGACCTATATGAATAACAAGACATCTTTGTTCTTAAAATTTTTCTTAATCTAAAGGCTTAAAAGCTTCCACTTTAGACAAGTCCCAAGTAAGAGAGGTGAACCACAAAAGTTGCTTAAATACCAAGTCTTACCTTGCTAGAAATGTCTTAAGCTACTAACTAATTACTCTTTAAAATAAAATCACCTTTAGAAACAAAGTACATGACTAAAAAACAAATAGAAGACACCAGCGGACTCTAATGACCCCTACGTGAAACACAAATCAAATCAATATTAAAGTTTACTCCTATGGTGAGGCTTGTAGCTTTGACTAACAAGACACACTCACCAGTCTAACTATGTCAAATTTAAAGAAAGCAATCAAGAAAAGTTGCCAAGAGTTTGAAAGAGCACCAAGGACTCTTCCAAATACTTGGACTTTTTAAAAGGTCTTTTACAAAAACAAAGCTAAAGCTAACACAAGCCTACTACAAACACAAACAATTAAAAAATAAAATCAAAGCTATGTGATAACGGTTCAAAAACCGTTATTTTTATACTTAATTTTGATATCAAATGCACCCTTGTTGACTTAGAAACTTGCTTTGACTCATGATTTTGCTTTAGTTTTGTGAATAAGAGAGTTGAGGACATGTTTTATGATTTTATCAATAAATTTCCTTGATTTTGTTGGTTTTGGGAATGATTTGAAAGAAGGGTTGAATTATCAAACAGTTGCAGTGCAGAAACGTCAACCAGAATGCAGAACCATCAACCAGAAAAGTCAATCAGTTGACCAGAATGCTGAAAAGTTGACCAGAGTGCAGTTTTCTGCCGTAGGAGCGCTAAGCGGTGAACTGGGCGCTGAGCGCCAGCTTCAAGAACAATTTTTCACTGTTTTGTCGCCTAGGCACCGCTGAGGGTGATTCTGAGTGTCGCGCATATCGCTGAGCGATGGACTATTCGACCTGGGCCAGTTTTATGTTATTTTTATGATCTGTTTTGGGCTTGGACCTGCTTTCTGTTATTTTTCTACCCTATTTAAAGACCAGAACGTCTTAGAGAATGTATCTTTTGATGGCTTAGGCACAAAAACATATTTTTCACCCCTTTGGGGGCAGATTTGGGGAATTGACAACTCTCCTTTTCTCTTTCTAGGGTTTTATCTTCTTCCATTCCATTGTAACCCTAGATTCTCCATGACGATGGAGAACTAATCTCATATGTTATTGGGGAATATGTAACCTCTAAACTCTCTTGTATTTGAATTGTTCTTGAATATATATGCTTACATTCATTATTTGTTAGGACTCTATGCATGATTTGTTTAACTCATTCAAATGCATGATCATTGATTTTGTCGATATGGAGACATACGGGGAAATCTAGAACTGGGGAATTTCTCTTGATGATGAAATATTACCTAGAGATAGGAATACGAAAATCAATTGCTTTAAGCTTCTATGGATATTGCATGAATGATTACTACGGAGACTAGAGATAGTAAACTAGTAATTGTAATTAGGCTCTTTTCACCGAGAGATCGGGTTTAGAGTAAAATAGAAAGTTGCATTAACATTAATGAAGAAGATGAATTCGTTTATGCATGAGAGTGATTAGGTGAAATCTAAACCCTAACAACATATTCATCTTATATTATCAACATCATCCATTCACTTTTGTGTTTAGCCTCAATTGATCAAATTGCATTCATGTTTCTTTTTCTGCACTTTGCATTCAAAAACCCCAAAATATTGTTCTTATAGTCTTGATTGGTTAAGCAAAAGCACAATTGTTTAGTGTCGTGAGTCTCTTGGGAAAACGATACTCGGATTTACCGTTTCATTATTATTTGATACGATCTGGTACACTTGCCAGAGTGTTAACACTATGTTGGGCTACTACAGTCCTGGTTCATCCTTTCAGTAAGAAAATTGCTCAACTTTGTTGCTTCTTGACAGCTTCAGGTCCTTCCTTGCTTCTAGGTGCAATCCTGTCAATCCACTTGATAACGGTCAAAATACCGTTATTTTTATATTTAATTTTGATACTAAAAACATCATTTATGACTTAGAAACTAGCTTGAAATCATGTTTTTGCTTTAGTTGAGAGAATACGAGAGTTGAAGGTGGTATTATTGGTTTTATGCTTGGTTTTCCTTATTTTGGCAGGAATTAAGAGGAATTGGATGAAAGAAGTTGAAGTAGCAAGGAGTTGGACTCAGGAAAAGAAGAGAAAGAGCACAATAAATGAATTGTAGCCACCGCTTAGCGGCACTTTGCCGCTGATCGCCAACCTCGCTGTGGAAGTCTCTGTCTGACGCCTAAGCGCCATTGCTGAGGGCCAATCCAATTGTCGAATTCACCGTTGAGCGGCATTTCTACCGTTCAGTGCCAGTCTTGCTTATGAAGTTCATTGTTTCATGTCTGGGCGTCAACACTGAGCGCTATTCTGAGTACTGCACCTACCGCTTAGCAGTGAATTTAGCGTTGAGCGCCAATTCCGTGGGCCTGGGATAATTTTTCTGTTATTTTTAGAAACTATATAACGATTTATTCGACCTAGAGGGTCTATCTTTGGACAGAAAGAGGCGCAGAAATACTCTCTTCACCTCTCGGAGGCAGATTTTGGATGCGAAAGCTCCAATCTACAACTTGTAGGGTTCTATCTTTCATTCTTTTCATTATTTTCATCTAGTTTCACCATGTCTATGGTGAACTAAACCTCCCTCGTTGTTCTAGAAACGATGTAATCCTTTGAAACTCTCATGTATTGAATTGATTATTAATATTTATGCTTTACTTCATTACTTGTTAGGGTTTTTCCTCTACACTCTATGCATGCTTTGTTTAACTCATTCAATTGCATGATCATTTATTTTGTTGATATGGACACATACGAGAAAATCTAGAACTGAGGAAATTCTCCCAAGAGCAATATTACCTAGACATAAGGATAGGAGGATCGGTTGCCTTTAAGCTTCTATGCGAATGTAATGCATCATTAATTGCTAGGGAGACAAGACATTGTAAACTAGTAATTAAGAGTAGGCTTTCTTCACCGAGACATCGGGTTTAAGGTAAATTAGAAAGTGACATTAACATTAATGAAGAAGATGAATTCGTAAATACATGAGAGTGGTAGGATAATTCGAAAACCCTAACAACATAATCATTCCATATTTTATCAATCGTTCACCTGTGCAATCTTCTAGTCAATTGATAACACTTGCATTCATGTTTATTTTCTGTTTTGCATTCTAAAACCTAATTTTTGTTCTCAAGTCCTAAATAATCAACAAATCACATGACTGCTTAGGCCAATGAGTCTCTAGGGAAAACGATACTTGGTCTTACCATTTATATTACTTGATACGATTCGGTACACTTACCGGAGTCTTAACAAGTTTTTGGCGTTGTTGTCGGGGACTCATGGTTTAACTATTCTATTCGTGTGATTATTGATTAACTTTGACTTGATTTTTATTTTTGTTTTGTTTTAAAAAAAAGTGTTTTCTAGGGTTTTGTTTTCTTGTGCATGCAGGATACAATTCGAACTAAGAGCAAGAAAATTCAAAACCTCTTCTTGAAGGATTGAGCGAAAGTAGAAGGAGGAGGAAGGTACGAACATCTAGAGAATTATTTCCTTCTCCAGAGACATTTTTACAACCCTCATGACACGGATCCGACCAGAGCATTACAGAGATGGCTGAGGAGAACAATGGTAGACGCACTCTGGCGGATTACACCACTATTGTTGGCCCTCATCACTTTAATAGCATTGCAAGGCCGAGGGTCAATGCTGCAAACATGGAGGTGAAACTGGCGTTGATTCAATTGGTGAAAAGCAACCAATTTAATGGACTGTCTCATGAAAGTCCATATGAGCATCTGACCACATTTAACGAGATTTGCAGCACTGTGAAGATCAATGGTGTGCCGGATGATGCTATAAAGCTTAGTTTGTTTCCTTTCTCATTGGGAGGCAATGCTAAGCTATGGTTGAATTATTTTCCAGAGGGTAGCATTACTAACTAGGAAGTCGTGGTTTCAAAGTTTCTGAACAAGTACTTCCCACAAGTCTAAAGTCAACAAAGGTAAATAAGAAATCTCTTCTTTCAGGCAAGGCATGGAAGAAACTCTAGGTCAAGCGTTGGATAGATACAAAAGCCTACTCAGAAAGATGCCCACACATGCCTTTGATGAAGGAACAGTAGTCCTTTTGTTCCTTGAAGGTCTTGGCTCTCAAACGAAGCAAATGCTAGATGCCTTAGCTGGAGGTAACATCAAGTGCAAGACTCCAGAGGAAGCTTTTGATTTAATTGACAATATGGCTACTAATGATAATGAGATGCAAAATGAAAGAGGATATCTACTTCAACAGAAAGAGGTCTTACAGTTACAATCTCAGAACGTCTTGCTTGAACAACATAAGATTATCACTCAACAGTTGGAAGAAGTGATATAGAAACTTTCTCTATTGCCACAAGAAATACATAATGTTTCACTAGTTCAACGGCAGCAACAACCTAGTCCACCTAAGAAGACCACGAAGCTTGAAGAAATTTTCTAGCAATCCATGAAAATGAGCTTATCTTATGGCAAAAGCATGAAGGTTGCGTTCAAAAGAATGGAGATGCACACTGGGCAATTGGTTAACAAGATGAAGGGGTGTGAGAGGAATGTGAGAGGTGATATGAGGGAAGAGTGTAAGACTGTTGTTACTAGAAGTGGTAAAGTGTTAGATAAGAGAAAGATTGAGAGAAAAGAGAAAGAAAAAATGAGTGAGGAAGAAGAGAGCGAGCAAAAAAAGAAAAGAGAGGAGGAAGAAAGTGAGAGAAGATAAAAAGAGAGATTTGAGGGAGAAAAAAAGAAAAAGATTTTGAGAAACCCCTTCCTTATCCAATGACTTATACAAGGAAGGAGAAAGAAAAACAGCTTGAGCGGTTCATGGAAATCTTTAAGAAACTGGAGATCACCATACCTTTTTCTGAAGCACTATAGTAAATGCCTTCATATGCAAAGTTTTTGAAGGAGCTTCTCACAAAGAAAAGAAAGTACATTGAGAAGGAGACCATTGAAGTGCAAGGAAGTTGCAGTGCAATCATACAAAAGTTGTTACCTCCTAAGCTTCAAGATCTAGGAAGCTTCACCATTCCATGTACCATAGGAGATTTGGAAGTTGGAAGAGCTTTGATTGATTTGGGAGCTAGCATTAATCTAATGTCGCTTTCTATGTTCAAAAGGATTGAAGGCTTGGAACTCAAGCCTACTAGAATGACACTTCAATTGGTGGACAGATCTCTTAAATATCCTTATGGGGTGGTTGAAGATGTGTTGGTGAAAGTGGAAAATTTCTTATTTCTGGTGGATTTTGTCATAATGGAGATGGAGGAGAATGGAGATGTGCCTCTCATTCTAGGGAGACCATTCATGAAGACGGTTAGAGTCTTAATTGATGTGGAGAATGGCAAGCTTAAAGTAAAGGTGCAAGATGAAGAAGTGAATTTCAACGTGTTTAAGGCCATGTCACACCCGAAGGATGATAAAGCATGTTTCCAAGTTGACATAATTGATGAAGTTTGTATGGTGCAAGAGAAGAAAGTGTTTGATGCTTCTCCATTAGAAAAAACTCTCATTGATGAATGTGAAGATTTGAATGAGGAGGAAGAAAAATTAATTGATGAGTGCTTGACGGATTTGGAGATACTAAAAGAAATCCCAATGGATGAGGCTAGTTTTGAGAAGATTGATATCAAGGAGGAAGTTAAAGAGAAGAAGCTGGAGCTAAGAGTGTTACCATCACATTTGAAGTCTGTGTTCCTAGAAGAAGATGAAGGGAAGTCGGTCATCATTAGTAACTCTTTGTCTTCTTAAGAAGAAGAAAGGTTGGTAGGAGTCTTGAAAGCCAACAAAGCAGCTATTGGGTGGTCAATCTCAGATCTCAAAGGTATAAGCCCAACCTACTGCATGCAAAGAATATTCATGGAGAATGGTTATAGACCAATGGCTCAACCATAAACGAGGCTAAATCCTGTGATGAAGGAGGTGGTTAGAAAAGAAGTGTTGAGGCTTTTGGAGGCTGACATTATATATTTGATTTCTGATAGTGAATGGGTAAGTCCAATACAGGTAGTGCCAAAGAAAGGAGGGATGATGATAATTCATAATGAGAAGAATGAGCACATTCCAAATAGAATAGTTACTAGGTGGCGGATGTGAATTGACTATAGGAAGTTGAATATAGAAGCTAGGAAGGACCATTTTCCCCTTCCTTTTATAGATCAGATGTTGCAAAGATTGGCTGGTCAGGCTTTTTATTATTCTTTGGATGGGTACTCTGGATACAATCAAATTGTGGTAGACCTAAAAGACCAGGAGAAGATGGCGTTTACATGTCCATTTGGTGTATTTGCTTACAGAAAAATGTCATTCAGATTATGCAATGCTCCAGCTACATTTCAAAGGTGTATGCAAGCCATCTTTGCAGATCTCATAGATAAGTGTATAGAAGTCTTCATGGATGATTTTTCAGTATTTGAAGATTCTTTTCAAAAATGTTTGGCAAACCTGGATATTGTGCTCAAAAGATGCGTCCAAACAAACCTTGTGCTTAATTGGAAAAAATGTCATTTTATGGTAACTAAGGGAATTGTCTTGGGCCATAAGATTTCTGCCAGGAGGATTGAAGTAGATAAAGCCAAAGTGGAGGTCATTGAAAAACTTCCACCACCAATAAATGTGAAAGGAATCAGGAGTTTCTTGGGTCATGCTAGGTTCTATAGAAGATTTATTAAAGACTTCTCGAAGATTGCTAAACCTTTGAGTAACATGCTTGTTAAAGACACACCTTTTGTGATAAGTGACGAATGTTTGCAGGCTTTTGACATTTTGAAGAATAGATTGGTTTCGGCCCTAGTGATTATAGCTCCATATTGGAATCAAAATTTTGAACTAATGTGTGATTCCAGTGAATATGCCATAGGTGTTGTGCTTGGCCAAAGAAGGGAGAAGGTATTTCACACTATATATTATTCTAGCAAAGTCTTGAATGAAGCTCAGTTGAATTATGCTACCATTGAGAAGGAATTCCTGACTATATTTTATGCCTTGGAGAAGTTTAGACCTTACCTTATTGGGTCTAAGGTGATTATCTACACCGATCATGCGGCTATAAAGTATCTATTGAAAAAGTCGGATTCAAAGTCACGGTTGATTAGATGGGTGCTCTTGCTACAAGAGTTTGATGTGGAAATTCGTGACAAAAAGCGGAGTGAAAACTTGATTGCCGACCACTTATCTCAGTTAGTCAATGATGAAGTCACAAGTATGGAAAAAGAAATCTGGGAGTCTTTTTCAGATGAGACGCTCTTGTATATTCAACAGAGGCCATGGTTTGCTGATATGGCTAATTTTAAAGTTGCATGAGTAATTCCAGAAGAGTTGGATTGGCAACAAAAGAAGAAGTTTTTGCATGATGCCAAACAGTTTATATGGGATGATCCTTACTTGTTCAAGATTAGAGCAGATAATCTTTTGAGGCGATGTGTGACAAAAGAGGAAGCAGAAGGAATTCTCTGGCACTATCACTATTCACCTTATGGGGGTCATTTTAATGGAGAAAGAACTGCTGCAAAAATTCTCCAGTTAGGGTTTTATCGGCCTACCTTGTTTAAAGATGTTCATAATCATGCTAGAAATATTGACAAATGCCAAAGGACTGGAGCTATTTCAAGACGTCATGAGATGCCATTACAAGGCATTTTAGAGGTTGAAGTCTTTGATTGCTGGGGCATTGATTTTGTTGGACCTTTCCACCATCTTTCAGCGATGAATATATATTGGTGGCAGTAGATTATGTGAGTAAATGGGTGGAAGCTCTGGCATGCCCCAAGAATGATGTTAGCACGGTGATTAAATTCTTGAAGAGACAAATTTTCTCACATTTTGGAACTCCCAAGGTACTCATTAGTGATGGAGGATCTCATTTTTGTAATTCCCAGCTTGCAAAGGTACTCAAACACTATGGTGTGAGACATAAGTTGGTTGCACCTTATCATCCACACACAAATGGCCAAGCTAAAGTGTCTAACAGGGAGATAAAGAGGATTTTGGAGAAAACAGTGGATTCATCAAGGAAGGATTGGTCACAAAAACTAGATGATGCCCTCTGGGCATATAGGACGATTATGAAGACATCCATGGGTTTATCACCTTTTCAGTTAGTGTATAGGAAAACATGTCATCTGTTAGTGGAGATGGAGCATAAAGCTTTGTGGGCTCTAAGATTTCTGAATTTTGATCCCTATGATACTCAGAGTAAACGTAGAAGGAAGATGCTGAAGCTTGAAGATATGCGGTTGCATGCGTATGACTCTTCTAGGAGTTATAAAGAAAAGGTAAAATTCTATCATGAGAGGAAGTTGATAAAGAGGGTTTTCAATCCAAGGCAACAGGTGTTATTGTTCGATTCACGGTTGAAACTGTTTCCTGGAAAGTTGAAGTCAAAATGGTCAGGGCCCTTCATAGTAAAAAACGTGCATCCTTATGAAGCAATTGAATTGGTGGATCCAGCTGCTAGCGATCCACAGAGAAGTTGGGTGGTGAATGGTCAAAGACTCAAGCACTATTTGGGAGGAAAAGTGGAACGCCTTTCCATAGTAATGAAGTTGGTGGGTCCGTGAGCTTTATTGGGTCAAGCTAGTGACGTTAAAGAAGCGCTTGCTGGGAGGCAACCCAATTTTCTAAACTTATCTTTTTAGTTTGCACTTATTTGCTTCTTTTTGTAGTATAGGTTTGATGTATTCAGTTTGAAACTTTATCTGATGTGATGGTTTGATATTGATTTGTGTGTGATGAGGATTTCTTGATGATGCTTTGATATTAATGATGTTGAGATTGTGCACTATATGATGATATACAGGTGGTTGCTCACAAGCTATGTGAACAGATGCATGATGTTGTGATTGTGATTATGATGCTAAGTAGGATGTGTATCTGGAATATGTGGAATATTGAATGAGCCTATGTGTGAGGTTTTGAGCTTCAGAGTATTTGTTGTGAATGATTGTTATTCTCTTGAAAGCATAGGTTTCTATGATTGACTGAATTGCATGCTTGTGTCATATGATCAAGGCCATTTTTTATTAGCCCTTTCTTAGCCAATGCATGCTTTTCGCCCAAATGAAAAAGAGCACAATGTGATTATGTGAAAACCAAGAAAGAAAAGCTCAATGCAAAAAGGAGAAAGTTGGGAATGAGTGAGATTGGTTTGTTCAAGGAGAGTTTGAACTTGAATGATAAATTTGTGAATAACTCTCTTAACTCAAGGATTTTGTGATCTAGAAAAAACCAATTTTTCTTGTTAGCCCAGCCATGTTACAAGCCATGACAAGTCCTTGTGATGACATGTGTGTGTGAGTATGTTTAATTGTGGTAAATGAAAGGCAATTTTGTTCTCTGATATTAGGTGATTGAGTGAAACACTTTATCTCGTGAGGAATGATTCCATGAGTACATGATTGCATCTATGCTTAGTCAATTGATCATTCATGAGAATAACATCTGTTGGATATTATGTGATTATGTGAAAACCATGATGAGGGTGCATCTTGATTGAATTCTGTTTGATGAGCTAATTTGAGTAATTACTTGCCTTGGAAGAAAGAATGTTTGAATGTATTGAACCATTGTATGGATTGGTGGAAGACTGAGTTACATCCTGTTTTCTTGAGGACAAGCAAAGTTCTAAGTTTAGGGTTGTGATAACGCTCAAAATACCGTTATTTTTATACATAATTTTGATACTAAGAACACCCTTTATGACTTAGAAACTAGCTTGAAATCATGTCTTTGCTTTAGTTGAGAGAATAAGAGAGTTGAAGGTGGTATTATAGGTTTTATGCTTGGTTTTCCTTGTTTTGGCTGGAATTAAGAGGAATTGGATGAAACAAGTTGAAGTAGCAAGGAATTGGACTCAGGAAAAGTAGAGAAAGAGCACAAAAGATGAATCGCAGTCACCGCTCAACGCCACTTTGCCACTGAGCGCCAACCTCGCTGTGGAAGCCTCTGTCTCACGCTTAAGCGTCATCACTGAGGGCCAATCCAAGTATCGTAGTCATCGCTAAGCGGCATTTCTATCGCTAAGCGTCAGTCTTGCTTATAAAGTTCACTGTTTCACGCCTAGACGTCAACGCTGAGCATTATTCTGAGTACCGCAGCTACCGTTGAGCTTGAATTTAGCATTGAGCACCAATTGTGTGGGCTTGGTCCAGTTTTTCTATTATTTTTAGAAACTATATAAGGATTTAGTCGACCTAGAGGGTCTATCTTTGGACAAAAAGAGGCGTAGAAACACTTTCTTCACCCCTCAGAGGCGGATGCGGAAGCTCCAATGTACAACTTTTAGGGTTCTATCTTTCATTCTTTTCATTATTTTCATCTAGTTTCACCATGTCTATGGTGAACTAAACCTCCCTTGTTGGAGAAACGATGTAATCTTTGAAACTCTCATGTATTGATTTGATTATTAATATATATGTTGTACTACATTAATTGTTAGGGTTTTTCCTCTACACTCTATGCATGCTTTGTTTACCTCATTAAATTGCATGATCATTGATTTTGTTAATATGGACACATATAGGAAAATCTAGAACTTAGGAAATTCTCCCAAGAGCAATATTACCTAGACATAGAGATAGGAGGATTGGTTGCCTTTAAGCTTCTATGTGAATGTAATGCATATTCAATTGCTAGGAAGACAAGACATTGTAAACTAGTAGTAATTAAGAGTATGCTTTCTTCACCGAGACATCGGGTTTAAGGTAAATTAGAAAATGACATTAACATTAATGAAGAAGATGAATTCGTAAATACATGAGAGTGGATAGGATAAGTCATAAACCCCAACAACATAATCATTTCATATTTATCAACCATTCACCTGTGCAATGTTTTAGTCAATTGATCAACACTTGCATTCATGTTTAATTTTTTTTTTTGCATTCTAAAACCTAATTTTTGTTCTCAAGTCTTAAATAATCAACAAATCACATGACTACTTAGGCCAATGAGTCTCTATGGAAAACGATACTTGGTCTTACCATTTATATTACTTGATACAATTCGGTACACTTGCTGGAGTCTTAACACCACTCCATATAAAATAGTCCTCCTTTTCTCTCGGCTTGGTGCAGTTGGTTCAACTAAAAGATCCTAGCTGCTCTCAGTTAATGGTCTTCACTTATACTGCACAAACAATTGCAACTAAATCAGTAGATTAAACAATTCCAATTCCAATAATTGCAAGCCATACAAAACAAATTAAGGAAAACAGAAGCAATTTAGGATAAAAGAAACTCCCTTTAGTGCAAGACTCCCAATGGAAATGTTTCTGCTATTGCTTACTCAAACTAAATTCCTGCTCAAGCTAAATTCCAACAAATCAGCTATGCACACACAAAGTCACACCAATTCCAGCAAAATACACATAGACGTGGATATTAAACCATATGCAAATGGGTGTAATAAAAAGCTGAACTAAATTGATTTTAACACTCATTCCAACTGATTAAAAATCTGATCAATCCAATGAAGGAATAATGACATGATACAATCAGAAGTGATGCTTATGTAGTTGAAACAAGTTAATGCAGCAATGAAGAAGTTCAAAACTCAATCAAAATAGTTAAGATAGCAGTGGTTCAGCACACAAATTAAGGTTTAAAATGAATGCAAGAGCAGATTAAAATGAATACAATCACAGCTGCTCCAATTTGATCACTTAAATTCCTTTTCCTGCACAATGAACAATCAGCAACACAATTAGATGAACAATGAAATTATCTATTTCAAATTGCCAAGGAATGAGGCCAAGTCAGCCTTACAAAGCTCACAACACTGAGGCTTCTCTTTAAAAACTTTACACACACAAATGAAAGGTGTGGAATGGAGATTCTCCCTTGGCAGTTCAAGGCTGGAGAGTCTTTCAGACCACCACCACCTAAGATGCTACCAAACACACAAACCTTCTTTCAAATTCCAGAAACCAGAGTGATCAGCTTCTCAAACCATAATAGGCTAGGCTAAGGTCAAAATCAGAAACCAGAACAGAACAGGACATCAAACTAAACAAACTCAAGAGAAACTCTAGATCAGATTATAAAAGCAAACAAAAGCTTCAATTAGGAATAACATATTAGAGTTTACACGTCCACTGAGACAAAACTAGAATATCCAATAAAGACAAGCAAGAAACAAGGTATTTAAGAAGAAAGCATGCAAACTGAACCTACTAAAGGATCTAGAACAGATTAAAAACACAAGAAAAATCCAAGCAAGTTGAATCATAATATAAAATCAATCTTCCAGTATTGACTTTCTAAACTGTTTGAAGAAAGTCCTCAATTAAATCAGTTCAAATTGCAACATTCTTTACTTATGATTTTGGAACCTGTATATTGAATTGTACAGGTCCAATTGCCTTTTACTTGTATATTGCACTTTTCCAAACCTATTTTTTAAACAAATTCATAGACCTTAAGCTCTTGCTACAGTTCAATATGATGTATAAAACTCAAACAGATACAAATTTCAATTATACTGAGTCAACTTTGCTCAAAACAAACACAACTTGGTGGTTTTGAAAATGGAAAATTCGTTCTTGCTACAATTACTTAAATCTGACCCTTATAACACCTTGAGTATATCAAATGAACTTTGTTTATACTAGAATAGGGCACACAAAAACAACAACTATCATAGAAACTGGAATTTCACTCATAAACAACAAATTGTGCATTAGAATAGCTTAAGTATACCACCAACTCTGTGTATTCAAAATTACAATGGCTAAAAGGAACAATTAAGATGACTCTAGAATTTTAAAGATACTAGAAACTTAGTAGTGATCTAATACTAAGTAGAAAAGACACACAAGACTCTCAAAAACAGATTTCAAAGAAGAACCAGTTTCAATGTAACTGGAAAATGAGAGACTGATGTTGCTCTAAGCATCTTGAACCCAAGCTCAATGCAACATTTCATAGCTTAATTGGTGTGCATTTGCTATCCACAAGCAGATTCAACTTTCAGCTTACAGAATTTCAAAATTGCAATACAATTACATGTAATGGACAACATCAAAACTCAAGACAGCTTCAGATAAATGAAATGACATTAAAACTATTGTTGAAGTCTGTCATCAATCTCATTCAATTGAATATCACAGCTTATGATGATGGACAGATCTTACTCAAAGCAATAAGCTCAATTGAATCACAGTTAAACTCATATTTAATTGACAATTAAAACAAAGCACAAGACTAGAACATGACATAAATGGATTTTCAAATTAAAAGACTCAAACAGAAGGTTGCACCGAATAAAACGATAATAAGACTGAAAAATCATGATTCAAGCACAAGACGACACAAGATGCACAGAACAAGTCAACTTATAAACCTAAACAGATAACATGAACAAATTAAGAGAAGACTAAATCAAAGCGAGACAGAATCACAATTGAAATGAGATCAACCAAGACAGTAAAAGAAATGATGAACAACGCGAATGTAAAAAAACTCATAATAGTGTTAACACTCCGGTAAGTGTACCGAATCGTATCAACTAATATAATTGGTAAGACCAAGTATCATTTTCCCTAAAGACTCACGACCTATATAGTCATGTGATTTGTTGATTATTTAAGACTTAAGAAAAAAAAATTTATAATGCAGAAAATAAACATGAATGCAAGTGTTTGATCAATTGACTAAAAGAATGCACAGGTGAATGATTGATAAAATATGAGATGATTATGTTGTTGGGGGTTTCGACTTATCCTATCCACTCTCATGTATTTATCAATTCTTCTTCTTCATTAATGTTAATGCCACTTTCTAATTTACTCTAAACCCGATGTCTCGGTGAAGAAAGCCTACTCTTAATTACTAGTTCACAATGTCTTGTATCCCTAACAACTAATTATGCATTATATTCACACAGAAGCTTAAAGGCAACCAACCCTCCTATTCCTATGTCTAGGTAATATTGCTTTTGGGAGAATTTCCCCAGTTCTAGATTTTCCCGTATGTGTCCATAACGACAAAATCAATAATCATGCAATTGAATGAGTTAAACAAAGCATGCATAGAGCGTAGAGGAAAAACCCTAACAATTAATGAAGTAAAGCATTTATAATATAAATCAATTCAATACATGAGAGTTTCAAAGGATTACATCATTTCCCTAATAACAATGGAGGTTTAGTTCACCATAGACGTGGTGAAACTAGATAAAATATGGAAAATAGTGAAAGATAAAACCCTAAAAGTTGTAGATCGGAGCTTCCGCATCCAAAATTCGCCTCCTAGGGGAGAAAGGAGTCTTTCTGCGCCTCTTTCTGTCAAAAGATACCTATCTAGGTCGTCCAAATCATTAAATAGATCGAGAAAAACCCAGAAAACAGGTCCATGCCCATGTCGACGGTGCTCAGCGCCCCAAAAGGGCGCCCAACGTCTTTTGCAGCACTAAAAATGGCGCTCAGCGCCCCTCTGTAGTGCTCAGCGCACTGCAGTATTGAATTCTTACGCTTTGGTTGACTTTTCTGCATTCTGGTTGACTTTTCTGCACTCTGGTTGACTTTTCTGTAGTATGGTTGACTTTTATGCATTCTGATTGACTTTTCTACACTCAGCTTTGACTTTTCTGTACTACAACTCCTTGATACTTCAACACCTCTTTCAAATCATTCCAATAACCTTCAAAATTAAGGGAATTTAGTAATAAAATCATATAGTATAACATCAACTCTCTTATTCAAAAACTAAAGCAAAATCATGAGTACACACAAGTTTCTAAGTCAAAAAGGTTACATTTAGTATCAAAATTAAGTATTAAATAATGGTGTTTTCACCTGTTATCACAACCCCAAACATAGAACTTTGTTTATCTCAAGCAAAACAAAATGTAACTCAGTTTTCAAACAATCAATACAATGGTTCAACACATTCCAAAACTCTTTCTTCCAAGACAAGTAATTACTCAAATCAGCTCATCATAAAGAATATTAGTCAAGATGTACAAATGCATTAATTCAATTAACTCAATATGGTTCTCACGTAATCACATAATATCCAACATATGTTATTATCATGAATGATCAATTAACCAAGCATAGATGTAATCATTTGTTCATGGAACTACTCCTCACCAGACAAGGTGTTTCACTCAACACACAGGTGTATATAGAGGTATCTCCTTCACTCTACTATTTCGATGTCACATGAAACAAAATTGCCTTTCATTTAACCACAATCAAATATATTCACATACAAGTATCATCACAAGGAATTTCCATGGCATGTAACGTGGTTGTGCTAAGAAGAACATTGGTTTTTCTGGATCACAAAATCCTTGAGTTAAGGGAGTCATCCATAAATTTTTCATTCAAGCACAAACTCTCTTTAAACAAACCAATCTCACTTATTCCCAACTTTTCCCTTTTCGCATTGAGCTTTTCTTTCTTCTCTTCCTCTTTTTTTTTCTTTTTCTTTTTTTTTCTTTTCATACTTGCTCAACACTTAGCTCAATGCTTATTCTTTAAAACTTCCCAACAACCCCAAATTTGAACCTTTATCCATACCATACGAATATTCTCAACTTAACTCATGGTAAAGATTTTCAAAAGGGTATTCATATCATGTATAAGGCTTAGGGTTCAAAAGAGTAGAACACATTGTTCTATTTTATTTGGGCTAAAATCATGCATTGGCTAAGAAAGGGATAATAAAAAATGGCCTTGATCACATGACACAAGCAAGCAAGTAATCCAATCATAGAAACCTGAGCAAAATCATTCATGCTTCTAAAGAAATAAAAATCATTCACAACAAAAACTCTAGAGTTCAAAACCTCACATACAAGTTAATTCCAAGTTCCATATATCTTAGATACACATCTTGCCCAGTATTATAATCTCAATCATAACATCATGCATCTGTTCACATATTTTGTGAACCACCACCTGCATATAGCATCTCATATATCATCTCAACATCAATCAATATAAAAGCATCATCAAGCACACTCATCAAATCATCATCAACCCATTGCATCAAATATAAAGTTTTAAACCAAGTACATCAACACCTATTCTAAAAACAGAAGCAAATAAACGAACATAAAGTAGAAAGATAAATTTAGAAAACTGGGTTGCCTCCCAGGTAGCGCTTGTTTAACGTCACGAGCCTGACCCATGAATCCTCCAGCATCCTTCAGTAGATGCAAATCTTCTCACCAACACCCATCAGTAGGTGTGTAAAAGCATAGTATCCTTCAGTAGATACTCCATCACCAAACATCCATCAGTAGATGTTGTGCCATAGTAGGCTCAAAACCATAACAAAACACAATTCTAAAGTTTTAAAATACATCACGAAATAAACAATAAATCAATGTCTTTAAATCACCGGGGTGCCTCCCAGCAAGCACTCTTTTACTATCACTAGCTCGACACAATTAAGCTCAAGTTCCATCTTCAATGTTGGTGTTCCTCTTGCTGGATATTTTTTTCTTTTTGCTGAATTTCTTTAGGAATTTAATATAATCAGGAACCTGTTGCAATGTCTCAATCATAGGAACTTTAATCTCCAATTTCTTGAAGATTTTCATGAAGCGCTCAAACTATTTTTCCTTCTCCTTCCTATGATACTTCTTTGGGTGAGGAAGGGGTTTTTCATATGATTCTTTCTTTTTTTTTCTCGTCCTCTTCTTCTTTCTTTTTTCTCCCTCAATTCTCTCCTTTTCTTTTCTCTCACTTTTTTCTTCCCCTCTCTTTTTCCACTCAACTTCTTAATCCTCACACAAATTCTCTTTCTCTTTTCTCTCTCAACCACTTCTTCTTCTTTCTCTACATCTTTCTCTTTTTCAATCAACCTATCTTTTTCTTTTCTCTTTATTTTTTTCTCATCTAAAACCTTGTCACTTCTAGTGATAATGGCTTGACATTCCTCCCCGGGGTTAACCTCAGTATTAACCCCAAAATCGTCCAATTTCTCAATAAAGGGACCAATCTGCATCTTCATCCTTTTGATTGTCGCTTCAGTGCATTTATGATGAGAAACAGACATATGCATCAATTATTGAAGTGTGTCATCCATCTTTGTCATTCTTTCTGATGATAGAGAGAGTTGTTACTGCCATTGACTTTGACCCATGCTTGAGTGAAGGTTTCATCCGTGGTTGAGATTACCTTGGTGGAATTGAGTGCCCATATAGTTAAATTCTTGTCCGAATTGCATCCTGCAAGCATTAGGCACAAAACCCTAGAAAACACTGTTAGCATTAAACAGAAACAATATATTTAAAAAAATCAAGTCGATGTTAATCAATAATCATAGAAATAGAATAGTTAAACCACAAGTCCCCGGCAACGGCGACAAAAACTTGTTAAAACTCCGGCAAGTGTACAAATCATATCAAGTAATATAATTGGTAAGACCAAGTATCATTTTCCTAAGAGACTGACGGCCTAAACAGTCATGTGATTTGTTGATTATTTAAGACTTGAGAACAAAAACATTTGGTTTATAATGCAGAAAATAAAAATGAATGCAAGTGTTTAATCAATTGACTAAAATAATGGACAGGCGAATGGTTGATAAAATATGAGATAATTATGTTGTTGGGGATTTCGACTTATCCTATCCACTCTCATGTATTTATGAATTCTTCTTCTTCATTAATGTTAATGTCACTTTCTAATTTACTTTAAACTCGATTTCTTGGTGAAGAAATCCTACTCTTAATTACTAGTTCACAATGTCTTGTATCCCTAACAACTAATTATGCATTACATTCGCACAGAAGCTTAAAGGCAACCATCCCTCACATCCCTATGTCTAGGTAATATTACTTTTGAGAAACTCCCAGTTCTAGATTTCCCTGCATGTGTCCATAACGACAAAATCAATAATCATGCAATTGAATGAGTTAAACAAGGCACGTATAGTGCGTAGAGAAAAAACCCTAACAATTAATGAAGTAAAACATTTATAATATAAATCAATTCAATACATGAGAGTTTCAAAGGATTACATTGTTTCCCCAACAACAATGGAGGTTTAGTTCACCACAGACATGGTGAAACTAAATGAAATATGGAAAAGAATGAAACATAAAAGACTACAAGTTGTAGATCGGAGCTTCCGCATCCAAAATTTGCCTCCCATGGGTGAAAGGATTGTTTCTGCGCCTTTTTCTGTCAAAAGATACCTATCTAGGTCGTCCAAATCATTAAATAGCTCGAGAAAAACACAGAAAACAGGTCCAAGCCCATGTCGACGGCGCTCAGCGCCCCAAAAGGGGCGCCCAACATCATTTACGGCACTAAAAATGGCGCTCAACGCTCCTTTGTAGCGCTCAGCGCACTGCAATACTGAATTTCTGCGCTCTGGTTGACTTTTCTGCATTATGGTTGTCTTTTCTGCACTCTGGTTGATTTTTCTGCATTCTGGTTGACTTTTCTACACTTAGTTTTGACTTTTCTGCACTGCAACTCCTTGATACTTCAACACCTCGTTCAAATCATTCCAATAACCTTCAAAATTAATGGAATTTAGTAATAAAGTCATAAAGTATAACCTCAACTCTCTTATTCACAAAACTAAAGCAAAATCACGAGTCCAAACAAGTTTCTAAGTTAAAAAGGTTGCATTTAGTATCAAAATTAAGTATCAAATAATGGTGGTTTCACCCGTTATCAAATAGCGAAACAACACATACCGAATCAGAATCAAATGAAACTAAACACAAAACTAGAAACAGAGATAAAGACGCGAATCAAATTGAACCAAGAATCGAAATAACAGAGAATCGAGATACTTGTCTTTGAAGCATGCTCGACCTTGCTCTGAATACTAACTGATGGAAGAGGCTCCAAGGAGAGACCAATTGAAGCTGCGCAAACACGAATCTGACCTCCTCGAAGCTTCTTCGATGAAGAAGGATGCAGCAGAATGTTGACCAAGCTCTAGATCAAGAGCTGACTTGAAGGAAAAACAAAAGAAACCCTAGACGCGAAGGGAAGAACAAGACTCCAAACGCAGACGAACCAAAACCATGTATGAAGCAAGTAAACCCTAAAATGGAGTAGGAACCCTAAACTGACCGATTAAACGGTGTGAAATGGTCATTAATCGGTGGAAAAGATAGTTTGATCGGTGGAAAGTGGTTTAAACGGTAGAAAAGGGAAAACAATCGGTGAAAATGAAATTTGTACGGTAAAAATGGTGGAAAATTACCTAGATGATGAAGGAACCCTATGACGAAGAAGATGTTCGGTGGAAAACCTGGATCTAGCATTGCAACGATAGAAACAAGGAAAAAAAATGAGGTTGAATGTGGAATCTGTGATGAAGAGCTGTGGTTGAAGTAGATGAGCTTACGAGAGAGGAATTTACTCTCGAGGAAGAAGTCGTGAGAGTGAAATGTGAAAATGTTGATGTGTACCTTTGATGCATAAGAGGTAAAGTGATGAATGATGTGGAGGCGAAGCACGGGACGCTGAAAATCTGGCAGCGGAGGAATGACTGAGGCGTTGGGACGAGAGAGAAGCACCGTGAAATTTGGAAAATGGAAGTGAGAGAGTGTGCTTGGAAGGTGGCTAGAGGAAGTCTTTGGACTCTCTAGCCTGTGACTTTAAAGAGAGAATGGTTTCTGATTCAGAATCTAATTCTCATTCATCTCAAAAGTGACAATACAAGAGAGGAGCTGGGTATTTATAGTAACCCATACTCCTTGCAAGCTAGGCAACGTATACAATGAAATGTAAAAATACAAAAAGAAGACACTAAGGAAGGTACGTCAGGTAGGATTCCATCAATTACTAAGGTCATTGTTTAACGTCAAGTTGGTGTATGGTTTGACGTCATTTTATTTTAGACAACGGTTTGTGTTGTTAAACAATGTCCAGCGATTGAATTTATTTATCATAATGCACCGATCATTGTTAACGTTGATTGTTCTATTATTGGACATTGAACACGTAACATTATACATTATTCTAATGTCGTCTTCTTATATGTGAAGATTTGGAGAGCAAGAAAACTTCATAAGGCAACAAATAAAAGAAATGAAAATAAAATAAAAGATCAAATGACCATAAAATTAATTTTGTCTAGTTTTCAGCGTAACAGACATATATAAAATGGTAAATTTTGAGCACCAATGACAAACAACCCAAACTTTCGGACAATTTTCAATATAAAAAATATGGGTAGAAGGGTATATTTTCTAGTATATTGTTTTTTTTATAGATATAGATGGTGTTTGACATCATAAATTTGGATTATGAATGAAAATCAATTACAATTATATTATAATTGTGGTTAATTATATCATACTAATAATATTATGCTTTTATGTTATATCTTAAATATTTAATTTTTATAATTAAAAGACTTTATTGAAGTAATTAGTAAATAATATTGTATTTCTTTTATAAAATCAACAAATATTAATATAAAAGTGTATTACTACTTATATTTTTCTAAAATTATTAAATATTAAAAATTTAATTATTTAATATTTAAAATTAAATTATTAATTATTTAAAGTTAACTAATATTTTTCTTAAATTCTATATATTAAAATAAATATTTTTAAAATAAAATTTTCTTACAAAAAAATTCAATTACTTTATCCAAAAAAATAAATTGTAATATATTTTAATTATTTCATTTAATTAAACTATTTAAAAAATGACAAAGAAAATAAAATATAAGTAATTTAAATGTAATTTATTTCCATTTTATTGTTATCTAAACACAAGCTATTTTTTTAGGCTTAATACTATTCTTGGTCCCAATTTTCGTCATTTTTGTTCGAAATAGTCCTAATTTTTTTAAAATGTTCAATGTAGTCCTAAACATCGTTATTTATGTTCAATTTAGTCCTTTTTGCAAACACCTTTTAAATCGTTAATGGCCAAATGTCCAACAATGCAATCAGCGAATGACATGTCATTTAACTGCTGACGTGGACACTTTAGACTTATTGCCCCTGTTTGACTAGATGGATGTGACCAATGAGGCCTTGCCACGTGTCGGCCCCTTCCCCACCCAAAATTAGGCTTTCAGATTGGAGAGAAGGCGGAAAGGCTTCCTGCACCGCTATTGAGAGTGTGATTTAGTGAAGATGATTCACATTTTCTCTGGTCAAGTCGCGATGGGAATGGAGGTGGAGGTTTCAGATTGAGGATGTAAGGGAATTATGCTCCTATGCCGTGAGAAGAAAATACTTGAAGCTAATGAGTGTCAGGTCGAAGGCGGTGGCGGTTTGAAGGTCCGCGAATTGGAGATCGTGATTATAGGGTTTCTGTTTTTGAGTTAGGGATTTCTTCGTTTCTGATTTGTGCAGGGTAAATCGCGATTTAGGGTTCTTCTTCATGGAGGTGCAATATCGAGAAGACATTGTTTATGAGTTTCGGGTTCACGATTGTAGCTCGCCATTGTGGCGATTTGGTTTTTCTGCAGGTCTGTTCTTCTGCAGGTTGACAAAGACTATGGAGGAGGCTGAATGGATGATGCTTCTCAATTGGAGGTTGAAGCTTTGTGGTTGCGACACTGGTGGCATGATGTTTGGTGGCGACACGAAGGTTGTGCGGTGGGTATGAAGGTTGCTGGTTTATGCTCGAGAAACATGGTGGATTAGGGTTTAAGGCGGCCTGAGGTTACTCGTGGTGGTGGTTTGACGGTGTGGGTAGTGGTGTGTGATTAGGGTTAAGGTGGTGGTTCTGTTGTGGATGGATGTGGCGCCTGATGGAGAATAGCATGATCAGAAATACACTTTCAAAAAACATAAATCCACCTCACTATGTTTTACAGTGTCCACATTAGTAGTTAAATGACATGTGGTTTACTTATTACATAATTAGACATTTGGCCGATTTAAACAACTTTTAAAAAAAAAAAAACTAAACTGAAACATAAATTACGATGTTTTATCATTTAAAACCCCTTCTCCCCCCGCCCCTTGAAATTGAGTCGAATTAAACTATAAAAACGGGGGAGTCAAATCCTAAAATTGCTTCAACGTTTTTTTTTCCCTATTTTCACCTTTTAGCGCCAAGCTCAGAGTCTCAAAACCCCGAGCTCTTCTTCACATGCACTAGGGTTTTGCTTCGCTACTGCGATTCCACTAGAGGAAAATGGGAACGGGTTCAGCATTGGCTGGGAAAGAAGTTCCCGTTGTCGGAAGCGACGCCGTTCGCTGGATCGATCTCCACGTTCCTTCTTCCTCCAACAATGTCGCCGTCAATGGCGACTACGCTCCTGCCACCACCTACGACCGCGCCTCCTGCTTCGTCGTTGGAGATCCTCCTACCTATCTTATCTGGTTTTCTTCTTCTTCTTCTCCCCTCTCTCTCTCTCCCACTCCCTCTATCTCTCTCCTCTCTTAATTTCATTTTGCGCGTTCCGAAAACTTACCGTTTTGCTAACCGCAGGAGAATTCACAAGGCTCTACCTCACTCTCTCGAGTTGCTTGAACTCGCTGCTTCAAAGGAATTCCCTCGCGTGGGACTCAGATTCACTTTCCCCGACGTGCTGTGCCCCTTCGCGTTCATATGCAAAAACGAGGTTACTTACTTCTTCACCACGTTTGGTTACGGTTTGGTGTGTGTGTGTGTGTGTGTTTTTTTTTTGATTTTTTTTTCGCATTAGTAGTTCATTTTGTTGCCTTTGTCGTTTGCGCAGATTTCTGGTGCTTCTAGATTCCCTTACTTGCTCTATGTGTTGACTGTCTCTGGCGTCGGGTACCTCTTGAGAATTCGAAATATTTCTGCATATGCGTCCATTTCCATTGTCCCTGTGGACGAGCTTCTGGAGGTTAATGTGCGTGGTTATATTGCCAATCAAGCGGCAGCGATAGCTGCTGTGACAGCCACTGCCGGGGGTCTTGTTGTTGGCACGAGTGATGGTTCTGTTTTCTGTTTCCAACTCGGTGTACTAGACCCCAGTGCTCCTGGTATGAACTTGCTATTTCTCTCTGGGCATGTGTTTTTCTCTTGCCTCTGTTTGCTTTCATAGTAAATTGTAGCTGTATTATTTGTATGCCCTATTGGAACTTAAGATTGCACTGAAACTTCAGCCCTAGTCTGGTTTAGGCTGGTGTTGTGGGATGTTTTAATGGCGAATTAGAAAATAGGGTTGGGGTTCACTTGCATAGCAACATAAGTTCATCTTTTGACTGTCGTTAATTTCTTCTCTTGTTTTGAAATTTCGGTTATGTCTATTTTATCACTTTTCAATGGTTTGTTTTGAATTTGTTTTTGTCAAAAAGGTTTTGTCCATGAGCTGAGAGACGAAGCTGGAATCACTCGCTTGTGGGGTTTAATACCACGGTATTTTCTTTTTAAATTCTAATACTCGTTAAGCATGTTTAGTATCTTCTCCAATGTTCTAATATATTGTCTCTTTCTTCGATTGAACCTGTCTCTATGATGTGAGTTATAAGACATTTAATTGAAATGTGTATTTAGGGGGAAAATGGTAGGTACTGTACAAGAGTTGGTAATTTTGGAGTTGCACGAGAAAAAGTTTGTATTTGTTCTTCATTTGGATGGGACTCTACGTATTTGGGATCTTGCATCTCACAGCAGGGTCTTTAGTCATAACATGGGGACTATGACAATGGCAGGTATTGTCTTCCTCTTGGATTTTATTCAATCCTACATTATTTTTTATTTGTCCATTGCAATGCAGGTCTTCATAAACATTGACAAGGACTATTAGTTTTGGCTTTGCAATGTTCAGGTTTATATGAATGGGACGAATTAAGAAATCTGCTGGTGGATTGCTATATTCTTTTATTTATGTGTTATGGTTGTTCCATTACTACCAGCCTCCATAAATGTTGAAGCGAATTGTTAATTTTTATTTTTGCAGTGCTTATGTTTATGTGAATGGGATAAACTAAGGAGGTTTCAGGACTCAATGATGATTTAACTAGTAGGTTTATGAAAATTGGTAATTAGTATGCACTGCATGGTAGTAGGTTATTAGCATATAATTTGGGATGTTTAGGGCCAAGCACTGGCTGTCTTTGATATTATTCCAGATTCTGGGAGACCTTTTAATATCTAGCATCGAACAGGTTTTTGGTAGCGAATTAGGATTATGATCATTGTGAAAATGGTCTTTCTGGATTCTATGGTTTTATCAGTGATAGGAAAGAAATTATAGTTTTGTGGCCTCTTTAATATTGTGTATGGGACAACAAACTTCCATGAAAGGTAAGTGCTAGATGCAACTTTGTAATTTCCTTTAGGAACTCTAAGCTTCTGTTTGCCTGTGCCAATGGACTGTTGCAAATGTGAAAATGAGAGAATTAGAGACTGTGGTTGTAGTTTGCTTGAGCTGATTTTGAGGGATTGGTGAGGAAAGTTGTGGGTCCCATTGCCTGTTGATTCTGCGCAGAGGTGGTGAGAAAGGGGGAAAAGTCACATTGAGGAGAGATATAGAAGAGAGAGCTGTGCAGGTGGGCAAAGATGTAACCTCATTGATTATGTTGCACATATAATTTATTATGTTGCTAAAATAAAAGGCGTTTATGGCCATAATTGTGTTTTGTTATTGTAATGATAAATAATTTATAAAATAATATGAAAATAATAAATATAATTATTAATGAAAATAATTACTTTCTACTCATTTCTTTCCAGTCAAACAACCACTCTTTCCCTATATTTCTTACTTCTTTCTCTTCCTTTCCCTTCCTACCAAAGAGAGCATAAAGCAAAATAATTAAGAAAATTTGAAAGGAAGGTCGCATTTTGCTAATGATGTTCTTCACTAATTCCATAATCTTTATATTTAGTGGAAAGGAAACAAAGATGACATCTATTCCTATATCAGGCAAATGTTTGTTGTTTCAAATCATACATCTATTATTTCTAGTTAAACTAGTATTTCTCAGTTTGTTGGGTTAAATCTTTTTCCCTCATTTCTTTCATTTTCTTCTCTTTCTATTTATTTATTCTTTTCCTTGTAATGTAAGTTGCTGAAACACATAAATAAAAATGTGTTTATGTATATATTTTTACATCTGCATTGTTTTAAATGACAAGAAGCTGCCTTTTCATCTCTGCTTGTACCCTTTTTTGCTTATATCCAGTAGTTTTTAAACATAGAACATGCACTTGTACAAGCATAATTTGGTTTTTGTTTGTGGCTATAGGAAACTACAAACATGAGTGAAATTAGTTTCTGCTCCAGCTGTAGCAATTGTTTTTTGTCACTTTGTCTATTAACTTTCATTCTCACACATTCTAGGTCTATTGTTTATCCTTTTTCTTGCTATTCCCTATAGATCTTGCAAATATGTTGAATAAAAATCAAAATATTATACACATTAAAAATATCTATATGCATTTAAAAGTTTTGTATACTGTGTTTATATGCCTTTGTGTAGTATTATAGAAGATATATTATTTTTATTTTAACTTTTTTTTTTTAAATTTGTCAATTTAGAAAAATAAAGAAATAATTATGCTTTCATTTTGAAAGTTATGGAAGAGTCCTTATGGGAGATTCTTTAGTATCTTTAGCAATTTGTGGGCAATATTTAGTCACATCCTCCATTTTATAAGTGTTGAAAGGATTAGTGACAAAACATGTTATGGTATTCCTCTGGTACCACGTTGAGAACAGAGAAACTGAGAAAGAATATAATAAATTCTGAGTGTTGTGTGCACTCGAGTATTATTTATAATGAATAAGAGATACATTAAGGAACAAAATTTTTGGTAAGATATCTTCCTATCAAATCAAATTAAATTATATCTATCATAATTGAATCATATCTCTGTCATAATCGAATCATATATCACTTCAATCAAGTTATGTATCATTTTAGACAAACTTGTTACAAATGTCATCCAGAGGCTTAATAGGTTTAATGGACATGTCAACCAATTGGTTATTAGAGTTCATAAAGTAAATAAGGAAAAAGCTAGTAGATATTTCTCAAACATGATAATCTCTTGATCAAAGTAAATAATGACAAAGCTTGTAGATATTTCTCAAATATGACTTTCTCAAACAAGAGAATTCTTATTTATGATGAAGAAGAGATACAAAATCAATATCTAATAGTGGGAAATATATGGTTAAATATTTTGTTATCACATCATGTCTCCCTATTTATTGTAATCAAATCATATTTCTAACGTTATCAAATCATATCTCTAGCATAATTAATTCATATCTATAACAAACTGAAATATGAATAAGATAAATTTCTCCATGGACTCTTGATGTTACTTTACTGGAGTTTGTAATATTTTTAATATTATATTGTAAACATAATTATTACATTAAACTATTGATAGAAAAATTCAAACTGTCTGATGTGTATAATTTAATTATTCAATGAGTTTGATAGTGTCTATTTATACTTAATAAATACTTACTATTTTTTAGAATTAAAAGGTATTATTATTCTTAGAATTTTGGGTTTAGGGTTAACTTAACACAAAATTGACTTGAAAGGTTAAAATTACACAAACTTCACAAGTTCCATTTGAGGCATATTTAGTTAACATGGGACTAATCACCACCTCTGAGGCTGCAATAAAGGCAACTTTTCAACATTTATATAGCTTAGAAAGTGGACTTTAAGCTGAACTTAACATCTTAAATTTTATTTGTAAAGTAAGGCTTGCACTCATGTATATATATAATTTGACCATATCTCTAGTTGACGTGACATCTCTAATATGCTATCTCACATCAAGGATTGGACATCCAGAGCTTGGGAACATATATTATTGGGTGATTTGATAGTGACTTGATGGACTCAACAAATCTCATTAGGATAAACTTAGATACTCTCTTAGGAAATGGATAAACTAACTCGATATCATAAAATCGACTTGTAAGATAAGGATTATACTTATTTATATACTATATAATTTGGCCACATATTTAACCTATGTGGGATCTCTAGAACTGAACATAAAAATTTGTGAAGAGATTAATGGGTGATTTGATAGTGACCTGATGGACTCAACAAATCCCATTAGGATAAACTTAGATACTCTCTTAGGAAGTGGGTAACCTAACTCAATATCATAAAATCGACTTGTAAGATAAGGATTATACTTATTTATATACTATATAATTTGGCCACATATTGAGCCTATGTGGGATTCCTAGAACTGAACATAAAAATTTGTGAAGAGATTATGTATGTTTGTTCAACTAAGTTGGATGTATGACCAAAAGTTAACCACTAATTATTAGGGCTATCGGCATCCTTGCAATCCACTGATGGATGGGTACCGGAGAAGCTTTTCCTTGTAATGATGTTTTTATCTACGATGAATGCTAAAGATTTTTGATTGTGCATATTTGAAAAAATGGAAGTCGTCACATGTAATGAATCAGGAAAGGCTTGAAGAAAGCAAAAACCACTTGTCTTGTTTATTTGTCCTTACTATGGGGTTTCGAATCTACCACTGGGTTAGTCCAGCAGAATGGGTCTGGGCTTGTGTGGGTCCAAAGCCTAATCCTTGCAATGCTTATATTGAAAGAAGAGATTCTTGGAGTTAGTTATGCATTTAGATATGAGTTTAATGAGCAGGTTGTATGTATGATGTGTTAGAAGTTTAGGGGATGGATGTGTTAAATAGATTGAATTACAGTCATTCGTGTATACAAGGTACATAGTCATTTATCTTGAGATAGAAATCAGTCAATAGCCAAAATGTATCAAATTACAAATCGTAAGATTCTAGTGACTATGGTTGCCATAACTTGGTTTGGTCCTCGATATAATGGTAGGTTGAAACATGCTTTGCACAGTCATTAGGTTGCCCCATCTAAAAGCAAAGATTACTATATAGGGTCAAAGCAAAAATCGGCATATTTTGATGACAAAAACTCTATAGGGACAAAACATGTTTTATGTAATGGCTGGTCACCTGGCTATGATATCCAAATACTCTAAAAATGCAAAAAAACTATTGGTGTTTGACACATTGATTATTTTGAAAAATTTCTTTTATAGCTGACAGCTAAGATACTCTAAGATATAACTTGAGACCCAATTGAACACTTACTGTAGTTTTATATTTGTTATATTTATTGTTAAAATGTGTGCTTTGTGTGCTATTCTAACTTGGGCAGGGAAAATGTATATTTTTTGTTGGGTTTATAGTAGCAAGAATACATTCTAGTAAGTGGGGGAAAAGATACTTACTATGCTTACTTATAATGATTATGAGTATATTTTTATTTGTGATTATCTTTTATTGACTCTTGATATCTGATGAACAATTAGTAATGTGAATATCTCTTTATATATGTGCACTTGTTTTTTTTACACGCATTTCTTAAAGTATCTTGGTTGTGCTATATCTTGATTTTTGAAAATTTTACATATCAGCATTTCCGTGTTATGAACTTTTATTATACTATATTTGGATATTTTATCATTTTGGATCCAAAGCAGGTGACAATGAATATTGTGGAGATGATAACTCATTTTTTTTTGCTGGGATTAGAGAGAAATCTCTGTATATGGAAGGACCTCAAACATATTTAAGCCCAAACAAAACTTCCTAGTTTAATTTAGTTTGTCTGTGTAATTTTCTGGAATCTATTAGAATGTTAAACATTATCTCTTCTGCTGGCATATCAAATACAATTTAAAGTGAATTAGATTTGATCTCTGCTTTACTTTGTTTATTGATATTTCTGTTCTCCTAATTCTTGTGTACTTATACTCACAAAATGTGCTCTCATACTTTGCTGTTTGTTCTTCAGGTGCTACCTTTGTGAGGTTATGGGTGGGTCAATCTTACCCAGATATCGGCATAATTCCTTTGGCAATTTTATTTCGAGACACATTGGTATGCATTTAAAGGCATTATGATTTCTTACTATTTTCTTTAAATACAGCTATACAGTATTGATTATGTTTAGATTATCTTCTGTTTGGATATACACTTGAAAGAAACTTCATAGTTTCTGAAGTTTGATAATAGCAGGACTTGTTAAAGGATAGGGGTTAAAAAATGCATATATGGATTGAAGGTTTCCTATTTTAAATGTATTTCTCACAGCAGTTTAAGCTAGTAATTTTACGGTCCTACACTAGCATTGAAGCCTATGAAAGAATTCAATTTGGTTTCTTGTGATCAATACCTTACCTTGGAAATAGCTTAACTTAGATTAATCTGTAAATAGTCTTTTGAAGTATAGGTCTGGTGATAATAACTTCACAATGATAATTATTATTTAAGTTTGACTTGGAAAGGACTGCATTTTGTAACCTATTAAGATGTTATGTTTGAGCATTAATTAGTGAAATAGGAATACAATTTGATGATATAGAAATATATTTCATATGAAATATTAAATTAGGAACAGTTTACTCCCTTGTTTTGTTTTATAATTTCAATTTATTTGATGGAATGTGATAAAATGTCCCTTGTCCTTCCCTTGAATGATATTGACATTAATTTCTTATTCATTGTGTATGCATGCTTGTTTATGCCATTGCCAGCTAATAAGCCAAATGAGTTGGCTTTGCAATAGCCCAATCTGAATTTGTTTAAGTAATGCCTAGAAATTGTGGCTGTGTTTAGTTATTTAGTTCACGAGGTTTTCCTCTAAAGTAAATAATTGATCAAAATTTGATGGTTCTTTCGTGCTCCCTCATTTCCTTTTCTCCTGCTATTTGGATTAAATCTTCTACTTTTTATTCTAAGTTTTGGTTGAAATGGAAAAATTGTAGTTTTTCTTATGTTTACAGTTCATAGGAACCTACTTCTGTTGAAATTTGTTGAGAGAAATTTGGTCTGTCTGTTAAAGATGGTAAAATCTGTTGTAGCATTCACTGTTTAGTTAATGTAAAGTTGATATTACACTTTGACTTGTTATGTTTGTTTTGCTTTCTTTTTGTAACTGAGTTTTTAGGCTTTATTGTGAAGGATGAAAACTTGGAGACGATCTCTTTATGTAGTATCCTGTATAATATTGGAGATAAAATCGTTTTTTCTATGGAGTCTTCAGTGCAAAACATTCCCTTGGAGGAGGTAATCTGTTGTTTTTATTCGTTCAGCTTGAATTGAATGTGACTTTCCCCCTTGCTCCAGATGTGAGTGTACTTTTTTTTTTGCAGGGAAGATGCCTTGATGTTAAATTAACATTGGAGAAGATATGGATACTGAAGGATGATGAATTAGTATCACACACATTCTCCACAAATACTGATGAGTATGCAACATTTTCAGTTCTTTAATATCTTGCTGTTCATTTGGTCATGTTTCAGAAATAGTTGTAGAATAAAAACCTTGAAACTGTATCTCTAGAGGTGTTAGCATTTTACTGCTCAATAGGAAAGAAGAAAGTTGATTTAGAACTCTTATTTAGCTAAATATTTGCCAATTGATAGTGATGGTGTTAGCATTTTACTGCTCAATAGGAAGAAGAAAGTTGATTTAGAACTCTTACTTAGCTAAATATTTGCCAATTGATAGTGATGGTGCTAGTTCTCCACAATTCCAGTTACTGCCATCTCTTTTCCTTGCTGCTCTTGATCTCTGTTAAAATGTAATGTATTTTCTCCCTCAAGTTTTGGAACCCTAAGTCCTTTTTTCTTCTCACAGCTTTGGAATGGTCTCTTCTACTGGAATTAATTTCTCTTTATCTGCTACTCCTACCATTACTTCTGCAAAACTCAATTGGAAAAACTATTTATCTTGGTCTTCTTCCGTAGAGTTATGGTTTCTTGGTCAAGGATACCATGATCATCTTGAACAAGATGTTTCCCCTGATGAGGAAAAATCTCAGTGGCAGAAGCTTGATTTTCAATTATGCGCTGTCCTATGGCAATCTGTCGAGCAAGAGGTCTTAAATATTTTGAGACCTTACAAAACATGCTCCTCTTTTTGGAAAACGGCGCAAGATATCTTTGCGAATGATGTGCAACATCTCTTTCATGCAACTCAAAGAGTGACTTCCCTCAAACAAGCCAATCATGGTATGGTCGCTCACATAGGAAAGGCTCGTGCTGCTGTAGAAGAGTTGAAGAATTTCTTTGTGGCTGATTCTTTAGAAGCTATCAACAAGAAGCTTGATAAGCTATCAACAATAAGATTTTGATCATGTTCGTGATCAAATTTTAGCTGGTGATCAAGTTCCAACAATGGACAACTTAGTTACTCGACTTCGGGTACCTACATCAGTAAAAGACAAGAATTCAATTGATGGTATTGAAACATCAGCTATGGTAGCACCACAAGGAAAAGGAGGAGGCAGAAGCAACTAAGGAGGACACGATGGTCGTAATATACGTCCTCAATGCACATATTGTAAGAAAATAGGCCATACCCAAGAGAAATGTTATGTCTTAGACGGTTATCCAGACAAAGCTGCTCATGTTTCTAAATTTGATAATCTAGAATCTAGAATTTCAAATGAAGAGTACCAAAAATTTTTGAGGTACAAATCTGGAAAATCTTCTAATCTTGGCCAATTCTCCTCCACGTCAAATGTGCCAACTATCTGCATATCTCAATTTGTGGAAGGTCATAGTCCATGGATTCTTGACTTAGATGCCTCAGACAATATCTTTGGTAACATTCCTTCATTTTCTTCCATGTGCTCTCCGAAAATTCCTCATTTCATTATCTTTGCCAATGGATCCAAAGTGGCATCTCAGGGAATTGGCACAATTTTCTTATCTCCTTCACTAAATTCCATTTTTATATTCCTCATTGTCCTTACAATTTAATCTCTTTGAGTCAATTGACTAGGTTCTTAAATTGTTCTGTAACCGTTACTGCTAATTCCTTTGTTATACAGGAACATGGTATGGGTCGTTTGATTGGAGAAGGACATAAGTCTCAAGGACTTTATTTCTTACAACCTAGCTCTTCAATTTCCTATTTTACAACTTCATCTCCCAAACTTTTGCATGATCATTTGGGCCACCCAAGTTTGTCCAAGTTGAAGATGATGGTTCCGAGCCTTAAAAACATTCAAGTCTTAGATTATGAGTCTTGTAAGTTAGGAAATCATGTTAAATCTTTATATACTAAAAGGTCTAAGACGCGATGTAATTTTTCTTTTTCAATTATTCACTCTGATATTTGGGGACCAAGTTATGTTACTTCGTTTGGTTTTAAATATTTTGTAACCTTCATTTATGAATTCTCTCGATGTACTTGGGTTCATTTAATGAAAGAGAGATTTGAACTTATGTCCATATTTATGTCCTTTTTTAATGAAATTAAGAACCAATTTGGAAAGACAATTAATATCCTCAGAAGTGGTAATGCTAAGGAATATTTTTTTTGCAACATTTTCTTCATTCTTATCTTTCTAAGGAATTTTACGTCAGATAACATGTCCCCACACTCCACAACAAAATTACATTGTAGAAAGAAAGAATAGGCATCTTATTGAAACTGCATGCTCTTTGATGTTGAATACTAATGTTCCTGTTCATCATTCGGTGATGCAGTCATTGCCTATCATTAGGATGCCTTCTTCCTCTCGAGAATAAAGTTCTCTCACTCTGTCATTTTTCCAAACAACACTCTATACCATGTCTCCCCAGGTGTATTCCTGCTTCTTTACCTCAAATTGAAAATGTAAACGACATTGTTCCTCCACCTCTTCTCGCATCTGAGGATCGGACACAATCTCAAACTTAGAACGCTGAAGATCCTTGAGACTCAAATCCTCCTAAGTTTGTTGCTCAGGGGGAGTCTGAGTTAGTTTGTAAATTACATCATTCCCTCTATGGCTTGAAGCAATCACCTCGAGCTTGGTTTGGTAAATTTAGTCAGGTTGTGCAGAATTTTGGATTGAGAAGATGTGAGGCGGATCATTTAGTATTTTATGGTCACTCTTCTCTTGACAAATGTGTTTATCTTATGGTGTATGTTGATGATATTGTTATTACAAGGAATGATGTCACTAGAATTACTCAATTAAATAATCATTTGTTCAACCACTTTTAGACTGAAGATCTGGATCGTCTAAAATATTTTCTTGGTATTGAAGTGGCACAATCAAAAGAAGGTTTCATCATTTCACAAAGAAAATATGCTCTTGATATTTTGGAGGAAATAGGCTTAACAAATTGCAAGCCCATTGATAGTCCTATAGACTCAAATCAAAAGTTAATGAGAGATCAATGTGAACCTTTCTCAGACCCAGAAAGATATAGAAGGTTGGTTGGAAAACTCATCTATCTTATCATAACAAGACCTGATCTTTCTTATCCGATGGGAGTTGAATCAATTTATGCAAAATCCACATGTTGATCATTAGAATGCGGTGATTTGCATTCTCAAATATGTAAAAGGAAACCTAGAATATGGATGGTTGTATGAGAATAAGGGAAGCACTCAGATCGAAGGTTGTATGCAAAAGGAAACCAACTTCACCATCGCCTTGTTGTGGTGGAATGTTGGGAAACTGTGATTGGTTTCCACCATGGCCGAAATTTGATGACACTGTAATACTCCCCCAACTGGTATAGTAATTGTATTAAATTAGTGTCACAAGATCTGGTCTATAGTTGACTAGATTACACAGAACACAACACAACACATAAACTGAAATAGAACAACACTTAGGACAATATGCTCCAATTAGTTTTTGTGATCTGGTAAGATTCATCTTTCGAGCTAAGGACCATAATCGGTAGGGCTGTAACTTAAGATATACCCAATGCCAAACAGTTAGTTGGATAGGGCGTCGAGAATGGTTAGCATACCTCTTCATTTGATTTTGTGCCTTGGCCAAGTTCTCTTTGAGATCCCACAACATTTGATCCCTATCATGAGTTAGCACATTCACCTCTTCCACAACTGATGGAACAATGACAACTTTGAGTGGATGGGTAGGTCTCGAGCATATAATGCCTTGAAAGGAGTTAATTTCAGAGAGCTGTTGTAATTACTGTTGAATCAAAACTCAGCCCAACTCAACCACTTTGGCCACTGCTTGGGTTGAGTGCCAGTGAGGCACCTTAGATAAGTCTCCAAAACGATTAACTATCTCTGTCTGGCCATCCGTTTGGGGTAGGAGGCAGAACTAAACTTGAGTTTTGTACCAGCAGCCTTAAATAATTCAAACCAGAAATGGTTGAGAAAATTTGTCACGATAAATAAAAAACCATGCAGTTTTACAATGTCTTTGACAAAAAGTTCAGCAACCTCCTTGACTGTAAAAGGATGACTAAGTACAAGAAATAGAGCATACTTAGTCAACCTATCAACCACCACCTAGATGATATCCTTCCTGGAGCCTTGGGAAGCTCTTCAATGAAATCCATGGAAATATTAGCCCATACCTGAGTTGGAATAGGAAGGGGTTGAAGTAGTTCAGCTGGGGATAAAGCTTGATAAGTGTCTGGGGATAAAGCTTGATAAGTGTCTGCCCTGCAAGTAGTGGTGCCTATTTTATACAGTCAACACAACAACCATTAACTCTCTTCATAAACAGGCATGGATTGGGACTTGGTTGAGAGTGTTTGTGTTAGAGGCTTGAAGGTTTATGTGAGAAGGAAGAAGAGAGAGTAGAGGAGTAGAATTCCTAACTGCTAAAGTAGTTAGGAAAAGGCGGGGTTTATGTAGGGAATGGGTATAAAAGGGAATAAGCATTGTATTGATGAGATTCAGATAATTACATACTTGTATAGATTGAAATTATACTCGGTGGAGGGAGGTTAAGCTCTCGATAGACACATTTGTTACACCTGTCAACATAGTAAATAATATACCCATTCTTTTATTCAGCTTTTCTGTTGCACGTTCAATCCGTGAGTGAGAGTCGGTTAAGATTTATTACTGAGACTCTTAACAAGTGGTCCGACCTGCCGGATCCGGGTGGCGAGTGATTGGAGTATGGAGGGAAAAAATGAAGGGCGCCTTAAAGTGGTGGAGAACCAGCTCGAAGCTCTAGGGATCATTGTAGATGGGTTGAAGGCCGAAACAGCGACGATGAGACAAGATTCAACGACCATTCGCCAAGACCTTCAAGAGGTCATGCGCATTTTAGGAGGTCGCAATCACGACCACGAGGGAGCATCGGACGGGAGCCAATCGTCTGTGAATGGTGACCGGAGAGGGAGGCGAGAGGAGAATGGAGGACGAGAGATGGAATGGACAGAGGGACAATTTAATTGGCGAAAGAGAGTAGAACTTCCCGTATTCGAAGGGGTGGGTCCGTTGAATTGGATCAACCGGGCGGAGCGTTTCTTTGAATTACAAGGAGTGACGGAGGAATAGAAGGTCCGAATCGCATATGTCAACTTGGAAGGAAGCGCTGGCTATTGGTATCAATTTTGGAGAGAGAAGGCGAGAGACTGCACATGGGAAGGGCTCAAATGTGCGATGATCGGAAGATTTGGGGAGCGAAGCAGAGGAACGATTTTCGAAAGGCTGGCGGCAAACCGTCAAACAGGTACGGTTGAGGAGTACATCCGTGGCTTCGAAATCTTGGTGGGGCAAACGAAGGGAGTGACAGATGAGCAACTTCTAGGCTACTTCCTGGCTGGATTACAGGACAACGTAAGGGATCGAGTACGCCCACACGATCCGCAGGAACTGGTCGTGGCGATGCGAATCACAAAAGATGTGGAGGTCCTACCGGGAGGAGCAAAGACCGGGGGTGGTAGTGCGAATCGTCCATCGATATCGGGGGAGCGAACAACGGGGAGGATAGTTCGAGTTGACCCAATACGTAACCAAGGAGGACGAACGACGGGTATCGAGAGTGTGGGTTCTGGGGGAGAAGAGAACTCTGGGGACTGGTGCGGGAAGAGGTGCGAGGGCAGTGGGGAACGAAACCATAGGTAGAGGGGTGCGAAACCTTCCCTATCATGAGTATCTCAAGCGACGTGGAGAAGGCCGTTGTTTCAGATGTGGCGGCCAGTTCGGGCTTGGACATCGATGTCCGGAACGGAGTTTGCGAGTGCTGATTTTAGGGGAAGATGAGGAGGAAGACCCTGGAGAAACCAAGAAGGAGTTGGAGAACGAGCGATTAGAATTATCATCGCTCTCTGCAGGAGGGATGACTCAACCGAAAACCATGAAACTTCTAGGGAACAGGGTGGTGTTGATAATGGTTGACAGTGGTGCCAGCCACAATTTTATATCAAAGGCGTTGGTGGAGGAGCTCTAACTGGAGGTGAACAAAGACCAAATGCATTCAGTTTGCTTGGGTGATGGACAGCGAAAACAGTCCCAAGGATGCTGCCAAGGGGTAGCGTTACAGCTGGGTGGATTTGAGATTGCAGAGCAGTATCACGTTTTTGAATTGGGAGGGGTCGAAGTGATTCTGGGAGTGGATTGGCTAGCAAAGTTGGGAGAAGTAGTGACCAATTGGGGCAAGTTAACTATGGGAAGTGATAGCCCCTGCGGCTTTGCTCAAGATAACTGAAGTTGAGACAGTGGCAGTAATATGGGGATTAAGACAAATGGAGGTGGCTGGAAGAGGAGAAAAGGAACAGGAGTTGACAGTGAGGCAGCGGGAAAAGGTGGAAGAGATGCTGTCAGAATTCCAACAGGTGTTCCAAGAGCCTTATTGGTTACCTCCTAAACGTTGGATGGAGCATAAAATCATATTGAAGGAAGGGATAGGTCCCATTAACGTGCAGCCATACAAATACCCCCACCTATTAAAAGGGGAAATCGAGAAGCAGGTGGAAGAAATGTTGAGAATCAGAATTATTCGGCCCAACACTAGCTCGTATTCTAGTCCGGTCATCCTCGTCAAGAAGAAAGACGGGAGTTGGCGTTTCTGCATAGACTATAGGGCTCTCAATAGAGCCATTATACCGGACAAATTCCCCATACCCGTGATAGAGGAGTTACTTGATGAATTGAGGGGCGCAAGGTACTTCTCCAAAATAGATCTCAAAGCTGGGTACCATCAGATCCAAATGGGAGGGGAGGACATCCAAAAAAGCGGCTTTTAGGACACACCAGGGGCATTACGAATTCCTGGTAATGCCCTTCGGGCTTACCAATGCCCCTGCCACATTCCAAAGTGCAATGAATGACCTGTTGAAATCGCATTTGAGGAAGTTTGTCCTAGTGTTTTTTGATGATATTTTGGTGTACAATAGTTCGTGGGAAGATCACCTAGAGCATGTGAGATGTGTATTAAATCTGTTGCTGCAACATTAGTGGGTAGCCAACCATAAGAAAAACGAATTCGGGCGGACTCATATTAGATACTTGGGCCACATTATATCGGAGAAAGGCGTAGAAATGGATGGAGAAAAAGATGAAGCTATCATAGGGTGGGAGGAACCCAAGACTATTAAAGCCTTAAGAGGTTTTTTGGGATTAACTGGATATAACCGGAGATTTGGAAGAAACTATGGTAAAATTGCTCGTCCCCTCACTAACTTGTTGAAGAAGGGAAACTTTGCGTGGACCGACTTGGCTAGAGAAGCAATGGAGCAGTTAAAAGTAGCTATCACGACTGTCCCTGTGTTAGCATTGCCCGATTTCACCCATCCTTTTCATGTTGAGTGTGATGCCTCAAGGGTTGGGGTGGGAGCAGTTTTGACACAAAATAGGAGACCTATAGCCTTCTTTAGCAAAGCTCTCACGGAAGGAACTTTAAGCAAATCCATATATGAGAAGGAACTCATGGCATTGGTGTTAGCCATCCAGCATTGGCGGCCATACCTCATAGGCCAAAAATTCGTGGTGCATTCTGACCAAAGGAGTTTGAAGTACTTGTTGGAACAAAGAATAACCACCCAAAATCAACAAAATTGGATTGCCAAATTATTGGGCTACAATTTTGACATCATATACAAGGCTGGGGCTATGAACAAAGTGGCGGATGCCTTGTCAAGAAAAGGGCTAGAAGCAATGGTAGAGAAGGAAGAGCTAGAGGAAATTTTGGAGGAAAAGGAGTTGCGGGTTATAGCTAGACCCTATTGGAGAGACTTCCAGGAGATCTTGGAAGAAGTGGAAGAAGATGAAGAACTCAAGGAGATTGTGGCAGACATCACAGGGGATCCGGATAAGCATTCGACTTTTACTTTGGAAGGGGGAAGATTGCATCATAAAGGCAGACTAGTGCTGTTTGCTAAATCCAAATGGATCCCCAAGATACTGGCCGAGATGCATACCTCATCCATAGGTGGACATTCTGGTGTATATCGTACTTATAGGAGGGTGGCACAATCCCTATATTAGAAGGGTATGAAGAAAGCAATGATAGATTATGTGGCTTAATGTGTGGTGTGCCAGCAACACAAGTATTTAACGGCATCACCACAGGGATTATTGCAGCCTCTGCCTATTTCCCAGGCCATATGGGAGGAAATCAGTATGGATTTCATTGTGAAACTCCCAAAATCCAAGGGATATGACGCAATTTTGGTTGTAGTGGACTGTCTCAACAAATATGGCCATTTCATCCCTTTGAAGCACCCTTATATAGCTCGTACAGTAGCAGAGGCATGTGTGAAAGAAGTAGTAAAGTTGCATGGTGTGCCCAAATCGATAGTAAGTGACAGGGACCGTTTATTCCTGAGTTTGTTTTGGAAAGAGTTGTTTAAGCTACAGGGGACAAATCTTTAGATGAGCACCGCTTATCACACGGAGTCGGATGGGCAGACAGAGGTATTAAACCGGGTGCTAGAAGGTTATTTAAGGTGTTTTTGTTCGGAACAACCTAAAGGTTGGAGTGCTATACTGCCATAGGCAGAATACTGGTACAACACCAGTTATCAGGGAGCAACAAAATGTACGCCTTTCGAAACAGTTTATGGGCGAGCACCTCTAGCCTTAATCAGATTTGTCCCGGGGGAAACTTCGGTGGAGGCAGTAGCACAGGATTTGCAAACCAGGGATGAGGCTCTTCAGCAGCTGAAGTTCCATCTAACTAGAGCCTAGGATTTTATGACCAAACAGGCGAATCGCAGCAGAAGAAAGGTGATAATCAAGGTGGGTGACTGGGTTTATCTGAAGATTAGACCTCACAGACAATCTTCCATGCCAAACAAGATACACCCAAAGCTGGCAGCAAGATATTATGGGCCTTTAAGAGTGGTGCAACAGGTGGGAGAGGTGGCCTTCCGTTTGCTGCTGCCTGACACTGCTAGGATTCATCCTGTATTCCATGCATCGCAGTTGAAGACGGCGATTGGAGCAAAGAGTGTAGAGAAGGAGCTACCAGCTGATTTGTAGATGGAGGGTCCTACTTGTTGGCCAATACGTGTGCTAGACAGGAAACAGCAGCAAAAAGAAGAAGAAATAAGAGAACAAGTATTGATCGAATGGAATGAAGGAGGAGTGGATGGCACGACATGGGAAGACAGGGTTACTATTCAAGAACAGTTTCCAGAATTTAACCTTGGGGACAAGGTTGATCTTTAGGATGGGGGTAATGTTAGAGGCTTGAAGGTTTGTGTGAGAAGGAAGAAGAGAGAGTAGAGGAGTAGAATTCCTAACTGCTTCAGAATATGGGTTTATGAAGCGGAATATGGGTGTTATTAGAAGTGGACTTTAGAATATGGGAATAAGCATTGTATTGATGAGATTCAGAGAATTTCATACTTGTATAGACCGAAGTTATACTCGGTGGAAGGAGGTTAAGCTCTCGATAGACATGTGTGTTACACCTGTCAACACAGTAAATAATATACCCATTCTTTTATTCAGCTTTTCTGTTGCGCGTTCAGTCTGTGAATGAGAGAGTCGGTTAAGATTTATTACTGAGACTCTTAACAGTTTTTACTAATTTCTTGGAATATGTAACTGTTAATTTCTTACAAATCTGTAACAACTGATTACATTTAAACAATTCCAAAGGCAGGCTGACAGGCAGGGTGAGGGTTTGTTTTGGTGTTGTTCTTAAATTTTATATTCTACACCTAATTTCCTTTTAAAAATGCTTTTCATCTCCAATTTATTTACAAGTAGCCATTAAGTCATGTTACCGTCCGTTTATGTCAATTTTCAGGGCTTATATTGGAAAACAATATGTACATAAATGATATTACTTGCAAATGCAATGCAGTATAGTCGATTTTGGGTTATTTGGAAACTCATTTAGGAATATACAGTTGTGGTAGCTTTTAATATGATCGATTGTAACTTTAGGAAGAAATTCATTGAGTAAGTTATTCAATCGTCTAAAGAGTAATTTCACTTTACACTAGTGTGAAAGGTTCCTAACTCTATATATTAAGATGTATGACTGGGAGAGCTCCTAATCATATTATACGAAAATCTAGACATCCATTGATTGTTTTTGCTTAGTTGTTATATTATGTTTTGTCAGGGTAGAAGCATTTTCTTATGCTTTACAGGAGGAATTTGTTGCTGATCAACTATTTCAAAGTTCAGAGCATCATGCAGATGAAATTTTACAGATCACACATTCAATATTTTCATCTTCAAAGGTATTAGGTCGTGTATAATTTTCTTCTTCAAAGGTCTTGGAGACTTTTTATTCCTTTGCTATTATTTACATAAAAAAACCGTACTTCATGGTTCATTGAATGCATCTGCACACATTGGTTGCACAGCATTTGCGTACACTCAAATACATGTGCACTGGGTTTTCTTATTTCTAATGATAATTTTACAAAAAAGATGATTACTCCTACTCTAAGAACATGGTGGTGGTTTGTTCCAAACTCTCTGGGCATATTTAATGATACTGTAATTGCATACCTAAAATGGTCTTGGTGCTTGTTAATTGTCTCGTACTTAGTTTTCATGGCTTAGGACATCTCTATGTATCAATTTAAGTGGTTAGTTCTAGCTTGGTAACATTTACATTGAAAAGCGTTTTTGTCAATATCTGTTAATGGTGGTTACTAGAAGCAGCTTACCTTCATTGCTTCTGAAGGTTAGAAAAAATGGTAGATGAAAGATATAAGTTTCAAACTGCCTGTGCTGAAATAAAAGGCTTTTCTATTAAGTAGCGTAAACTGTTACTGTTCTGGGAGTTCTCGTATGGTTAAGGAAACAACTTAATTATTTATTTTATTGATGAAAGAAGAAAATCATCAAGAGGAAGAATTTGATTCAGTTATTTCTTTTCTGCAGGATGATATTTTACCTTTTGTATCTTGTGTTTTCTTGAGAAGGTTGCTTCTTCCCGGGGTTCATCATAATGCTACTTTGTATGCAACTCTAGTTGAGTATAGCAGGCATTTGAGTGAATCTGAGTTGCAAACATTAACTGCTGATGGGATAAAGAAGGAGATACTTTCCATCATAGAACATGAGGTTAACATTGTCATATTTATAAAATCTATTTATAATATATCCTTAATTTTTCTCTCTTTAATTTTAAGGACGGGAAAGTAATGGCAAACTGACAAGATTGATAATGCTGTAGGTTGGATCTGAAAAGGTCTCTTTGTTGCACTGCTGGAAAAGTTTTTTCAACCGCTATTTCCATAATTGGTGCAAGAGCAATGCATTGTATGGTTTGCTTGTTGATTCCGCTTCTGATGCTGTTGGTTTAATCAGAAGAAGTTCCATTTCACTTTTTCGGTCTTTGGAAGATATTGAACGGATCATGGAGGGTAAATGATAATTATATTACGTCTCTCTTTTTCTCTCAATGAATTCTTATATTATTAAATATATTTTTGGCTTTTTCCCTAGACAGTTGTTGTTAGAAAGCCTTTAGAAACTGTTCGGAGGGAAAGTGAGAAAAGAGAGAAAGAAATTGAATCTTTTGTATTTTGAATGAGAGGTACAATGAAGAATTGATACAACAGTTAGGTACTTACAAACTATCAGTGACAGCTGGCATATTGTAATTGATAGATGTCTTTTTGCAAGAATTATATAACTAACAAGAATAACTCTTTTAAAGTGAACTTTAATCTTAATTCAATTTCACCAAATTTACTAGATAAGGTTTGCAATCCACGTATATATTATAATTTTATCATTTTTTTTAGTCAATGTGAGATCTTTTATCACATCCCATCATGTTGAGGACTTGACATCTTGAGTGTTACCTAACAGTAAGTGGCACAATAGGTCTAACAAATCTTATTAGATAAACCTTAATGTCATCTTAGGAAGTAGATAGATTGATAGGTTTCTGAATATGAAACATATCTAAACTCTACGTGCACACACCCAAACAAGAACACAAATGGAAAAAAGAATTATTCTGTATTGATATTTCTTCCACTGTACAGCCCTAACACTTCCAAGGGAGCCCAATTCCCCCTCCACAGGAAAAAAGAGTCCTGTCTTTACAAAGAATCCAAAAAGTAACTCTGTACAACAATACAACTGCTCTTTATATGAGCTCTTTTGCCGCCCCGCTAACTGTTATTACAGTTAGGTTTATTAATTCTTCTCTCCCCCTCTCATAACTCTTCTCTTTCTCTGATAAACCCTCCATATCTTATCATTACCCACCGCCTGATGATCAACCTTGCTCTCAAGGTTGAAATTAGGAAACTGATCCTGGATAGTCACGACGTCCTCCTAGGTTGCTCCCTCTGGCCCCCCCTCCTGCCATTCGATTAAGACTTGCTGTATAGTCTCCTCTCCTTGTTGTTTCTGCCGTCGATCCAAAATTCTGGGAGGCCAGGATGTTGGTCCATTTGCTGGTAATTCTTTCAGTTGAAAATAAGAATGATTTTATTATTCTCAATCATGTTAATTACATTCTCCTTTGTTCTATTTTTAACAATTTAATCTTCTAAAATAGGGAAACAAAATAATCAGAAGGTTACACATCTATTTTCTCTAATTAGGAAGATTCTATAGATATCTTCTTTAATTAAGAGGATATTTCCTCTAATTACAACACTCCCCCTCAAGTTGGTAAATGAATATCAATCATTCCCAACTTGCCTACAAGATCTTGAAATCTATCCGGAAGGAGTCCTTTTGTAAAAATATCTGCTATTTGAAATTCGGTAGGAACATGAGTTGTAATCGCAAGTTGAAATGTCTGTCAATCTCAATGTGTTTAGTCTTGTCATGCTGTACTGGATTATGGGCTATGCTCATGTTTGACTTATTGTCACAGTGTAGTTGCATAGGGTTATCCACCTTGACTTTAAGTTCATCCAAAATGATTTTCATTTAGAGTCTTTCACACATTCCTTGAGCAAGAGCTCGAAATTCAACTTTTGCACTAGAATGAGATACTCTATCTTGCTTTTTGCTTGTCCATGTTACCAGACTATCTCCAAGAAACACACAATACCTAAAAGTAGATTTTCTATCAGTAATAGAACCTGCATAGTCAGCATCAATATATATTTTCATAGTCAATGTGTCTTCCTCTTTGAATAATAGTCCCTTTCCCTGCATAGTTGAGAACTACATTTGTTTAATACAACTCTTAATAGTTTTAAATTCATTAACTTGCTCTGTGTAAATGTTAGAGATGTGATTTTTTTATGTTAAACGTATGATTTCATTACATTAAATAGAGATATATAATATGACTTGATAGTGAAATATGTTACCAAATATTTCCCATTATTAACTATTGATCATGTGTCTACACAATAGACAAAGTTCATTATATGTTTTTTGAGTTTCTGGTAAGAACCAGCAATGAAATCATCACAAGGAAATGGAAACAATAGTTGTATTATGGAATTTGGTCTGATCAACGTGATTCAAGACCAAGTCTGTTGTTATATTATGAAATATCATAAAAACTAAAAGGAAACCCAAGAATCTAGTCCCTTTCCATAGCCCACTGTCCTCCCTCTCTCTTCCCCTCTCTCTACTATAAGAGGTTCCCCCTTGTAAGTAATTCCATGTGACGCATATTGCAAGCTGCCAGCTGTGCAGTTTCTGTTATTTCTTTCCCCTTAGGTTTTGATTCGCCGCACCACCCTTGTATCTCCTTCTATACACGTATTTGACTTTGGGCCTTTTCTGCTGGGCCTATCAGTTTCTTTCTTACCATATTATTAGAGCAGTACCATACCCTATGACTTGACTTGTCTCTAATCCTTTCAACATGGTTTCAAGGGTCTAACATGAAGGGAACTTAAATCCGTTCTTTCCTTGTGGGTCCACAACTCATAAGAGTAAGTTGTTTAGAAACCATATACTCTTTCCTATTTGTTTTCTTTCCACTGCCATCACTGTTCATGGCAGATACGCTGTTCACAACTGTAGTCATAGTCCACCACCAAAGACTTTTTGGTGAGCTTGTTTTTCCAGTGAATACTGTTGATGTTTCTGGTTAGTACTGTTTAGCGTTGACATTTTTAGGACAGTACACTTTACAGGTTTATTTTATTTTGGCAAATACTGTTCATTACTGACATTTTCTCAATAAGTATTGTCCGTCCTCACTGTTTTTGTTTTGTTGAGCCCTTTCCGGCTGACAACCACCATCACTGGGATCACCTTGATGTGTGCTGACTGTTTTTGCTCTTTGATAGTTGTTGTGCCATGTGAGTTGTTAAAGATATTATCTTTAGTTTATATTTATCTTTTATCTATAGTTAATTTGTTTATATTTCTTATTTGCATTTTGGATTTAGTCCATATTTCTTCTATTATAAATAGATCCTATGTGTATATTCAACACAATGGAGATTAATCCCATATCTAATTTTCACTATATTCAACTTGGTATTAGAGTAGGTTATATGAGTCTCTTCCTACTCTGTCTTTGTTGCCGATGGTGGTTGGTGGACATTGCCACCGACGACCTTAAAAATCTCATCTTTTCTGAAATACCTCAATGAGTAATCCTGTCTTTCTCAGCCTCAAAATCAGGCTTGTAGTGCCTGACCTGGCCCTTCTCCAATATTTCCGACAACAAGTTTCTTTCTTGGGTTTCAGAATTTGGCCTATGGCCCATTAACATCAGAATAGGGTTACTCCTCTAATGCCTAATCATAGGCATTCTCATTGGCTTCCAATCATCTACAGCGTTCTTGTTTGCTGTATTTCCGTTGTTCACCGGCTGCCATCACAGTTCTGTCCGTCTAAACCCTTAGGTTAAAACCATGGTGTCAAAGAGCAATCCAATTGAGTCTGTTTACTGAGCAAGAGAGGAACTTCTGCAAGACATCAAGAAAGTAAAGAAGAGAAGAGGATGCCATTGACAATAATGGAGCTAAGGGTGAGGAAAAACCAATTTTTCTGTGGGTGAGAAGAGAAAAGCTGACCACTTATGATGGGATTGACACCCAAGGTCAAACAAAAGAGGCAGCAAATGCTTATGAAGTTCAGAACACCAAAGGATCAACAAAAGCTCACCCAAACAGCAAAGAAAATGTAGTCCAGGGGTTCAAGACCTGGCATAAAAAATCCAAGAACCTTTCTTGGAAAAATCTGGCAACAACTATACTAAAGATTGTTGAAGGGAATAGGAGAAACATTCTATGTGAGAGTTGGGCAGCAATAACACAGATGGGGAGTGTGGAAATTTTACCTGAGAGTTTGCAAGTAGATGGAGCAGCTGTAGAAAGTGTTGTTACTAGAAGAGCCGATGGAGTCAGAGATGAGATTTTGAGGATTTCACAAAATTGGGCTAAAAGAATTCAGGAAGAGTGGAAGTCATTGGAGGAGGATTTGCCACCACCCAAGCCTCTAGACCTGAATTGGAGGGCAGTAGCTAGCGGGTTCCCTTCATATGGTTTCCTTCATATGATAACACAATGATGAAGAGGAACCATGAGATCAAGCTTCACGGTTCCAACCTTAAGGACAAGGTTGTTCTGCAGCAAAGTGTAATGATAGGATATAATGAGTTTAGGATAGAAGGAAGAGGAAATGAGAGGGTAGTTAGAAGGGAAGAGTTGTTTGATAGTTAGTTAGTTAGTGGGAAGGGGAAGGGAGACTTTATAAATAGGTGTGTGTTCTGTACAGGGGGATTATTCATTTTGTATTCTTTTCGTATAGACTGGATGGTTCCAGTGGAGGGAGAGTGCTCCCTAGAAGGGTGATATTGTTCATTTGTTCATACTTATTGTTAGAATTATTGGTTTATGGGTGAGTGTGTATGAGCTGTGTATGAGTTGTGTATGAGTGTGTATGAGTTGGTTACAACTAGAGAGCACTCTCTCTAGTTCTATAAATGTAAGCTTAAGAGTAGAAATGAAATAAGCCTTTGAGAAACATTTTTCTCTATTTTAGATCTCAAGTTGGTATCAGAGCAGGTTCATCCTGCTCTGGTTTCTGTCCTGTGTTGTCCACCAGCACTGTCACTGTTGGTCGCACCTGTCCGGTGCCGTTCGTCGTTGTCTTTGGCTGTCTCGACACTGTTTGCAGCTGTCAACTGCAGTTTGAAGTTCTTCAACTTGGTTGTCCGCCATCTTGCATCTGTCTGCCGCCGTCCGCCGCCGTCCGCCGCCGTCCGCCGTCACTGTGCTGTCCGGCGACCACTGGATCTGGTTCGCCTCTTCACGCGACAGCCAACCCCATCGGTGGGGTTCGCCTGATTGTCCTCCACGCTCCGTCACGCGCCGTCTCTTTGTGCGCTGCGAACAGGCGCGTGTTGTCCACGCGCCGCCCTCTGCTCACCAGAAAGTCTCCGAGCCACCTCCATAGCTGTCGCCCTCAGCTCCTCTGTCCGTTCTGACCCTCAAAATCTTACTTTGAATGGCGTCTGGAAGTGTTCTTTCTTTCTCGGGAAGTCCCTCAATCACTTCCGAGAAGCTAAATGGAAAGAATTATATGTCTTGGTCTGCTGCTGTGGAAATGTGGTTCCTTGGTCAAGGACGTTATGACCACCTTGAGCAGGATGGGAGTCAAGTACCTTCTGACATAGCTGAACAATGGAAACAAGCTGATTTCCAATTGTGTGCCCTATTGTGGCAATCTGTGGAACCCCGACTTTTGATATCTCTTAGAGCCTTCAAGACATGTCACACCTTTTGGTAGAAAGCTCAAAGCATTTATGCTAATGATATTCAACGTCTCTATGATACCGCAAACAAGCTCGCCTGTCTCAAAATGACAGACCATGATATGGTCTCCTTCATGACTGAAGCCCAAGCAGCTGTGGAAGAATTAAGAATGTTCTTGGAAGTGGAATCTTCGGACGATATCAAAAAGAAGCTTGATCAGTATTATATGGTGATGATCCTTCGTGCTTTACATCCAGATTTGAATCACATCAGAGATCAACTTCTGACAAGTCATGAGGTCCCTTCCCTGGAAGCCTTGACCACACGTCTTCTTCGTGTTCCTGTGCCTCAGTCTCAGGAAGCTCATGAAACAATTGAACCATCTGTCATGGTTGCAACGCGAGGAAGAGGAGGACATGGAACTAGAGGAGGAGGACGTGGAGGTCGGGGACGTCAACAGTGCTCTTACTGTAAGAGGGTGGGTCACACCCAAGAAAACTGCTACTCCTTGCATGGCTTTCCTTCAAAAACCGCCTATATCTCTCAGGCTGAAACTTCCATTTCCAACTCCAAGTTTACTGAGGAAGAGTATCAAGAGTATCTGCGATTAAAGTCTAACAGCTTGGCACAATCATCTCAGTCCTCAAGTACGTCCACAGCTTGCATTTCTCAATCCATGGTAGGTCCAAATTCATGGGTAATTGACTCGGGTGCTTCTGATCACATTTCTGGTAATACCTCATTGTTCTCAAATCTTTCTCTCCAAGAAAAACCCCATTTCATTACCCTTGCAAATGGCTCTAAAACTTGTTCAAAGGGAGTCGGTCAAGTTTCCCTGTCTCCCTCTCTAACTCTGAAATCCGTCCTTTTTGTCCCTAACTGTCCATTCAATTTAATTTCTCTAAGTCAGTTAACCAAAATATTAAATTGTTCAATAACGTTTGATTCAAAATCTTTTGTTATACAGGAACGTGGCTCGGGGAGACAGATTGGAGAAGGATATGAAGCTGGAGGTTTATACTATTTTGGATCTCGTCCAAGGGTATCTTGTGTTGCCACTCTTCCCCCTAAAGTGTTACATGATCGGTTTGGCCATCCTAACTTGTCAAAATTAAAAATGATGTGTCCTGAACTTAGTGGTCTTCAGACTTTAGAATGTGAGTCCTGTCAACTAGGAAAACATGTTAAATCTGTCTTCCCTAAAAGATCTCAATCAATATGTACTTCTAGTTTTTCTATTATTCATTCTGATGTCTGGGGTCCTAGTCGCGTCTCTTCTTTTGGTTTTCGGTATTTTGTTACCTTTATTGATGAGTATTCTAGATGTACTTGGGTTTATCTGATGAAAGATCGCTCTGAATTGTTACCCATTTTCACATCTTTTTTGAATGAAATTAAGAACCAATTTGGTCAAGTAATTAAAGTCTTAAGAAGTGATAATGCTAAAGAGTATTTCTCATCAACTTTTTCTTCACTTCTTAGCTCCCATGGTATTTTGCATCAGTCCACTTGTCCTCATACACCCCAACAAAATGGTATAGCCGAAAGAAAAAATAGACACTTGGTTGAAACGGCTCGTACCCTTTTGCTTGGTGCTCATATTCCTGTTCATCACTGGGGGATGCCATCTTAACTGCATGTTTTCTTATTAATAGGATGCCCTCCTCCTCTCTCAATAATAAAGTCCCTTTCTCCATTCTCTTTCCCAATGACCCTCTCTTTCACACCTCTCCTCGAGTCTTTGGTTGTGTTTGTTTTGTTCACGACATGTCTCCGGGGCTCGACAAGCTCTCTGCTCGTGCGATCAAATGTGTCTTTTTGGGCTATTCTCGGCTTCAAAAAGGGTATCGGTGTTACTCTCCTGAAACCAAAAAATACTACATGTCTGCTAATGTTACCTTCTTTGAACAGACACCTTTCTTCTCTCCATCTGTTCAAGATGTTCATATCCTCCACCAGGTACTTCCTCTTCCAGTGGTTGAGTCTAATATCTCCAATACCTCAGTCAATCCAAGTCATACCCAAGGTCCTCCTGAACCTTCCTCTCCACATACTGATATCCTTCGACACAGTACCCCGATGGGTAATCCTCTTCCAGTCAATGGTGGATCTCCTTCTTCAGATTCTTCTCCGTCACCTTCCTCTGTCACGTCTCCTGGTGAAGATGATTCTGGTTGGCCCATTGCTCTCAGAAAAGGTACTCGTTCCACTCGAAACCCTCATCCCATTTATAATTTTCTTAGTTATCACAGAGTGTAGCCCTCCTTTTATTCACTTTTATCCTCAGTATCTTCTGTGGTTATTCCTAAAACTGTGAAAGAAGCACTTGATCATCCTGGTTGGCGACAAGCCATGATTGAAGAAATGCAGGCTCTTGACCACAGTCATACTTGGGAGCTTGTGCCACTTCCCCAGAAAAAAAGGCTGTTGGTTGTCGATGGGTATATGCAATTAAAGTCGGTCCTAATGGTGACATTGATAGACTCAAATACCGACTGGTTGCAAAAGGGTACACTCAGGTTTATGGTCTTGATTATTGTGATACCTTTTCTCCCGTGGCAAAGATGACTACCATTCGCTTGTTCTTTGCAATGGCAGCCATTCGTCATTGGCCACTTCATCAGTTGGATATCAAAAATGCCTTTCTCCATGGTGATCTTGAGGAAGAAGTTTATATGGAGCAACCTCCTGGGTTTGTTGCTCAGGGGGAGTCGTCTGGTATGGTTTGTAAATTGAACCGATCTCTATATGGACTCAAGCAATCACCACGTGCATGGTTTGGAAAGTTTAGCTCCATTGTTCAAAAATTTGGGCTCAAACGCAGTGAAGCAGATCATTCAGTCTTTTATTATCATTCGTCTCCAGGGAAATGTGTTTACTTGATAGTATATGTTGATGATATAGTTATTACAGGAAATGATACTGCTGGAATATCTCAATTGAAGGAGTATTTGTGTAGACATTTCCAAACCAAGGATCTTGGGAGCCTCAAATACTTCCTAGGCATTGAAGTAGCTCAGTCAAAAGATGGAGTTGTAATCTCCCAAAGGAAGTATGCTCTGGATATTTTACAAGAAACAGGCATGATTGATTGTAGACCGGTTGATAGCCCTATGGATCCAAATCAAAAATTAACAACAGAAGAAGGTGAGTTATTCTCCGACCCAGAGAGATATAGGAGGCTAGTGGGAAAACTAATCTATCTTACTATTACAAGGCCGGATCTATCTTTTGCAGTTGGAGTGGTTAGTCAATTCATGCAAGCTCCATGTGTTGGCCATTGGAATGCTATCATTCGCATTCTAAGGTATGTACAAAAGGCTCCCGGGCAAGGGCTGTTATATGAAGAAAAAGGAAGCCTTCAGGTATCAGGATATTGTGATGCTGATTGGGCAGGTTCTCCTATTGATAGACGATCTACTACTGGATATTGTGTTTTCCTTGGAGGAAACATTATCTCATGGAAAAGTAAGAAACAAAATGTAGTGGCTCGATCAACAGCTGAAGCTGAATATAGGGCAATGGCTTCATTAACATGTGAACTTATATGGGTGAAGCAGTTCCTTCAAGAACTTAACTTTTGTGACATCCAGAGTATGAAGATGTATTGTGATAACCAATCTGCTCTTCATATTGCATTAAATCCAGTGTTTCACGAGAGAACCAAACATATAGAAATTGATTGTCATTTTGTTCGGGAAAAATTATTGTCAAAAGAAATATGTACTGAGTTTGTTGGATCAAATGACCAACTCGGAGATGTGTTGACTAAGTCATTAAGGGGACCTCGGATTGAGTTTATTTGTTCCAAGCTTGGTACATACAATTTGTATGCTCCAGCTTGAGGGGGAGTGTTAGAATTATTGGTTTATGGGTGAGTGTGTATGAGCTGTGTGTGAGTGTGTATGAGCTGTGTATGAGTTGTGTATGAGTGTGTATGAGTTGGTTACAACTAGAGAGCACTCTCTCTAGTTCTATAAATGTAAGCTTAAGAGTAGAAATGAAATAAGCCTTTGAGAAACATTTTTCTCTATTTTAGATCTCAAGTCTTACATCAATGAAAAATACATTCTTTTGCTGTTTCTGTGAGTGTTGGTGTGTGAGGAGTGCGTTGTCACACTTCTTGAGCAAAGAAGCCTAACATTATATCTCTTTTTCATTATAAATAGGAATGCTCATGTGTACACAATACATAATTCATATTCATTCTCGGTTTCTCTCTTCTCAATGTGGTACTAGAGCAGTATTCCGTGATCTGTTTTGTTGCTAATCTTTTCAACTGTTACTGATGGTTGCCTTTCATCAGAAACTAGGAACTAACAAGAATTACAAACTACAAAGAAAATGGAGTTGATAAGTGCATATTTTCTATTTAACTTAATAGTTTTAAGTTAATTAACTTGAATTTTATTCTGTTCTCTGCTTTCATATGCTTTCCTTAATATAGATTTTTGTTTATATTTTGTAGGCTCTTCAGATGATGTTAGTGAGCTCACAGGCATCATGGATATTAGTGATGATGATCTGGAGTGTGAAATTCTAATCGAATTGGTCAGATGTGTCTTGAGTTTCAGCCAACAGTTGGGCAAAACTGCTTCTTCTATATTTTATGAATCTCTTTTAACTACACCAGTGATCTCTTCTGAAGATATCATTCACTATGTTGTAAAGATACTAGAAACTGGATATTGTATGTCAGGTCCAGTGTTCCAAACATCTACTTCTGGGAATCATATAGTTGTTCTGGAAAAGGAGCTGGCAGATCATAAAAGTTTGAGGAAACTTTCTGCGGATATGTTTTTGTCACTTCAAAGCTTGTACAAAAAGGCTTCTGCATGGGGCAGGATTTTAAATGTAATTGAGTGTTTCCTGAAATTTTTGGTTCCGAAGAAAGTAATACAAAATTTTAATGCTGAAGTATCATCAAGCATAAATTCTTCCGTTGTAGTACATACTACTTATCAGATTGCAAAAGTGATGTTTGAATCTGCCTGGGACTTTCTTCTATTTTTAAGCTATTTGGTGGACATTAGTGGCCAGGTGAGTCCTTACACGTATGTATGAATACTTATTGTCCTAAGTGTAATTATTTTTTTCTGTAAGCATCATTTATTTGAAATTATTGTCTAATTAAATCAGATAGAAATTGCAAAATTGTTGTCAAAATATATTTTAGAAAGTTTTAGATATGATTCCTATTCTAGTTTAATTCTGTATATTTGTTGTACCTTGCTTTTATTACTAGCATAACAATCCTGCAATCTCATGGATTTGTTCCCTAAGATAGGTTATTCTTATTTCCAAAAGTATACAACAAATTTATGTTAGATGTATGTAAGGAGATATAGTAAGAAAGAAATCATTCCTTCTAAATTTGAGATGATATTAGAGCTTTTTGACCCTTGGGAGCATGTGATCGTGTGACCTAGTTGCAGTCTTCATTATTGTGTAAACCTAATTGCAGCCTTCATTGCTGTGTAAATCTAATCGCAATAGCCTCCATTATTGGATGATCTCAAACTCTCATCACAGCCTCCATTGCTCTGCGTTTCCCTTCTATAGAATCTCCATTGTTGTGCGTTTCCCTTCTATTCCTGTTTTTTAACAATTTACTCCTTTGTAATGATTGAAACGAAAATTTGAAACAAGTTCCAAAATGTGCGGGAATTGTAGAATGTTCATTCATCCTATTAGTTGAACAGAAAAAATTATCTCAAATGGCCTCAACTCATTAAGACCATCTTGAACGGGAAGGTTTGACTGATGAGGCCCTGACAGCAGATGATGCCAAATTTTAGTTATGGGAGGAAGAATAAGTGTGATGTATTTCAAATATGTTATCTCTTTCCGTCCTGTCAAAGATCAGTTTGGAAAAAGCATTAATAGGATTAGGTCTGATAATGGTATTGAATTTGTGAATCATGAATTCTCAAATTTTTTATCCCTTAATGGTATTTTCCATGAACTAACATGTGTTAACCCTTCCTAACAAAATTTGGTCACAGAAAGGAAGAATCATCTCCTAGAAGTAGTTAGCGATCTCCTTTTCCATTTATGGGAGTTGTGTTAGCAATCATATATCTCATCAAGTTACCAACTTGTGTCTTTATTGTCTTTTGTTCACTCTTCTCCTTCGTGTTTAGTCTATCTTGTGGAGTCTTTGGTTGTGTTGTTTTTGTTCACTCTTATAATTCTAATGGTGAAAAATTAGATTCTAAAGCTCTTAAATGTGTTTTTATTGATTATCGTTCAAATGAAAAGTGTAACATCCCAAAAATTATATATAAAACTATATAATATCGAATGATTAAACATTATAATATGATAGAACAGTTTAAGGATGTTACTATAGTTATAAGCTTTACAATCATCCCAAAAGAGACTATAAATTTAAAACTTTATATGCATAAGAGTATTTCAAAATATAAACTAAATAGCTAAGTAAATCCTAACATCTAGGTAGCTGCATCAACTCCTTCCAAAGCTTACTCTAGAGGCACCTCTTCTACCTTTGCTCACATCCAAGTGGATGATCATTGCAAAAGGAAGAACACAGACATACAAGGCACAGACAAACAAGCAAGGGTAAGCTAGGTTGAAAAGCATACATGATATCTAAAGACATTTGAAATGTAAGAATCACATTCACACAAATAATCAAGCAAAGCATACAATCATGTTACAACTCAAGCTAGACTCGTCCGGACTTAGAATGAATATCGAACTATGGCGGGTTGTGCACTTGTGGTGGCCTCTACTGCTTTGCAAAACCATTGCCAATGGGTTTCACCCTACCACACACAAGGTAAGTTCGTTACCGTACACTAGGACCTCCTACTACTCTCACCACATGCATCAATCTTCTCTAAGTGAGTATGAAAGATCATTAGAGTGTTAGGATAACTCCCAAGACTGAGTCCTTATTTTCATTCTAAACACTACAATGATCTCACCGAGAGATCTTACTATCATACTCAATCTTACTACTATGATCAAATTATATTCCTCTTTGAATCCTCAACATAACATTCTCTAGTTATATAATCATATACAATATCATACCAAGTCATATATGTATCACACATCATCAATCAATCAAGCAAAGAAGAATAAATGAGTAAATCAAACGATGTTGATCGCTCCGCGCACAGAAGGTTCTCGCATGGCGACTCCAACTCGCTATGCGAATCACCCAAACAGAGAACACCTCTCCCTAAGCATCAGCACAACGACCAAGCTCGCTGTGCGAATTAACACCCATTTGTTCCAGACCTTACACCCTCGCAAAGCGCCTCTTCTACGCTATTCTAATTAATTAGTTAATTTCACAGGCCTATACCAGTTGCAAAGCGATTAAACTCGCAAGGCGATTCACCAAACAAAGGCAACTCATAAAAATGATTCACATAGCGCACACCATGAGCTATGCGAATGCCCTGACAGAGAGCACCTTGCCAGGACGACTCGCTGTGCGAATTCTCTCGCACAGCGAGTTTGCATAATCTGCAGAATGAAATTCTGCAGATTTGCACAACTCAACCATCCCAAACTCGTTCTAGGCATTTTGATGAACTTCTAACACCATAAATCGAAGTATATGCTGACTTAAACTTGCCTAATTGATTCCAACACTTTCTAACCTCATTATCTAGTGGCTACACATTGATTTATACTCTAAATCTTCAATTTCATCAACCTAGATACCCAAATCTAAAATTTCCACTTTGAAACTGCTTTTAACCGTCGTAGCACTTCTAATAAGTCACCATTGACTTACCTAAGTTGTCCCAGCAGCCTAACTCAGCCACTAACCCCTAAATCTCAAAATCACTACCTCACTTCCTCTAAAATAGCCTAAAAACATAAGCGTTCAAGTAACTTTCTATCTAAGAACCTGCATAACCGATTTCACATCATTCTAAGAACTCAAATTCATCATTTTACCCCAATCATACTGGTTCAACACATCAATTTCACAGTTTCATACTCTAACAATCAAGAATCATATAACGTACATACCAAATTACTAAACATCAGCTCAAACAATAAAATTGCCTATCCCACAGTTTACACATACATCATTCCACAATTCAACAGGATCTAACTCATGCATACCCTAATTTCATAGAAATGCCTCTTGCACTGTGAGAAAACTTAGAAATGCCTACAAATCATCAATTGATGATAGAGTACAGTTTCTTAGAACCTAATTCGGTTAAGGATTGAGGGAAAACACAGGAAAGCTATATGCAATAGAATCTGCTACATGATCACAGCTTCAAAACTCACGGAGAAAGGGAAAAGCACTTACCAGTTGAAGAAACAGAAATTAATCGGTGGAGATTGTTGCTCTCAGCTTCAGGATCGTTTAGGAACTTCCTAATCAACAAACGAACGGTTCAATCTAGTGATATTGTAGAGAGATGGTAGAGGAAATTGAAAAACTGAGTTTTAGAGAGAGATAGGAGGATTTAGCTAATGAACCAGAGGCTTTAAAGAAGACTATTTATACGTCTGTGTGTATTAATATAAATTTGTCTGGTTCTATTAACTTAATACACCTATTAGTTCTTAACTCAAATTTTCAGATCCTTACAAAAAGGGGTACAAGTGTTCTCACCGGTAGAGTTGTTGTGTCTTAATCTCAATGGATGTCACTTAACAAAACCCTCTTTTGTTTTTCCTTCTCTTGAAGAGGAGAAAACACTTGAAGGAGAAGATCTCTTCTTGTCATTACCATATTTCTTTGTCTGATGCCTAAGTTTTGAGTCATGGAGTGCCACAATTGGAATATAATCAAATGCTGGTAAAGAAGATGAAAAAGAAGAGAAGGAAGACAAAATTTTTGGAGAAAATATCGAAGATGACAACCTACCGTGACTTCAGAGAAAGAAGAGTGGTATGAAAGCATGTGTTTTCCATTTTTTGTTCTTGTTTTATTATTCGCCGGCGCAACTTTCTGATGAGCTTTTTGTAGCTGATGATTGCCACTACTACAGTCACCTTGCTGTATGACAACCAACTCTGGCAGCTGCCATGTCCTTTGAGTATTTTTGCTCTCTGATAATTGTGTCATTTGGGCATGTTTGTTCTCTGACAATTACTCTCCAACAATCACACTCTCTGCTTGCTGTCACACACTGGTAGCTGTTGCTTTCTTTGACCTTTAAGCTGACCCTATGGTTGGAGGTGTTCATTTTTGGCAACCACTATATGCATGATTAACAACCAACTGCCACTATGTGTCACCAGCTCCTTCGCACATCATCTTTACATAGCTGCACCAAATCTATGTACGAAACTGTCATATTTTACTCTGTCAAATCCAACTACCAATTAATTGACATGTTCATTAAGTTTCCCAAGGAGTCTTATGTTGATGGCATTTGTAGCAAACTTGACTTATATAATAAGTATGCTCCATCTTGAGGGAAGATGTTAAATGTATGGGCTAAAGTATGTACTAGCATTGTTCAAGTCCTGTGGTCAATTAGCAAATATATTCACCGAGTAAGGGGTACTTGAATTAATTTGTAACAAGCTTTGTACATATTACCTATATGTATGAGCTTAAGGGGGAGTGTAGAATCTTGTAGATATGTTAGAGTCCTATACATGTAGTAACGGTTGATATTAGTATCAACAATTGATTTTATATTTGTTATTAGCCTAAAATAGGGTAAATATTCAATAGTTATGTTCTCTTCGCAATAAATTGACCTTTCATGTTGATCAAGTTCTCAACATATACAGAGAGTTGTATTTGTTAACGAGATGCTATTGCACTTTTGTAGATGTAGATTAATATCTTGTTTGTTTCACACATATATGTTGCGATTGCTCTTCATGCAGGTCCATTTGACTCATGATGATATAAACAAAGTACAACTTGAGTTAGTTCCAATGCTTCAAGAAATTATTTTTGAATGGCTAATCATCATCTTCTTTACGATCACACCATCTTCACTGGCTGTAACCGAGGACTTCAATTCTAAACTTTCATCACTACAAATAGGTATGTTTTTACTTACATTGTATCATGACAGTTCCAATTTAGCTAGGCTGGCATGAATTTATCATTGTCAGGGGATGCAGGCTCACAATATATTTCCCCTTCTGAATTCTGGAAGAAATAAGTAATTATTTCATAGCATTAGGATTTTAAATTTAGTTAAATCTAAAAAAATGTCATCATTTACAGTTGGTGAAATCATGAAACATAAGAACTAATAAGATGAAACTGAAGTTGTTTTTCTTTGTCAATTATGTAGATTCCATTGTATAAGAAGGAACCAATTAAAGGGATAAGACATTTAAAATCAATTAGGAAATTAAGGAGAGAACTATTTGAATCAAGGAATGTCATCTCCATGTCTTATAATGAGATGTGATATGTCGAAACTTAAAATTCGGAGTCGAATTTGGATTCACTCAATTAGGCAATACTATTTGAGAGAGCAAAATAAAGAAAAATAATGTGAGATACTTGGTATGAAAGATGCCATACGGAATTATTGAGAAAGATAGTAGTTCCTTAAATCCTTCTTGGTCGATAATAAGTTCTTGGGTTTATATTTTATAGTAATAATGAAGAGGGGGGTAATTGAAAAAAAATATTTTTACTAAGCTCCTCATTATAGTGCTTTCATGGTATTGTACCTCATGATCTCAGGTATAAGTGAGATTTGGATTGCATTTATATATATAAGATTGTAGACTGAAAAAATTATTCAGCAGAGTACAACTTATGCTCAATGGCTAAAAGAAATGTCAAAACTATATTTTCTGGCTGTTAGAGATTCATAAAATATTATAAGTTAGATATGCTAGATCGTCCGCTGTTAGAGGATGGAAAGACTGGTTTAGCTTAAATAAGAGGAGGGAGTGGAATTCAGCTTTGTTACCAAAGGGTAAATGGGTTGTGGCTTGGTTGTAAAGGAAAATCTTTGGAGTAGAAATCATTCTCCTTGCTCTGGACATTGTCATTCAAGCAATAAAGTTGATTTTTTTCTTTCCTCCCCTTTCATTATGAGTTTGTATCAAGTACGGTTGAGGCTTACTGAATTAAGTATGTATAAGCCATACTTTGGATATTGTGTTGACCTTTTTGAGCGTGATACAGATAACAACATGGGGAAAAGATTGTTGAATGTGAACCTGGGCAGATGTGACTTCACATTGGCGTTTATATTCTTGCTCAATGTTGGAAGTTCATCCTTAAACCATAGCCACTTTTCTTCAGATCGCTTTTCAAATGCACAGAGCTTTATTAATAGGGCAAGGGACTTCATCAATTGGATTATCTGGGGTCAGGCTGGAGGATCTTCTACTTTCTTAAGCCGTTCTATTGATCTTGCATTTATTCTTTTCAAGCATGGCCAGTATGGTCCTGCTGAGGTTATTTACTTGTCCTTTTATTTCCCACAATGTGATATTGATTCTTTCTGTCTTTCTTAATGTATAGTTATCTTTACTGAAAATACCTTGTATTTCAATTTACAAATGTTTTAAAAGCAATTGCTTATGATCGCGGAAGCACATTTACTAAAAGAGAAGACATCCCATAGTATTCAAGATGCTGATGGTGGATGGTGCATACGTCATCATCTTCTAGGGTGTTGCCTACTTGCACAGGTGCAGTGTGGATTACATGCAACCCAGAAGGATAAAAAAGTTTCTGATGCCATTCGCTGTTTCTTTAGGTATTACAACAGACCTTTGAAATATTTCTCTTTTTATTATTTTGTGGTTATACATAATTCAATGATGCAATTTTCATTTTACATTTTCAGCATGTATGTTGATTACTGAGTTGAGTGGACTAGCCTAAAAGATGATACCTATATGTAATGATTCTAACAAGTGGTATTGTTTATTTTCCCCTAACTTCAGGTTATTGAAGTACATACATTATACTTTAGCTTCTTTCTTTTAGGATACTCAACTAAGTTGGCTACAGTTTATTACCTGCACTGCAATCACTTAGGCTAGTATTCTGGTTAATCTTACAAGGTCTCTGTACAGCTATAAATAGCTGAAGCTCACCTTTTTAATGCGACTTTTCTAATCCCTCAATTCTTAATGCAATCTTCTTTAATCTCTACTCTGTAATTCTAATGGAGGTTTTCAAGTTGAGTTTCATTGAGAATTCAAAGGTCTAAATGGAAGTTATCTTACTCAAGGTAGTCAAAGCAAGATCCTACCTCGATTGGATATAAGTGTGTGAATAAATATTTTGTTCATTGCACAAATCATATAATTACACCTAAAGTACAAAATTATATTTTAGCACATGTACTCATGCATATAAATTAACATATATAGTATATAGGTAAAACCATAAAGATTGATAACCTCTTAGTCACATTTAAAACTCTCTGTTAAACTTAATTTGAAATGCATAGAGGTTGTGCAATTGCCAACTGCCACAGCTGCACCCACATTAGCACAAGCTTCTCTTTAGACGTCTACAATGTTGCAAAACAGCATGGTCCATGTTGATCGCACCCAAAACAGTAAGTTGAAGCTGGAAGAGGGGAATTGTTAATCGGGACCATTCACAACCCACCTGACTTGAACTACCTGCCAATTATGAAACATTGATATTTGTATATATTAAATGTATCCATAGCAGATATGAATCCAATCAAGGTTATTAAACTCGAGAGTTTACGTAAACTCGACTCGTAAACTCGACTCGTAAACTCGACTCGTAAACTCGACTCGTAAACTCGTAAGAGTCGTAAAGAGTTTACTTTACATGAAAAAATAATTATATAAATAATATCTAATTTAAATAAGTCCACAAAATTATATAACTTTAAATAAATAAATTTATTGAAATATTATTTATAAAAATATTAACATAAATTAAAATATCAAGTGTCTATTTTTAATTGTCTAATCCTTCATTAAAAACCATAAAGAAAAACAAAACAGTGCAGCAGTTGAAGGCAAAAAAAGACACGAACAAAGGCTTAGTACTTTTCAGAAAAAAAAAAAAAATACTCCCTGATACCTGTCCAATCTGCATCATAGTACCCATATACCTGAAGACTTCCTTTATCTTCATATAACAACCCTTGCCCTGGAGCCTTTTTGACGTACCTCTGAATGCGAATGATAGCATTCCAATGACCAACACATGGAGTCTGCATGAACTGATTAACCACTCCAATTGCAAAAGATAGATCCGGCCTTGTAATAGTGAGACAAAGAGGAGGTCACAATGAGTCCAACAACTGTGATTGATGTCGGAGACAACAGCTCATGCGTCGCCACACGTGGTTGGGAAAAATCTGTTGGGTGAACATTTGACTGACACATGGTAGTGTGTCTAAACTCCCATGGCAGCAATCTTCACGATGTGATGGTTGCCTGGCCGAGACAAGTAAAATTGTGTGGTCGTTGGTCTAAATTGAAACTCTGGCAAGGACAACTTGATGGCAATAGTAGTTGTAGTGGTAAGGGCCACGAAAAATTTTGCTAAAGAACCCTAAGCTCTAGATACCATGTTAAATATAGTGAAAACTATGTTTAGGGTTAATCTCCCTTGTGTAAAAAATACACATTGGAGATTGTATTTATAATAAAGAAAATATAGATTAAGCCCAAAATACAAATAATGATTGGAAAGAAATAATAATAGAGAATCAGAAGATAAAAGATAAGATATATTAATTATATTATATATGTAGTGATGATTTTTTTTAGTCTTGATTTCAAGTTTCAAAGAAGGGTAGTTTAAGGAAAAACTTTACATTTTAAATGAGATTATAAAAGTTAAATGAGATATATTAACTTTCTTAATTAGAGTGAACTAGTGTTTTTTTTTGCTTATATATCTGAGAAGTATCCAACTTTACAAAAAGTAACCAAAATCTAATATAGTCAGATGTGAGATGTAGAATACTAACATGTTTAGGATTGAAACATAGAAGCATTGTCTCTTGATGAATAAAAAATAAAACTTGTTCTCTTTATGGTCAATACTTAAGAAAGGGGAGTTGATATTCTTCCTGTTTGTAAGAAATAAGCATTAAGCAGTGATATATGATGACAATGATTTATAATTTTTATTTTTCTGTAATGATGTCTGAGAATTATTCTTGTAATTTAAATTTTCAGAATAAGTTGTATTTATCATTATTATTATTTTGTGAATTTTTAATGTATCTAGATGTTTATAATTTTTATGACAGTGATATATGATGACAGTGATTTATAATTTTTATTTTCCTATAATCATGTTTGAGAATTATTCTTGTAATTTAAATTTGCAGAATAAGTCATATTTATCATTATTAAATATTTTGTGAATTTTTAATGTATCTAGATGTTTATCTGGCATGTATTGTGTCCTTGTATTGCCACATCCCATTTGTGCTGTATCAAGCCATAACCTACCACCATCCTCTTGCCAGCTAATGCCAAAACAGCTCCCAGCTACCAAGCATATCTTGCGGTAACATATTGAAGCAAGCTAACAACAAAGATCAGCCACCACTCAACCATTCAAATCTACCAACCAGACAGTGGACTGGAGAGATTATTGTAATGGGTTTGAGTGCTCCAGCTAGACAAAAGGGCCGAAAATGAACTCTAGGGCTTTTAAGTGTCTTACAATTTTGGTAGCTGCCCCGATGGGTTTTAGTTTTTAAAAATAGGTATTGTCCAATCCTATGCCTAAACACAAAAATCTCACAGATCGTGTTTTAAGGTGTAAGTTGCATTTCTGGGTTTGGAAAAAGTTATAGAACTGTGCAATTTCATGAGTAGTATATTGCAGTTTTAACTATGTTGATATTACTTATACTTAAGATGAATACAAAAGAGCTTGATTTCGTGCTCTTAGGGTCCCATTTATAATGACATTGGAGGTTCATATGCAATGAACTAGAGGGAAGAGGAAAAGAATAAGAAATGTCATATCTAGAACCTAGGTGCAGCATAAAGCACACTACAGCTTTTCAATAAATTCTATCTAAGATGACCAATTCTAGCACTTATTATGTCCTTGCTATTACAGAAAGTCCTAAGTATTAAATCTCAGTTCTGAAGTGTTGCACAAATTGCTTAAACAGATTCAATGCCAACAACTAATGACCTTGAGCAAAAATAACACCAATGTCAATTGATGTATGAATAAAACAAATGGAGGAAAGTGAGTAAGGAGAGAAGGTGATAGGAAGAATTAGGAGATCTGAATTTATTGTTGACTTAGAAATTTCGTAAACAATAGTAGTCTTCATGTGTGCAACTCTCTCTATATGTGTATACACTGGTTTTCATATTTTTCATTGTGTTTTATGTTCTCTGCATATTTACTTGTGGTGTTTAATTCAGGTCTTCATCTGGAAATGGTGCATCTGAGGCTCTGCAGAGTTTATCGGATGACTTAGGAATTTTATACCTTGGTTTTAGTGAGTATTTCTGTAGCTTAATAATTGTAATGATTTTAGTAAGCAAATGGATAATCTTAACTTCAGTTTTGGTGGTTTTTATGCAGGTGGTTGTACATCAATTGCTACATGGAAGCTTCAATATTATCAATGGGCAATGCAGTTATTTGAACGTTATAGCATTAGTGAAGGTGCTTGCCAGTTTGCACTTGCTGCGCTTGAGCAAGTTGATGAGGCTCTATATACGAAAGATGGCAACCGCACAAATAACTCAGTTAATGAATCGGTGACAACCATCAAAGGACGACTATGGGCAAATGTTTTCATATTTGCTTTAGACCTTGGTCGATATTACGATGCATATTGTGCAATAATTTCAAATCCAGATGACGAGAGCAAATACATTTGCCTGAGACGATTCATAATTGTTCTTTATGAACAAGGAGCTATAAAGGTTGGACAAACTATGCTAAACTCTTATGATTTTTCTTAGTTTAATGATCTCTACTTAATGATTTCCTTAGGTTAATATTTAAAATAGAATGATTACAAGAATATTAATTAGTTATGATTGCAATGGGTCTTTAACTGAAGTTTGCAAGTTTAATTTAACTCCTACAACATTTTGCAGAGATGCAGTATGTAAATGTATGAATGTTCTGCTTATGGTTTACCATTTTATGCTAATTATATTTTGCTATATTTCCAATATCTGTTATGATTCCTGTACTTTTCTAGTTAAAAATAGTGCAATGTTATTCCTTACTTAACTTGCAGAGTTATGTGCGTTGTAAATAGGATATTATTAGGTTAAAAAGATTCTAAATATCTCCATAGTAATTAGGAAAAAATATCTTCATAATCTTCCTATTTATTTCAGCATATTTTTATTTCCTTTTTTGAAAGTTTTGGTTATTACAAATAGAGATGATGAGAATGTAATTTGTGTGATTGATATCAATAAAATAATTCTTTATTTTCTTACATAGTTCAAGTATATGTCAATATTTAATTCATTTTCTGTGTTAAAAAGGAAAGTGCATTTCAATAATTCCCTCCTGATATTTTATACTTTTACTTTCTTTGTTTGGTACCCTTCTCCCCCTATCTTTTGTTTTTTCTTTCAACAGATTCTTTGCAGCAATAAACTTCCCCTTATTGGTTTAGTGGAGAAAGTGGAGCAAGAGCTTGCTTGGAAGGTATGCCATTTCTGAACAAATTGTGTTGATAATTTTGAAGTTTTCTAGAATATGCATAAATTTTACGTGTAACATGTAGGCTGAACGATCAGATATTTCTGCTAAGCCAAACTTGTACAAGTTGCTTTATGCATTTCAAATGCACCAGCATAATTGGCGACGTGCAGCAAACTACATATACATGTATTCAGCTCGTTTGAGAACTGAAGCAGCGTTGAAAGATAGTGTAGGCAGTTCCTTGATGTTGCAAGAGAGGCTGAATGCACTCTCTGCTGCAGTTAATGCACTACATCTTGTTCATCCTGCATATGCCTGGATTGATTCCTTGGTTGAGGGAAGTTCTCTTGTGAATGAACATTATCCAAGTAAGAAAGCTAAAAGAACCCCAGATGAACATTGTAAGTAATTCAACTACTATAGTTATGCTGGTATTTATAAGTTATCGTTTCATTATGGATTCATGACGTTATACCACCAATTTTACTTCATTTTTTTAACAAAATGATATGCTGGGTTGAAAAGGATTCTTATCTTCCTTACTCGTTATATAGATCCCTATCTTGATGAATTTCTTCTTTTATAATAAAAAGAATTTATTTGTTTTTGGAGTGGTGGTGATGCTATTATCTTGAACCTTACAGCAGCAGCTGATAATGACGCAGAGCCTCAAGGCTGGCAGTCCTCAATTGATATTGAAAAACTTGAGAATGAATTTGTCCTAACTTCAGCAGAGTATATGCTGTCACTGGTAAATGTGAAGTGGACATTTTCTGGTAAGCGCCTTTTATCACGGAGTCATATGGTTGCTTCCTGAGCAACTCTGATGTCATTAAGTTTCAAAGTACTTTGTATTTTTCATTTGATAGAATTTTAATTCAGTTTTCATCCCCGCTCTTTCATTTTGAAGGAAAACATGGAGCTCTGTCAGACTTGGCCGAGCTCCTTGTCCAAAACAATTTATATGATATGGCCTTTACAGTCGTTCTCAGATTTTTCAAGGGTTCTGCACTGAAGAGGTATACATCTTGAACTTGGGTTGCATGCATACACGCATTCACACACATGCATGTATTGTTGAGGTTATAGTCTTGGTATTTCTCTTTAGGGAGCTGGAAAGAGTGCTATCTGCTATCTCATTGAAATGCTGCCTTGACAAGGTGGAATCCACTTGGGTTGAGTACGTTGACTTATTCCTTTCCATTCTTTTACAAACCTTTTTTTATTTTTAATTTTTAAATTGATGAGATATGATACCTGACTTTAATTTAGAATTTCTGGTTTCATTATTGTTTATTTAATGTTTTGGCAATTTCCTTATTTTAAGAAAAGTTCTTTACTCTGTTTCTGTCAGTATGGATTGTATCATGTACTCTATTTATTTATTTCAGAGAACGCAGTCATTTACTGGCATCATCAAAGAATGAGATGGTAGTCCATGGTTCACCTGTTACAGTTTCCACAACTCCACGAGCTGAAAGAAGCAACCAGTGGGCAACACTCAAGCTTTACCTTGTTAGTATCTTCTGCTTGTTTTAATGTGTTCGCCGTTACATGATTTATTTATTTTTACGCTTCATCTACTTATAACTGGTTTTTAACTCTGCTGTATTCAATGAATTAAGGGTATTCCTCTGATTATTTAGACACCTTTTTTAGCCTTTGTTGTGTAAAAATCTGGGAAACAAGAACGAAAATTTTCATGCAAGTGTAGATTATGTGATTTGGTGTATAAAGTTGAGAAGAATGTTAATTTTATGTAAGCAATACTGCTATTTAGAAACTAGTCAAGGTTGAATATTATAAAAGAATAACATTAGTATTATGCTTGGAGCTTTGGTGGTGTCATTTTCTGACATTCTTTTGATTTGTTTCTAGAACCAATAATATAATGAATGTTTTGTCTCTGTAGTTAGAGGTAGGTCATGAGATTCTACTATTTTTGTACCTATATTGAAAGGGTTAAAGAACTTAAACTCCATAAACATGTGGTATTGGATTTAGAGTTCCATGCTCATTTTAATTTCTTTCAGCTGTGTATACTGTTACTGAAGACATTTTTACACATGTACAAGTTTCTTGTCAGTTTTTTCTTAGTGGGTGTACAATTCTGTCATTTTGTGTGTGGTTGTTTAAGTCAATTTATGTAGCCTCTATTTTCATTTTGAGTCCCTGGATCACCCTTTCTTTAATATTACTCCTAAATTGCAGGAAAGGTATAAGGAATTTCACGGTAGATTACCAATTATTGTTGCAGAGACACTTCTACGTGCAGATCCTAACATTGAATTGCCTCTTTGGCTTGTGCAATTGTTCAAGGTAATTTTATGGACTGAAAATTGCAGTCAACATTGGCGTTCACTGATGCAAGAGTACCTGCTTGTTTCTAAAATTGGTCTGAGTAGGGTTTCAACAAATATATGGTTCCTATATATAAATCTATCTAAAGTGTCGAATTTCTCGTGTTCTATTTTAGTTGCTTCTGCTCTACAACTTTAAGGGATACCTTTTCCATTATGATGCAACCAGCCTTCGCTTCTACAATATCGGTTTCTGCACAGTTACTGATATTGTTTGTGTGGCTTATGACAGGAGGGTCAAAAGGAAAGGTTGTGGGGGATGACTGGCAGGGAATCAAATCCTGCATCTTTGTTTCAGCTTTATGTTACCTATGATCGTTATGCAGATGCTACTTACCTTTTGCTTGAGTGCATAGACTCATTTGCCTCAATGGTAAATTTTTACTCTTATTAATGATCACTTTGATTTTTTGTGTATGCTCAACTGATATAAGATATCTCGACAATTATTTATTTCTATCACCGGACTTCTGTACGTGTCTTGGGTTGTCTGTCTGCTGCATTGTAAATATTTTGCTCAACAGAACTTTTTTGTCATGGAAATTGAAAATATTAGTTAAATTGAGAAATTTATTTGAAGAGTTCTGCTTACCCGTGTCTGGTATTTGTTACCTTTACACAATACTGGTATTAAGCCCCAGTGTAATGGTAAAGCTGTCTGGGTCTTGGTGATCAGTTGATCATGGTTCAAAGCTGGAAAGTGTCTTTGCATATGCCTAGATATGGTTGTTCTAATGGACTGAACAGGGCTGAAAATTGTTTTGCAGTGTAATTGTTACTTGATGGGTATTTAGAAACAGTTCATTTGGATATCCTGAATGATTACTGTGGGTGCTGAAAATCTTGGTTGGAGTTTGTGGTGATCACTGATTAACTAGTGCGTAGATTGCTGTGGTTTAGCTTGTTTAGGTTTTTAGTTTGTAAAGGGGTTTAGGATTTATGACAAGTTTTTGGGCCGTATTTTCTGACAATGTTCAGGGGTAGTTTTTGGTTGTTCTACCTAATGCATTTATGACTGTCAAGTAGGTGTCTATTATTAATGACAACCAAAGCTATTATTTCCTTTCTTTAATCAACTCGACTTATACCAATTGACTCACTACGGATTGAACTAAAAAAGGTTTAGCTCAACCTGACTCATACAAAAGTTTTATTTTCCTAATTTAATTTATATATTTATAGTAGGAGAATGAAAGTGGATTAACTTGATTTATATTTTTTATAATGGTGTAATCAAAGTTTTCACCTAATTCTCCAAATATTATTATAAAGATGGTAATTGAAAATTAAAATATCAACATACATAATTTGACAAACAAATAACTTAAACATTGAAACTATCTAAATATTTATTGAATAACATTTAGTATTTAAAAACATCAAACTGAGAACCTATATAATTAGAAGCAGTAGATAATTATGATTAAAAGTTATAAAAAATGGTAAAAATAATATTAGTGTTGTTGGTGGATTATGGGTCAACACATCTTAATCCGGTTCGAAGCGGTTTAATCCATGGGTTAGGTGACCTGGGTTTAATTCAACCCACATTTAAAAAAGCTGAAAGTTTTTCAACCCAATTCGGTTGGTGAGCGGGTTGACTTATAGTTTAGAACCCATTTTAACATCTCTACTGATGTGCAACCAAGGATGTCATAGGTTTGGGAACAGTTGTCCCAGTTTTTCTTCTCTTTGATGTTTGGTGGTATGGGCTCTGTTCCTTTTCTGTTTGGAGTGTTGAGTTTCTTTTTTCTTGGTGATAGCTTCCCATTAATATGGGTTGCAATACTTCTGCTTTCATATTGATATTCCTGAAATAGTGTTGGCAAGTTTATGCAGTGCGTACGTTCTGTATTTAATACCGTTAGTAATATTGTTTTGCAGAGACCAGCAGATATAATTAAAAGGAAAAAACCGTTTGCTGTTTGGTTCCCGTACACAACTATTGAGCGGCTTTTGTACAGGCTAGAGGAATTAATTAGAATGGGTCACATGGTTGATCACTGTGAGAAACTCAGAAGGATGTTACATGGTTCTTTACAGAGTCATCTCAAGATGGTAGGCAAAATTGCTCCTTTTTTTAGTTGCTTGGCACATATATTTATACCGGTCTATTTGTGTCTGGATTTCAGTTGAAGGTGGACTCAAATGATGCTGTTTCTGTAACTTCTTAATTGTTACTTACACTGATCACTGGAAGTTGTTGATAGTAGTGGGACCGCTGCTCTTGATTATTCGCTCTATTCAATGGTTTGTCTTTCTTTATTATGCATTCCTGTCACTTTTATTTTTTCCCCTCATTTATATCGCTTGTTCCTTTGATTGATCATTTCATTGCTGAACAGCATGATATCCAGTGAAAAGGCCGCAGCAAGTTGGCATGGATTGTGAAAATTTTGGGATAAAAAGGTCATGGTTGTGGAGTGTATTTCCCTTTCTTTTACAACGAGGACATGGCTGAATAACTGAATGATGGTCAACGCCTAATCTGTTAAGAATTGGAGATGTAGTCCTTACAGTGCATGTCCTTGAACAACCATATAAAATTTGTAAATGATTTTTATCTACTGGAAATTTTGGGCAAGGTTGACTGACTTTGATAGAGTGCTATGGCTAGAGATATGCATAGTAGCTGTTCAACTGATTGCAGGGAAATTCGGTATAGAATGACTAGTGGATGAATATGTTACTCATCTTTTCTTCCACTAAAGTTTGATGAGAAGTGTTCTAGCCCAATTCAAGTTAGAGAACATGTCTGATTGTGCCCATATTTTGTAATCTAGTTTGACAATTGTTTAATGAGCAACTTCATTAGGGATATCAAACCCTATTTGCCTACTAAATAAATGGCCAGTTTAGAAGATCCTTTTGGTTTTGTTGTAATGATATACATTTTACTGACTGTAAAAACACAGGATAGCGATTTCTACTATAAAATTTGTTCTTTCTCAAGCTATTTATACAATTTCGTTATCTAATCATCATGATTAAAAAATAATTTATTTAATTATTAGTAATAAACATTGCGTGTGTATTATATATTTCAAAACTATTCTCTAACAGATGTTTCCTTCTAGTTGTTTATCAATATGTCCCTTTTTTATTTAGAGTTCAGTATAAAAATACTAAATACAAAAAATACCAGAAGATAAATATCACTCATTTAATTCTTATAAAATATTAAGAAATCCTTTTAAAGAACCACTGTCATTTCTAACCTAAAAAGTTACTATTAATACCGATGGCCAATGAATAATTGGAATAGAAAAAGTATTTTTTGGAAAATACATAACTCTAGCATCTGTAATATATCAAATTACCATGCCACCTTTATAATATTCTGAGCATAGCTTATCCCAAGCAGCATGGCCACCTTGACCTTTAAAATGTCAATAATTCAAATAAAATTCTAAACCAAGTTTTCAGTAGCTTAAGCAACAATTTTGGCATAACAACTGATTTAACAAGTACTTCATTGAACTTTATTTGCATTAATAGGTACACCTTTTTTGAAACCGTATTTGGTTTCTAATTCTTCTAATTCTCTGCCATGAAAAATTTATACTAATGGTTTAAATTAAGTCGAACCAATTTGACAAACTAATTCATGTAAACTACAAACGAGTTCGACTTAATTGTAAAAATATAGATGAAGTAAAGAGAAAATAAGTTTTTATAATTTAGCCATTAAACCCGCAATCCATATAGGCCAACGTTAGGATTGGCTCATAACTAATTGGTTGACCTATATTACAATGTTTTATTTAGTTTATTTTATTTTGCTTTTATCACATAAAAAACTATAAACTCAAAATATTTTTTCTTGGGAAATGAGATTAGGATATATAAGATGAAAATAAAATCATGTTAATTAATCAATAAATTCATTATCGTCACACAAGGTTTGCTTCTTCCTACCTTGATAAAATACTTGTAAGTTTATTTGACAGATGGATGATTATTCTATCTGAACTTTGTTCGTCATGCTGTAGATTCGTGTTCCTTTTACAATTCTTTCTCAAATAACTTACCTTAATGATTTCTATTAATATTATATCTTTTCAATCTTACCTATCCATCACTAATTGAAATTCATTTGTTACAAGAGTTGTAATATTAAACCTTTATATTTACATATTTTTGAAAGATGGTTTATAGTTATATAGACGTGTGTTGAGGTTGTTGAATCAGTGTTCTTGAATCAGTAAAAACAATGGTTATTAGTATGATAATAGAGATATTTGTATTTCAGATGGAATTAACAAAGATCATTATTGTCTTCTAAAAATATTATTTTGTGCACCTATATTCCACTACAATTTTACAAATGTAGCATTCATCATTGCAAGAAATTGTCCCATAAGTGGAGATGCCATACGTATTTGCAGTTTCTCTCATTTAAAAACAATACATGAAAAATATAAGAAGTGAGAACAATTAGCAAATAATGATTTAATTTTACAGCAAGAAAATATTAAATTATCAATGAAATTTTAACAATAAACATCATTCATCACCACCATAAATTTTATCGACAAAATTTAAAATCTTAATTATCAACTAATCTTCCATTAATAATATCTACTAATAAGTTATATTTTTATTATATGTGAAAATATTTGTGTATAATTAATTTATTAGCAAAATTTGCGGATAATTTATAATCATATCATGATAAAATTATCGATGGATTAATTTGATGATCAATAATTATTGATAAATTTTTGTTTGTTGGGAAAAAATTTTAATTAATATTTTCTTGATAGATTTTTTGTTATCGGTAATTTAACTTACTAATAGATTTTTAATGATTATCAACAAATTTTTACAAGGGGTAAATTTAGTCTTTTTTAGCGTTTGAATTTAATTAGCATTTCAATGGTTACTAATGACTTAGGTCCAATCAATAGACCTATCACTAATAGCATGACTTGAGAGATTGAAGAAGGATGAGATACCAAAAGAGAGTTAACCATTTAATCAAATCCTCACTTGGAAAGCTCAAATTTGCTTAGCGGGTTTTGTTTGGACGCCCAATGACATGTCGTTCAATGGTCTCTGCTAACCAGAAAGTGTTGCTGCTTTTCACACATTTTGCACATGTTAAATGAGATAACACACATGGAATGTCACATGTCAACAAATCCATTTTTCATAGCTAATAATCAGGCCAATTAGTTAACTAGCACAAGCATGGGGCTATTATAAATACCATGCTCGACCTTTGTATAAGGGACTGTTGAGAGAATTGATAGTTCATCTGTTGAGAGCACTCCAAAGCAAGTTCTTCCCTTGGACTCATCAGCTAGAGAATTTGAAAAAAGCCTCCTCTAGCCACCTTGCATTTCTTAGATAATCCTTTTCTCTAAACATCCAATTCACCATAAATCTAGTTGACATCACACCAAATCCTTCATTTCGTTCTTTCATTCCGCTACATTCAATTCTTCGTGTGTCTTCTAATGCTAATAAGTTAGTTTGGAAGAGGTAAATGCTGAGGAATTTGTTAAAAACATAATTCAATTATTTATAGATGTAAAGTTTTGAAGTATGAAGACTCTCAATAATCTTACCCCTTGCACCAAATTCATCACATTGTGAACAATAATTAAGAATCTCTAATTCTTATTCTAGTAAAAAGATCGTAATAGCTGTAATCTTTCCATTCCATCTAATTATTATTTGATTAGTCTACCACGAGAAGGTCTTAAAGAGAAACCTATGTGGAGCAACCTAAGTGGAAGCAATCACCAACTAAAAGAAGAGTTCAAGTCATCTATGACCAAGCACTATGATAAATTGATGGCATACCCTCTAGTTATGACCAAAAAACATTCAAGAAGAGTTCAAGTCATCAAGGTGAAGCAAAGCTCTTTCTCTTAGGCCATCATGAAGCACCTCTAGTAGATTAGGAGTATTTAGACCTTGTATTAAGGGTCAAGTTGTGTAGGGTTTTTGAAACATCTTGCTTAAGTTGTAGGGCAATATTTGTGTCTAGCTTAAGCTAATATTCAATAATTAGTTTTGTAACCCTAGCTTGGTGGATGGTGTTCCACATGAGACATGATAACCACATGGCAAGCTCTTAGTAGAGAGTTTTCTTGCAAAGGTAGTGGCCATGTGTCATTTTCCTTGTGGGGAACTTTTGCTAAAATGACTTTCCACATGACAAACTCTTAGTGGAGAGTTTTCTTACAAAGGTAGTGACCATGTGTCATTTTTCTAATGGAAAACTTTTGTTAAAATGGCTTTTCACGTGGAACACTAGGAGTGGAAAGTTTTTCTAAATATTAGAGTGCCACATGTCAAGCTCTCCTTCACCAAGATAGGAATTTTAGGGTTTGGTGCAAGATAGCATTTTAGGATTTTGGTCTACTTTTGAGACACCTTTGTTTATAAATAGAGGTGTCCCCCTTTATAAACCCACTTTGAGAATTATAATGTTATTCTGCCAAAATATTTGTGCAACCATAGCCTAACTTCTAGAGAAAACCATCAAACACCTCCATCCCACCATAAACACTCATAAACTGAGAACATCCTTTCCATCCATCCAACCTCACCTTCATGATCTCATCTTCATGTTTTGGTCCAACCTAGCTTGAAGATGAGACTATCATAAATGAAGGCACCAAGAAGAAGTTTGTCTTTTTCTTACCCGCTAACCCTTCAACCTGAACCCATAATCTCATATTTTATACTATTAGAAACTACACCTATGTTATGTACACAACACCTTTAGATGCTATCATGTCAGAGCTCAATAAAAAAATAATAGATAGAGTCAAGAAAAATGTCTACAGATAGAGCTAAAAAAGATACAAGCAGATTTGTTGAAACATTAAGAAGAGGAGAAGAAGCTTGAATAACACTTGTGTTGCATGGATTCAAAGTTCATTCACCCAGCTTCTCTATTCTCTAAATCTAACTCATGTTACATTCACACAAGCATCACTTATAGAATGAGCATTCATTTGATTCCAAATTATGCTTATTCTTTCATAATTTTCACGTTATTTGACTTTTATCAATTTTCATTAAATTTTTCTATCGTCATAAAAAGATAGTTGAAACTCTAAACAATCGTATCCCCATGGTCTAATACTCACGAAGACTCACTCATATAATTTTAATTATGAAATCAGTAATGATTAAAACGGATTACGTAATCGAAGTCATAATCATGTATTTTTGAAATATTAAAACGAAAATACCTTAGCAACAATAATGATTCATACACATTGAAATGTGTTTAATTGGACGATGTTTTTATGTAGAAAGTATATACACCATTCGTATTAGAGCACAAAAAAAGGAATAAAAGAAAACGCAATAGACTTTAAATTCAATTAAATCTTATTAAAGTTAGAATCTCCAATAAATCTAAAAATTCCATAACAAGCTCACAATCAGTACACATATAAGAGACATAAGGTAAAATCAACATACCTGACAAAGTCTTAATACTTTGGAGGAGATCTTATCATAATAAGTATAATGAAGTAATGGACATCTTCAAAGGACTATACAAAGGATGAATATAAGAGATATAAGAAATACAATACACAACCATCACAAGTGTTAGTAGTTAGTTTTTGTTAGTGAAATAAATTGAACTTTTACACTTTCTCACTTCTCTACTTTTACCACTATCAATTTTATAACTCCAAGCGAAACTTAGGTAATAACTCACTTTTTAAAGTAGCCTTATGAGCTTAAGTTGGCCTTTCTTTTTGTTAGATATATTATCTTTATTTTATATTTATCTTTTATCTTTTATCTTTTATCTTTAGTTAGTTTGTTATTATTTCTTATTTGTATTTTAGACTTAGTCCATATTTCTTCTATTATAAATAGAGAACCCGATGTGTGTATTTAACACGAGGAAGATTAATCCCAAATATAATTTTTCACTATATTCAACATGATATCTAGAGCCTAGGGTTCTTTTGAGGAAAACTTTCTGGTGCCTCTGGCACTACATCTACCCGCTGCCGACGGTGACGCCATCTACTGCTGTCGGTGGCGCCATCGTCTACTACTGTTGTCTATCGTTGCCATTACCAGAATTTCAGTTTCGACCGACGATCACACGGTTTTGATCGTCTCGGCCATGCGATCACCATGTCATCAATGAAGCCTTCATTGGAGCTCCTACTCGCTCTTAGCGCCTTTTGAAGTTATGGATTTGCTCCCTTTTTCGTCATGCATGATGACATGTCTAGTAGTAATTCAGATCGTCGAGGTCGCATTCATCGTGTGTTGTTGCACGTCCTGTCTCCTCTCAACCAGCTATTCAGAGCATCGATGTTGCTCTTTTTCCTTTTCCAGGTGCCTTGATTGAAGAATTTTTTATTTTCATAGTTTCTTTCTCCTGTTCATCCATGGTTTCTTCTGCTGCTGTCTCTTCTGTCCTCTCTTTTATCACCATTGCGTTCGACCCGTCCATATATGTTTTTTTTTCATGGAAAAAATGGTTTTGTTAGTTTATTTATAGTCGTGGTGGCTTTCCAACAATTACCTATTTATCCACTGGTGGCATTCCTCAAGGGCGATTTGCAAGAAAAGACTTACATGGAACAACCTCCTAAATTTGTTGCTCAGGGGGAGTCTTTTGGGTTGGTATTTTGTCTTCTATGTCGTCTTGCAAATCATTAACAATTTGGTGTCACTCAAGTGCAGAAGTAGATATTTTCACTAAGTCTTGATGGATTATATTAGTAACAAGCTCGGTACATATGTATGTACGAGTTTAAGAGGGGATTGTTAGATATATTATCTTTATTTTATATTCATCTTTTATCTTTATCTTTTTATTTAACACGAGGAAGATTAATCCTAAATATAATTTTTCACTATATTCAACACTTTTAAAAGTTTTCTTGCTATTTTGTTGAGATCTTAGCCTTAAGATTAAGACAATAATTAAAAATAATTTCGGAACTCGGTGTAATAAGGAATGGATTGTATATTTGTTGTAACTATGAATAGCTTATGTATTTGTTATAACAATTAATTATTTGTATACTTGTAATAATAATTTATTTGAAAAGAAATCTCTAAATCAATTGTTTTAAAAGAAAATTGGACATAGCTCTAAACTGTATAAAATTGTTGTTATTTATTAGCACAATTTAATTCAATCCCTCCTTAAGTGATTTATTCCAACATTAAAAGGAACGTTTAGTTAATTTGAAAATCTTACAACAAATACAACATTAATACTTAACTATTATTTTAGTTAATTCATCTCATTCAAAACATTTTTTTTCTCAAGCAAAGTTATTTATATAGATATTAAATCATTTATTCAATGAAAACAATTGTTCGTCAACACTAATATATTACAATCAAGGTTCAGTTATAGCAATTAGAGGGATCAATTTAGCAATTGCCACTTTTTTCTCCTTCACCACCCTCTTTTGCATTTTTCTGAAACACTCAAGAGTACAATTTCGTCTCAATTTTTATTATAAAAGCATATTACTTTTTAATTTGTGTGTGTGTATATATATATATATATATCCAAAAACCACTATATTCCAAATGACCGATTATCCAAAATCACCAGTAACTACAATTGAAACTATCTAAAGTGTTGTTTTCCAACATTTCATCTATTAGACAAAACAAAGGAATTAAGAAAAAAATATAGCATTCAAAATTTAATATTGCTTTTGTAGTGTTACAATCTTTCTACCCACTACCGAAAACGAAGTTACATAGACATCAGCTTTGGTCCATTGTCTGGCATACCCATCCCTGCAGCTAATTCGGCATCAAGTTGAGTATGTGGTGCAGGACCCATCATTTGTTTTACACTACACAATGAAACTGCAATATTAGAAGCAATATCATTCTACTACAAAATGTAAATGCCAGTGTGCTTGCAGTTCAATTGACATACATGTAACAGCCTTTAATGTGTGATGTTGAAGTCAAGGGTTTGAACAAGTATAGAACATTTTGACAAGTGTTCAAAGAATTCCTCATTAGTTAATAGGACCAATTAACTTCATATATATATGTCTTTACTTTTCCAAAATAAATAGACATACAATACGAATTCACACCTTATATTAATATAATTTGAGTATAATAAGCAGGTAAAGGGCGAGCTAAGGTAATGATTGGGACAGAGGTAAGTAATTAATCAAGCTATTCAACATGCATGACTTCGTTAACTATCTGCCATCCATAATCTATACCGAGTCATCCAATTGGATCACTCCTTTTAAAACAGAGACTAGATGAATGATCAATTTTATTTTTATTAAAGTTCCAAATGCAATATCTTTTATCTAAACAAGCTTGAATTACTAGTATTATGTTCAACTACACTCAATTATTATTAGAAAGCAAGACGTGTTCCTCTCATAGTGTCCATCAGCTTTATATGTTCACATATCTGAAAGCTCATACATGAAAAATAAGGGCACAGCAAAACACAAGCGATTCTATAAATTTAACCAATCTTCACCAATATAAATAACGGGAGAATGTAGCATAGATTAAAAAACAAAACATAAGAAAAAGTAGCATACCGCTTCTTGTGTCGTTTGGTCTTAAAGTGTTCATCCCTCACAGTTATATTGGAAAAGTACCGACTGCACAAATAAAAACCAATTACTCAATCTAATCGTGAAACCAACCAACAATCAAAAAAGCAACAAAAAGAAAGGAGCTTTGAAACGAATAATTCAGTATCCATATTCCTTAAATCATAACAAAACGGAATAAGCAATTGAAAATTAAGGAAAGCAAATAAAGACTTGATCTCCCACGTTGCTCCCAAACGGAGAAGTGGGATGAGATTGAATAGGTCTGAGAAAGACGAAAACCCACCCCAGTTCAAAGTTTGAAACAGCAAGAAGAAAAATGCTAGTGATGCTAACTATAAACCCACTCCAAGAATGCAGAATTAAAAAGTTCTAGAAATCAGTTCTTAAAACCATAAACTGAAAAGTTTTTAAAATCTATCCTTTCTCTCGTCTCTATCCTCTATATTCCTACCCATGTACTCTTTTTATCTTCTATTCCTATAACCTAAACTTGACATCTTAGTGTTCTACTACACCAAACTTCAATCCCATGTTAAAAAATCAATAAATATACAAACGTCAATTATATTGATAAAAACAAGCACATAAAAAAGGAGAAAGAAAAAGAAATTACTCGCAGTGAGGGCAATAGTACTGTCCCATCCCAGGCAAATCTTCGTCTACGGGTAAAGGGGTTATCTCTTCATCGGGTTTGTTTAGCTGCGCGTAAACCATATCGTCCCCTTTCAACTCAAATTTGGTTCGGCGTGCTGTCTTGTGAGAATATCTTCTCTTCTTCACGTTCCGGTGCGGACATTTTCCTCCCATTCTTAGCGTTTCACAACCGTTAGGGTTTCACCGCTCTGATTCCACTTCCCTTGCAACTTGTTATTAGGGTTTTTCTTCTGAAGATGACGGTGGAGAGTGAAACGACTCAAATCTCTCTCCTGTAAACACAAAATCAACCGATGTATGAGAAACACGAGTATTAAAATGGGCCTGCTGGACTACCTGGCCCAGTCTAATTAGCTTATGGGCTCCTGCATCTCTTTAATGTCTCTGTACACCACTTGGAAGATGTGTAAAGACCGAAATATTCCGCTCTGACTAAACACAAAATTAAACTCTCTTCTTTTTGTTTTCTACTAATCTGCTAGCCGTATGTACGCACGGGCTTTCCGTTTTTTTTTTTTTTTTGTTTTATGCTATTTAAAAGATTATTCTCAATTTACTATATGTTTAATTGATGGTGTATTTATAGAATTTTAATGAAATTTCAAAATTAATATTTAAATATGTGTGTTTTCTAGTGAGGATATATAAAAAAAAGGGTATTATGGTTAGTTATGTTTTATTTTAAAAAGTATTTATTATATTTTGGACATTTAAAATCTTATTTTATTGCATGACTTTAAATTAGAACATTTTAATTTTAAGAGAATTTAAACTGTTTGTTAAAAAAGGTTTTTTAAACATTTAGATAATATATAAATGCGGTAGTTTTAATAACAATTTCTAAATATTATAATCGTATAAATATCAAATGTTATCCAAAGTCGTTTCAAGTTACAATTAAGATTAATTGAAGGTGAAATATATATTTGGGTTTAATTACAGATAATGATATATTAGGAATTATTATATTATTATTGAGTTACACTCCCAAAATAAGGATATTTGTTAATTCACTCCCATTTATGTTGTATCCTTTTTATTTAAAATTGCGATCACTTTGATTTTTTTTATTTATAAGTGTTTCAAAATGGTTTGGGGTCCCTTAAACATTCTGAGTTGAACCAGGGACTGGACGGACGTATTCCGAAGCGTTCTAGGTTGAAAATCGGACGGGCGTTGCCTCAAGTAATCTAGGTGGTGCGGAAGACTGGACGATTACCTGTTTGTTGAGGACTGAACGTGTTGGCGAAAATTGAACAGGCTCTCTCCTCTTCGTGTCCCAATTGTAGTATTTGTTCTCCCTCCTCGTTCTCCAAGCTGGATGGGTGGGTACCTGTCAAAGGCACTCCGACACTCAAGTCAGTTAAATGACCAAACGGTTATATAAAGGGATCCAAGTAATGCATAATATGCAGCGTGAGAAATTTGTCCATAAATCATACCTGGGACTCTTATTTATACTGGGTGTAATGAGCTTTTACCTTTCGTGGGCCTGATGACAGCCCAATAACGCCTTAACCTCCATTAATGACTCTAATAAGCTATCACCGCTTATAATCTAACCATGTGGTTGGCTAGGGTGATTGGCCACCCTGGATGGTCGGCCTAGGTTGTTATTTTGGACGATCGGCCTGGTTGTGTGTAGGAAACCGTACGGTACACTGGGTATCGTACGATACACCAGCCCCCAAAGCCCAAGCATGATGTTAATGATGCGAAGGGTTTTTGAAGATGACCTTCCTAAAAAGGATGGGTTCTCTGGCTTGCTTTTGTCTGAGTCATATCTGCTTGTTAGCGAGTAGATGAAAAATAGAAAAAGTCATGTGTTCACCTGCCAAGCTGGATAAACTGCTGATCCTTTAAGTAACAAGTTGAGGTCGAGCTATGGTCGAACGGTAGAGGCCGTTTGGAGGCCAAGAAGTGAGGCCGAGGAGGCCAAGCTGTGGCCAAGAGTTTGAGGCCACAGGAGGCCGAGAGCTGGTCCAGGCTATGGCTTAGAGATTGAGGCCTATCGAGGCTGAGAAGTTGAGGCCGAGGAGGCCAAGATGTTGAGGTCGTCGAGGCCAAGAAGTTGAAGCCGAGGAGGCCGAGATGTTGAGGCCGAGGAGGCAAAAAATTTAAGGTCCTTGGAGGTCGAGAAGTTGAGCCCGAGATGCTGAGGCCGATGAGGCTAAGATGTTGAGGCCGAGGAGGCCAAGATGAGGCCGAGAAATTGAGGCCGAGATGCTGAGGCCGAGGAGGCCAAGATGTTGAGGTGGGGAGGCCAAGATAAGGCCGGGGAGGCCGAGAAGTTGAGGTCGAGGACGCCAAGATGTTGAGGCCGAGGAGGTCAAGATGTTGAGGCTGAGGAGGCCAAGAAGTTAAGGCCGAGGGGGCCAAGATGAGGCCGTGAAGGCTGAGAGGTTGAGGCCTTTGGAAGGTGAGAAGTTGAGGCCGGGGAGGCCAAGAAGTTGAGGCCGAGGAGGCCAAGATGAGGCTGGGGAGGTCGAGAAGTTGAGGACTTTGGAGGCCGAGAAAGTGAGGCCTTTGGAGGCCAAGAAGCTAAGGCTGAGGAGGCCAAGATGAGGCCGAGAAGTTGAGGCTGAGGAGGCCAAGATGAGGTCGAGGAGGCCAAAATGAGGCCGAGAAGCTGAGTGTTAACACCCTAACAAGTGTACCAGATCGTATCAAGTAATAAATAAACGGTAAGTTCGAGTATCGTCTCCCAAAGGACTCTTAGGCCTAAACGTTCATGTGATTAATGGACATCATAAGATTTGAATAAACAATAAGTTGAGTTTTAAATGCAAAACAAGAAATAAACATGTATGCAACGATTTGATCATTTGGTAGTAAAAGATATGGATGAATAGTGTTGTTGGGGTTTACAGTGTCGTCCTAATCCACTCTTAAATATCTACTCCTCTTATTAGATTCAACTTTGTTATCAATGTTTATGTCACTTTCTATTCTACTCTAGACCCGATCTCTCGGTGAAAAGAGCCTATTCACAACTACTAGTTTACTATCTCTAGTCTCCCTAGTAATTATTCATGCAACACACACAGAAGCTTAACACAATTGATGTTCCTATTCCTATCTCTAGGTAATATTCGTTATCAAGGGTAATTCTTCATGTCTAGACCTAACTATACGTCTCCATATAGAAAGAATCAAAGATGATGTGTTTGAATAACGTCTTAAACAAAGCATTAACAAGAACAGAAGAAAAACTCAAACTATTGATAAACACAAATATATGAATAAAATAAGAATTTCGATATAAGAGAGTTTCAAAGAATTACATCGTTCCCCAACAATAAAGGGCTTAGTTCACCATAATCATGGTGAAACTAGATGAATTGAATGGAAAGAGTATAAAAGATAACCCTAGATTTGTAATATTGGAGCTCTCGCATCCAAGATCCGCCTCAAAGGTGTGAAAATCGTGTTTCTGAGTCCTTTCTGCCAAAAGATACATGCTCTGGTTCATCTGGGTCTATATATAGCACAAAAAAATAAATGAACATAAGCCCAGGCCCATAAGTACGCCCGACGGTGGGTAACACTGTCTGGCGGTAGGCACGACACCTAATCCACCCCTCAGCGTTGCCGCTTGAGCGTTCTCTTTAAATTCCACTGACGAGTCCACCGCTTGGCGGTGGGTTGTACCACCCAGCGGCAATTGCAATTCCATCTTCACCCCTTGGCGGTGCCCTTTAAGCGCATAGCAGTGTAATCATAGAAGGTCTCACCGCCCGATGGTGCTATCACCACCCAACGGTGGCTACGATTCATCTTTACTTCATTTTTCCACCTTCTTCTGCATCCAACACTTCTCTTCCTTCAATTCATTCTTCAAACTCCTGATAAATCTTGTCAAAACAAGGGAAACCAAGCATAAAACCCAAAAAACCCACTTTGACTCTCTTTCTCTCTAACTTAAGCAATTTGCATGATTTCAAGCTAATTCTAAGTCATAAAGGGTGCGTTTTGATGTGAATTTTAAGTATGAACATAACGGTTTTTAGACCGTTATCATTGAGGCCTTTGGAAGCCGAGAAGTTGAGGCCTTTGGAGGCTGAGAAGCTTGAGGCCATGGAGGCTGAGAGCTGAAGGAGGCAGGGCATAACCATTCACCGGTCGGCCAAGCTGACAGGAGTGAAACTCCTTTCATCAACTTGGGTTTCTTTAGCGTGCTGGGGCAGGGCATAAACGTTCACCGTCTGGCCAAGCTGACATGAGTGAAACTGCGTTCATCAACTTGGCTATCTTCAACGTGTTGGGGGCGGCAGGGCATAACCGTTCACCGTCCGACCAAGTTGACAAGACATTTTTTCATTCATCAACTTGTCGATCTTCAACGTGTTGGGGGCGGCAGGGCATAGCCGTTCACCGCTCGAACAAGTTGACAGGACATTTTTCCATTCATCAACTTGGTGATCTTCAACGTGTTAGGGGCGGCAGGGCATAGCCGTTCACTGCCCGACCAAGCTGACAGGAGTGAAACTCCGTTCATCAACTTGGCTATCTTCAACGTGTTGGGGCAGCAAGGCATAACCGTTCACCGCCCGTCCAAGTTGACAGTACATTTTTCCATTCATCTACTTGGTAATCTTAAACGTGTTGGGGCCGGCAGGGCATAGCCGTTCACCGCTTGGCCAAGCTGACAAGAGTGAAACTTCGTTCATCAACTTGGGTTTTGTTGCGCTCCGGCCAGGATTCCTCGTATTGAAAGGTTAACGCTATGACCGAACGGTTGACGAGACCGAATGATTGAACGTTGAGGCCGGATGGTCGAACGGTTGATAAAGCCGGATAGACGAGGCCGAGTGGCAGGTAAGCGAGGCCAAGCGGTTGAGTCCGAAAGGTTGAGTTGACGTTCTTTTGAGGCACTACTCGTTGGTCCCTTGTGGTTACAAATGGAGATGCACACTCGGCCCCACGGTGGGCGCCATAATGTTTCAGGGTCCCTTAAAACATTCCGGGTTGAACCAGAGACTGGACGGACGTTGGTTCTAGTAATCCAAGTGGTGCGGAAGACTGGACGGTTACATGTTTATTGAGGACTGAACATGTTAGCGAAGACCGAACGGGCTCTCTCCTCTTCGTGTCCCAATTGTAGTGTTCGTTCTCCCTCCTCGTTCTCCAAGCCAGGTGGGCGGGTACCTGTCAAAGGGACTTCGACGTTCAAGTCAGTTAAGTGAACGAGCGGTTATATAAAGGGATGCAAGTAATGCATAATATGCAACGTGAGCAATCTGTCTAGAAATCAGACCTATGAGTCTTATTTATATTGGGTGTAATGAGTTTTTACCTTCTGTGGGCCTGATGATGGCCCAATAACGCCTTAACCTCCATTAGGGGCTTTAATCAGCTATCACCGCTTATAATCTAACCATGTGGTCGGCCAAGGTGATTGGCCGACTTGGATGGTCGGCCTAGGTTGTCGTTTTGGACGGTCGGCCTAGTTGTGTGCAGGAAATTGTACAGTACACTGGGTACCGTACGGTACAATAAGAATTATTATTTCTTAAGATGTTTTTCTCGTTGGCAATTTTGGAATTAAAAACTAACATTGCAATAATTACAAATTGTATAATTGGAAAGATGTGTATTACAATTCAAGTTGTATGAGTTAAATTTTAAATGTATGAGCCGACCGGTTTATAACCACCGCTCGGTCAATCATGTACAAAAGTCAACTCCCATAAAAAATACAAAGGCTAAGTTCGCTGCAACCATTCAGTGCGACGACCTTATTTTTTGATTAGCAAAGTAAAAACATATTTAAGAGATATTGGATCGTAATTGGGTCAGCCCTAATTAAAGGTCCACTTCGAAACTTATAAATACAAAAATATGGTAAAAATTTAAGTGATTGCATTTATTGGACATTTAATACTTAACTGTAGCAATCAATCGATATTTATAAAACTAGCTTGAGCGTCGTAGTGTCTTTAGTTGTATCCTCCCGTATGGACTTAAATCACTTTGAAGGTGCATTAGCCTTTTAGCAGGTACCCACAATATAATTTAACTTGCGAAAGCTCTTAAACCCTAGATCCAGGTGGATTTAACTTACGAAAGCTCTAAAACTCTTCTTCACTAACTCTAATATAGAGAGATATTCAAGGCTTAGAAATGATTTTACCGAGGAGGTTGAAGGATTTCATCCATGTTTGATGCTGACAAGTATTATATGTACTTCAGTATAATCGATAGAGTAACTTGCAATACATATATTCTGCATATGTTGAATTTGGTAGAAAATTCCACCCATGGTTTATGTAGTGCAATTATTCTACAGTATACCAATACTATTGAAGCTTGTTTAAGTTTCCTTTAGTTGGCACTGTTATGTGATACTCTACAAAAACCAAATAAAAACTTTAAATTAGGCAGGATGAGATATGTTATCCTTTTACTTAAATAAACTTTTCATTATTACTTTCTCTAGGTAATTGATTTGATACACTCAAGCGTATATTATAGTCGTGTAGAAAAACTTAACATTTGAGATTGTCTTTCATCTATATTTAAGGATTTAATTGTGTTAAAGTAAAGGTTTCCTTTGCATCCATATTTCAATGTCTAAATACAATGTATAAATATAATCATATTCCTATGATTAGATATGTTCCATATAATTGATATTCATAAATTCTTCCATAATTTATTTTCTTAATTATTAAGAACTAATAATAAAAATGGTTGGAAATGCATATTTAGTTTATTATGGTACACTAAACTTATACATATCCAATTACACATGTTCCTAACCATGTTTACAATATTACATGTAAGAAGAAGGTTACAGTTTCCTCTTTCAATCCGTATAAAGTACATGATATTTCTCCTAATTATAATACTCACATTCTTAGATTTTCCTTTGCCACCACTCTATTCAAAATTATCCTTCAAGTAAAGTGATGCACTGATGGAACCACCTTTTATACTTCTAAAGATGTCCATACCAAAAGTTTTCCCAAATTTTGAGCTACAAACTTTATGCATGGAAATTTGACTGAATACTTATGTTCCTCCTCTTTCCATACCTATATATCCTCACCTTACTGTTTGATTTCTTAATTGGCTAAATTTAGGTAAATGAGACAATTTCCACTCAAACCAATTAATCTCGTCTCCATACATTGTTCATTCCTAACCATAGCTAGTCCATATACCAAACTGCCTTATTGGTTTTTGCCTAATAACTAAGTTCCCATAGGAAACCTAATATATAAAGATGAACACTCGAACAAAAACAGCGTACAACATCGAATATTTTTGACCTTTCACGTCAAATTCAAGAACAACGTTATATCGAGAGACGTTAAATTGACATCGAATTTAAAAAATTTGACCTTACTTTAACGTCGAATTTTGTCAATATACAACGTTACTTTAACGTCGAATTTTGTCAACATATGTTGGAAGTCCCACATCGACTAGAGATAAGGCCAAATTATAATATATAAGTGAGGTGCAAACCTCACCTTACAAACCGGTTTTATGGGGTTGAGTTAGGCTTAAACTCACTTTCTAATATGGTATCAGAGCCATGGTTAGAGCCTATCCTAGCGATATTTCTTGTTTCTTGGACATTTCTATTTCACCTATTGTCGGGCCGCTATTGGACCACCCAATTTCTACTATCACACACGAGATATCTATACCTCGAAGTGAAGGAGGTGTTGGAAGTCCCACATCGATTAGAGATAAAGCCAAATTATAATATATAAGTTAGGTGTAAACCTCACCTTACAAGCCGATTTTGTGGGGTTGAGTTAGGCTTAAACCCGCTTTCTAATAATATACGACATTAATATTTTTTTTTATTTTTTTAATTAATTGTGATCCTTTTTTACAACTCTACGAGATTTGAAAAGTAGAAAAACAACAAATTTCAGTTTTTGGTATTTTATAAAGCATGAACTATGAACGGTAATATAGGATAACAACAAAGAACAATAACAAACAACAAACAAGTTCAATAAAAAAACAACAACAAACAAGTTCAACCAAACAACAACAACGTTCAACAAAAAAAACAACAAAAAAGTTCAACAAATAAGTTCTTCAAAATAAAAATGAAAACAAAAAGTAACCGTCAAAAAGGTGGGTTCATCGGAATAAAGTGTTGTCACCAGTGAGAGAGAAAGTAGAATGGGCCTATGAAGGACAATGACACGAAAATAATCTGTGATAATAAACAGAAATCATACCTAAAGTAGTTAATTAACATGCATTTGTATCAAATGAAAGAAAGATTACATGTGATGGTCGTCAAACTTCGTTCGAGAAAAGTTTGAGTAGAGAAGAGGGTCTCGCACGCTAAGATAGAGTGAATGAATTTTCAATCTCCCGCTCAAATTTTTATTGAATTCACTAACCTTTTGACGTCTAACGCTGGGGCATTCGACGTTTTACATCCTTTTACGTCGAATTACAATTCTAAACGATGTTTAATAATTGCATTTAATTACAAAAATGTCACCGATCATTTTTAATGTTGACTATTGAGTGGTTGGACGTTGAACGTGTGACGTTCTACGCTGTTTTTGCACTAGTGGAAGTTCCAGGCCTTGTATATACTTAAAACTTGACCCTAGATCCTAAGCCAATTTTTCATTCTAAGTTTTGATAGAATCATTTCCCTTCATCATCTTCTCCATATAGCTTGCATAAGTCCTTCTACTGCCTATATGTGTAAAGTTTTCTATTTTTCTCATTTAAAACTCTTTGAGAGCCATAGTTTTATTCTAGGATATCCTTCCACGAACCTTGTTCTTTTGTATCTAATCTTCACTTCCACATTTTTACATAAGTTTTTTTCATCTTACCCAAGCAATCATTCTACCCTAATGCCCCTTGTAACACCCCTAACAAAATTTCACTTGTAAATAATAAAATCAGAAATCCACGCCAATAATGTAACACCCCTAACGGAATGCCACTTGTAAATAATAAAATCCAAAATCTACGTCTATTTTTTTATACCATTTCTTATAAACGTTTGTATAAAACTGCAGAAACAAATGAAACATTAACTGTCCGAGCGTATTACAACTAAAATTCAAACCTTACAAATATCTGTTATTCGAAAACATAAAATGTCTTTAAAACATAAATAAATCCCATCAATAAAATTTCTCATTCTCTCGTCAAGCTACTCCTACCTTGCCTTATCTGCACCGCCATCTACTTCCGTACAAGTACAATCATCGTAGGTGGAACCACAACCACAAAAGGAAAGGGTGAGTAGCTAAGAACATAACATAGAATACAATTTAGTAATCAGATCCTTAAAACACAGACTATACTAGGCATTACATAACACTATATTTCAATACTCAACTCATAACTTCAACATCACATTACGCCTAAATACTCAATTCATAACACATACCAAAATAGTCATTACATTAAAGTTAAAAATGGATTTTTGTTTTAAAGTTAAAAGGATTAGTGGGGTCCACTTGGGTTGGTAAATTTAAGATAAAAATGGGTGCATTAAAGAAAGTTGTTGTGTTGTGAATTTATTAAAAAATGGGGGTGCGTCAGTAGAGAAATATTTAAATTAGAGAGTTGTAAAAATTTATTTATTTATTGCGTTGTGGAAATTAATTGATTTATTTATTTGTGAAAATTATTAATTTAAAATAAATTTTGAATTTTAAATAAATTGTTGATCTATGAGAGTGATTGATTTTGTGCATGGTGTTGCGAAATATGTATGGTTGTGATGGTGTGATTGTGAGAGCAATCACTTTATTATTTCCTTGTAATTTTGTCAAGCGATTGATTGTATTGGTATACGATAAAGTGTTGGGTCTCTCAAAGACAGTGATTCGAGTGTCACCCTTCCTCGTGTGCAAGGAATGACAGGGTTGAATGTCTCGCCCAATGATTTCGGCTCGTGTGAGTATAGTGCTCGATTGGTACGCCTAACCGAAGTTTTTACTTGTAATTTCTTGAGGAGTCGGGGAGATAGGTTTGAAGTTGTGACAGAAGACGACTCGAATTGCCCTGTTTTGGTAAACAGGTTTGAATCGCTTTGTTTGGTAAACAGGTTTGGTACGAAAAAATTCAAGGAAGCGACATAAGCTTGTATGTATGCTCTAGGTTATGAGTTGAATACTGGGATGTATTGTAATGTAATGACTATTTTGGTTTGTGTTATGAATTGAGCATTTAGGCGTAATGTGATGTTGGAGTTATGAGTTGAGTATTGAGATATAGTGTGATGTAATGCCTAGTATAGTTTGTGTTTTATGTTTTCGAATAACGGATTTGAATATTTGTAAGGTTTGAATTTTAGTTGTAATACGTTCGGACAATTAATGTTTCATTTGCTTTCGCGGTTTTATACAAACATTTATAAGTGATGGTATACAAAAAAAAATTAGCATAGATTTCAAATTTTATTATTTACAAGTGACATTCCGTTAGGGGTGTTACACCCCTGACCTTAGAGGAAGTTTCAAAGGTTCTTGATGATCTCGCATACACCTATAGAGACTTTATAAAAGAAAAAGTAATAAAAACTATGATAGTGATAACTGGTTTTATTAAACATATTCGTCCTACATATAATACCCTTCCTTTTCATGTGGATAATTTGTTTTCAATTGATCATAATCACTTTGCCAAAACAAAAAATAAGAGCTTTATTTGGTTACCTCCACAATTGTACCTAGGTATTGGAATGACACTTCCATTATAGTATAATTTAAAACATTGGAGTAACTCTTTAATTCATTTTTGCCCATTCTCAAGATTCCAATTTTACATTTATGAAAATTAACTCTGAGTTATGAAGTCATTTCAAAGCACCTAAGTATACTTGTGATAACTATGATATTTTGAATTTTTGCTTTAGACACAAACAGTGTTTCATCAACAAACTATAAGAGATTAACCTTAACTTTTTTTCTCCTCCTTCCATCCCATTGTAAATTGTTCTCTAGTAGCCTACATAACCATCCTGGATAGTCCTTGTGCCATTATCAAGAATAGAAATGGTGTAATAGGATCATATAAACAAGGTAATAAATGCAACTTGAAGAGAGAAAACACAAATTGATTTGTAAATTGGACTATGAAAAGGTATATGCTTTAGTATGTTGGGAATTCTTGATTTATATGATAAAAAATTAAGTTTGTATGAAATATAGGATAAAAGCAATTCTTTTTCATACCCAACATATGTAAAATCTAATAAACTAAAATCCCTTAGGTTTTCAAAATTAGGGTATATAAAATTGAGAAAAAACATATAAAAAGAATCACTTAATTTCAGGTTATGATACCACATTATGGCTTTCATACAATTACATAATTAATATAAAAAAGTTAACTAGGATCTTAAATAAATTAGATGTTTCTTGTAAAATCTCTTCTAGGATGTCATTAACCTTTTATTAGTACTTACGTATAATCTATACTTACACTAGTAAAAAATCAATCTTTTACCGCGCACATTACGCCGTGGTTCAATAGAAGTCGAAGCATAATATTGTGTGGTGGCACTTTTGAAATTATATAAAAAATATAGGTCGCGTTTCTGAGGGGAACCGCGGTCTATTCCCCCTGGAAAAATCTGACATTCCCGCCAAGTCAGATCTGAAATAAAATTGCAGGGGAATAGACCGCGATTCCCCTCACAACTGCGGCCTATTCCCCCTGCAAAATTCTGACATTCCCGCCAAGTCAGATTTGAAATAAAATTGCAAGGGAATAGACCGCGGTTCCCCTCAAAACCACGGTCTATTCCCCCTGCAAAATTTTGACATTCCCGCCATGTCAGATTTGAAATAAATTTGCAGGGGAATAAACCACAGTTCCCCTTAGAACCATGGTCTATTCCCCCTGCAAAATTCTGACATTCCCGCCAAGTCAGATCTGAAATAAAATTGCAGGGGAATAGACCGCGATTCCCCTCAGAACCGCAGTCTATTCCCCTTGCAAAATTTTGACATTCCCGCCAAGTCAAATTTTAAATAAAATTACAGGGGAATAGACCGCGGTTCCCCACAGAACCGCAGTCTATTCCCCCTGCAAAATTTTGACATTCCCGCCAAGTTAGATTTGAAATAAAATTGCATGGGAATAGACCGCCAAGTCAGATCAGTTTAAGATTTTTTTTTAATTAGAATAGGTCGCGGTTATTATGGAAACCGCGGCCTATTCCACTCTATTACCTCGGTTTTATAATGATCCGCGGTAGTATCATTTAATTAGGTTAAAAAGATATCAGTGATCTTTTTCGTCTTCCACGCGAAAACTCTGAAACTCAAAGCTTTCTCCTCTCCACCGCGTCATTCCTCTCCATCGCGCTTCGAGTGTCTTTTGCGAGGTGTTTCTTTACTGCCGCGCCATCGTCAACTTCCACTTGGACATCGTCAACTTCTGTCGCGCCTTTCTCTCTGAAGCCCTCTTCTTCGTCGTGCCATTCTACTTAATTTCTTCTTTCTGGCGCTTCGAGTTCCTTTCTCTCTGAAGCCCTCTTCTCTGTGCCATTAACAGTGGTCTGATTCCAAGTATTGCCTTTGATGCCCTTCGTCCTTTTTGCGTTTTTGCACTTCAATTTCTCGATGAACCGCGTCATGCCTTAACTGTCAATTGTAAATTTTCAATTACACATCATCGCTGCACACAAAAATAGCGTTTACATAAGCACTTTTTTTATTGTATTCGGAATGATATTTTATACGTTGTGAAGATTGTCTAGTTATTAGATACTTTGGGTGTTGGGGTGCGAAAACGTAAAGGAAGAGATGGGGACATGTGAGCGTCTCAGGATGCGTTGCAGAGTCTCGGTGTGAGGTTATGTGTGAGTAAAGTGTGATCAAGGGAGTCTGACATGGGCTTTGTTATGAATGTTGAATTTAGGTTGAATTTAATTAGGATGGGAAGTGTATTGAACTGGAACATGGCAGAGAGCTTATGAATATGTAACGTAAATGGTGAGGATAAGAGAAAGTTGCAGGGTGGGACCGTGTATAAAAGTTGTAGGGGGTGTATAAGAGTTGCAAGAAAGGATGGACACCGTAGTATCTTTTTGTTAGACGATTCTTTTTTTTTTAAAAAAAGGGTTTTGGTCGCTGTTATAGCACAAACCGCGACCTATTCTCCAGCCTTTTACCGCGGTTTGAACCGCGGCCTATTGCTTTAGGAATTTTGTTTTTTAAAAAAGGGGGGGTTTTCGCCGTGGTTCCAGGGGAAACCGCAGTCATATCCCCAGCTTTTTACTGCAGTTGGAACCGCGGCCTAAAGTCCCAGACTTTTTACCGCGCTCGTATATGCCGTGGTTCATGAACCGCGGCGTATATTCAAAAACAACCGCGATCGTTTCCCTTCGCTGCACTAGTATTACCTTGATACCATCATATATAAACGAAAATTTCAAATTTTATTAAATCTCAATATCAAACTCAAAGTCTAAATCTAATCTATTAAATAAACTAACTATAACAAGAAGTTCAATATCTCTAATACATTATTCTACAAAACTGCTAAAACAAAACTCTCTCCACTAAATCCCCAACATGTCTTCTCACAATTGGGCATCTTTAATTGTATCTGCATTGTCCTTTGCTTTCGTATAAAAATATGATCATTGAAGTCACATATAAACAAAACATAATGGTGAGCTAACAAATCAAATTTCATAAATACAAGTGTACATTAGCAACTAACTCAAAACATACACCTTTGGTGTCTCATAACGCCATTCAAACCACCCAATTATCTCAGTCAATTATTCATAGTACATGTTGTCTTATACAACAACCCAAAACATGTTATCAAAGCAACAATGCAACCACTAGTGATCTCACACATGAGTTTCAATGCACAAGTGATCTTACACACCAGTTCAAAACACAAGTGATTCCAACATATGACATAAGCTCACACAAAGCGACCTGATAAACTACTTTTCCAGCTCTTACTCTTTCTCACAGAGTTTTCAGCCTCTCACTCTCTAAGAACTAAACAAATATCGGGTTTTCAACTATAACTCACACACGTAGCTTACCGGTCATTCTATCAGTACTAGAGCTTAGAATACCTCATTGCTCCCAAAGTCTTACAAGCAAAATTCATTATGTACTACTCTCTTAGAGAGACCTACGAGCAAAGTTCACTAGGTGTATCGCCACACAGAGTTTACCAATTATTTGCTCTCATGGAGCTAAAATCCCTCTTGCTCATCATTAGAGACTGGCAAGGTATACAAAGCTCACTAAGAATCCAAAACTTCACCTCATGTTGAGAGACAAACATATTAACAATAATCCTTTGTCCATATAGGATGTCTCACACAACACCAATACACCAATAAATTCTGAAAGAAAAATTGTTCAAAAACATAATTTTTTGACCACTAAACAATCCTCCAATGTATCGTCTGAGTTATTAGTTGGAGTTGAACTTAATGTCTTCAATATGTTATCTAATTACTCAAACCAAATGAATTATATAAGCTTATTTGGTCTCTTAACTCGTTTAAGAACTATAATTTAAACTTAAATAATAATTTTCATTATTCTACTAACTTCAAATCTTTTAGGATCTTACAATTCTATATATTAAAGGGAGAGTATGTATACCTTTCTCCATCATCAATTATCCTTTAGAGCTCGATTTAATGAGATGAATGATTCCGATCCTTTCTCTTTATGAGAGATTTTTCAATGCTCTTGGATTCAATTTAATGAATGACGGTCCAAGATTTAGGATAGAGAGAAATACATACTTATTAGGAAGGGAGCCTTGTCTTTGCGTTAATGGTTATAAACCCTATTTTTCTGCTAGGTCCATCTTCATTATGAGGAAATTGCTCTTTATTAACCCAATTATTATTTTATATATTCTTCATTATTATTTTGTTTACTTATAAGTCTCTTTAATTAACAAGTAACATACCTCTCACACGAGATATACAACTTTACAAGAAAGGGATGAGGAAGATAAGTGGATCCGAAAGGGAACGATAACAAGGTCTTATCCCATAAAACCAACTTCTAGTGAGAAGGAAAACCTATATAGAGCTTTGTGGTGCTACAAACTTAGCTTCTTTTCGAGGAGGGTGTTCAAAGCTAGATTGCCAACAAGGGCTAATCTTAACAAAACGAATGTGATTCTGCATAATAATGCTGTTATATGATGAAATTGTCCATCGATCACGTTCTGCTCTCATGCCACAAATTTGTCTGTGCGGAAATTTTGTTACGCAGTACAACACTAATATAATCATAAATAAAAGGAAAAGTAGAGAAGTTTGTGGTTTATTAAAGTATGAGATTGTGGAGGCCACTGAATTTATGTATTTTTGAAGGTAAACAGATCGGCAATGAAAACGTCCTACAACACATAAATTCCTATGTTGGTCTTAGATATAGGGTGGATGAACATATTAAATTGGTTTATCAGTTCAGGGTTGTCTCAAAAAAGGTGCATATCGTGTGTTTTTCGTGGTTGTTTCCCTCCTTATTCTTTTGTGTCGAATGTCATTATTAACAACCAAGACAAAGCTTTTCTGCAGAACATGATTGATTGTACATATGTAATAACAAAACTCATATGAATAGTTTGTCGCGAGGAGGAACCTTCCTATGTATACAGCAAACAAGAACATTGACTCTCACATGGATGAGACAGAATTTGAGATAAACAGTTCAATGGAACGTGCTCTTTAAACAGAAGCAAAAACACGATTTTTACACTTTAGCAAGTGGGGCAGCTACGTTGCTATCTGCTGCCAAGTGAGCGTGCATTAATTTATTCTAATTCACCAATTAAACAAGTAATGTAAGTTACACTTTAGCCTACTGCTCAAGTTTGAGAACCAAATATTATCATAAACAATTGAAGTGGCTTCTACTTATTTTAGGTTTTATTGAACTTATATGTTGTAATTTTGCAATTTTAATTCTTCATTTATTAATCGAATTCCTTTAAGATATAGTTGATGTGATTTAAGTTCCCACTATTCCACTGTGTGAAATAAATTTATTATACATTTATAATTGTATGATTTTGGGTTTATTTATCAAATTAAAGTTTTTAATATGGTGTTGATTTATAATATATATACATATAGGGAGGTAAAATAATAAATTATTTGAAATACATAATTCAATTCAAATTTGAGAAACGAAAGATATTTTGAGGTATTTGAAAAACTAAATTTACATAAATGAAATCTAAAACTATAGAATCAGACAAATATGAAACTAGGTGTACTTTTTATTATTACTTTAATTAACTCCCCTTTTTAAGGTAATTAATTAATGAAAACGTAAGTGCGTAGGAGTTCGTTTTAAATAAATGTCCAGTACAAATTTTTAAGGCCGAAGAATCTTACTCGTGTTCCACATTTTGGCAAAGATTAAAAGTATTATAGAAGTTGGTAATTCGTACGAGAGTTTTTCTTTTTTTTTACAACTCATTCAATGAAACTTAGGTATTACTTTTGAAAGTTTTAAGAAGAGGAGGATATTTTAACAATTTTTTTAACAATCTTTAATAACAAATTATATATTACTATTTTATTAATTTGTATATTTGAAACGACTAATCACAAATTATCACATAAACAATTGTAAAAAAATTTTCAAAAAAGTTGTTAAAGACATATTTTTTAAAAAAAAAACTAAAAGTAAGATTAATTTATAATATATAATTAAATAAAAATATCATTTTATAAATCAATTTTATAATATTAAATTAAATTTAAAATTTATTACTTAACATAATAATAACATTTATAAAAATTTGTTGTTGTTAGATTTATTGTCACACTTATTATGGAATCAACATTAATATATATTTATATACTTTAAATATATATATTTTGCTGCGAAAGAATGTGTTGAAAGTTTTAGTTAAAAATATAAAAGATTAATTATATTTTACATTAAGACAACAGTTTTTGTATTTTTCTTTTAATATATTGATATAAAAAATAATTTTAATGATTATGAATACAAAATATAATTTTTATTTCACTTTGTAGTGAAGTAATCCTATAAAATTCCATATTTCTATTAGACATGTGTGTGTCAGGAAAGTCAAATATAACCCATTTCTTTGCAGTACATATATTAACTAGAATTTATTTTTTCGTTGGTAAACCGAATTCTCTTTTAGCTCCTTGGGTGCTTTAGCCCCACATTTTTGTTCCATGGTAGGAAGAAAAAAGGAAAATGATTGAAGAGTTACAGTATATGTGTTTATGATGAACGTGTCACATCACATTCTTTCGATAAATTTTGGGGACAAGACGGGTTCGTGGAAGTATCGTTTGGTCTGTTTCCACCACGACACAAATAATTGTTTGATTCAAAATTCATTTTCACGTCCAAGTTCTCATAATCTCCATTGTTATAGAAGTCAATTTCGGATTGTTCCTTCCTTAGCCATACTTGTCAATTTTTCTTTCTTTTAATTAAGTTAGGAGAAAACAAGTTAGGATAGAAGGAAGCAAGAGAGAAAAATAAACGAATAAAAATTAATAGATTTTCAGAGAGTGTGTAGCTAAAAAACTAAAACACAAACAAAAGCTTATTTTTCTCTAGTCTTGATGTCTCTTCCTTTTTTCTTTTTTAAGTAAAAGGAGAAAAATATTTCTTTTTCTTTGAATTTCACACACATTCTTTCTTCTTCTGTTTTTCAAAACCTGAAAGATTTTTTTTTTTAAAATATGATTTTCATCCTTTAAGTATCACACGATTTTTGATTTAGTCTTTACTCGAAACTTTGATTGCTTTTAGTCCTTATAGTTTCGAAACTATTACTATTAGTCCTTAAAATTGAACGGTATTAACTTTTGTTTGATGTGGCAAACGGCGAGGCCACATCTTATGGCAACTTTCCTCTTCACTCTTTGTCATGTTGCTTGTGCTTGAGAACTTCGTTCCTCTTCTCCAGCAGAGCAACCATGGTTTCGCTTCTCGTGCACCATCACCCCAATCGTGCAACAGCCCAAGCTGCAGATCAAGCAAGCATCTCCATTCTTCACCTGCAAAGAATCCAAACAGGGGAGCCCTTTCTTCTTCCTCGCGAGTCCTCCATGGCATTCCCAAAATCACCTGAAACTTAGACAAATCCAGAAAATGCAAGCAACCCTAATCACAAATCGCACCACGCACACCGAGTTCGCTCGTCTCTCTCTCTCTCTCATACACACACACACACACTCTCTCTATCTCTTTCTCTCCATGGAACCCGCCAAAATTGATTGGAAGAGACTTGAGTGGAACTTCGTGGAAGACAAACTCTTCGAGCACATCAACACCCCCAAGTGGGTCGACTTCTTGTCCCTTGACCACTCTGTCAATGATCACGCTGATGAAGCTTGGTTTTGCAGGCCTGGTATCGTTCTTTCGCTTCTTTTCTCCTTCTTTCAAGGGAATTTGCATCTGGGTGGGCCAAACTCCCTTCTTTTTCTGTATGGGTGTGGTCAAAGTTTTGAATATTGCAGTCACAATTTTGCTATAATTGTGGATGTTGTGAAACATTGTGGATAAGTGTAGATGTAATTGTGGTTGCTTAGACCCCAAAAGATTTGATATTGTTGCCGAGATGATGCTTGTGGAGCGAATCTCAAAACTTGTCTTACGAATTTGGTGGGTTTTGCATATTACAGACATCCCAAGACAACAAAGGATTTTCTCAGATCAATAACTCCTCCTTCCATGGTTTTTCCCTTTCTTTTCTCTACCCTCTTATTCTGTGTGAGGTTATCAATCTTGGGTGTTTCCCCATTTGATAAAAAGATTAACCTTGAGCAACATGGAACACAGTCACGAAACTGGTATCATATGTGGCTCGTTGTTAGCCAAAATCTAACGTCGTTCAATTTTAAGAACTAATAGTAATAGTTTCAAAACTATAAGAACTAAAAGCGATCAAAGTTTCAAGTAAGGAATAAACCTAAAATCATGTGATACTCAAAGGACGAAAAACATATTTAATATATTTTTTAATAATGTGACTTTTAATGAACTAATGAATATTTTGAATGCGAAAATTAAATTCAATTTTTTTGTTATATACAATGTCGTTTTCAAAATTAAATTAAAAAGTAAATCTTTTAGAGTAGATAAAATGTCTACTCTAAGAATAGATTATCTATTTTAAGATTAAATTGTTCAATGTAAAGTCTAATACATAAAACGTTATCAAAGAGTAATTTTAGATATCATTAGTCAACCTAAAAGTCATCTCTTAACAAAATTTAACCCGGACTTCAATAAATCAAAACTATAAAATTAGAAATAATAGTAAAAGAGGGTTTCAACTAGTTTTATTCCTTACTAATCTAAAATTTGCTAGAGTACGTTGTTAATCCAAAATTGATTCTCTCATTCCAAAGTAATATCATTATTTTGTATTAGATTATTTAAAATGTTAAATATATTTTTAATTCATAAAATTTTACACAAATTAAAATATGTTTTTATTTAAAATTTTGATACATTTTGATATTTAAATTTTAAAAATAAATGATTGTAATCAATTTAGTTTAATTAATTAAATTTTTTTAATAATCAAATATGTTTTTTAGTTGAAATTGAAATAAAGATATAATGTAAATAACTTAGTATAAAATATATTAACACGTAAAAAAAATTATAATTGAATTAAAAGAATAATATTTATTCATTTTTAAAGTTTAAAAATTAAAATATATCAAAATTTCATATCAATTTCACATCAAAATTTAAAAACTAAAAATATATTTAATTAATGAATCATCCACCCTAACAATTTGATTAGCTAACAAATGAAAAATATGAAGAGTAGTTTGTTCTAAGGGATTCAAAACAGAGGTTATTTGTTGAGATAAAATATTTATCATTTCTAAATTAGTATGGTTCATTTGTTGCCGGATAACATCAAATGTAAAACTTGTTATCCTCACATTTATATTTTAATTTTCAAAACCTAAAAACCTCACCTATAGTTATAAGTAGAATTTCTAACACCATTTTAACTTAATCATGGATTACTAACCAAACCATATGTGGGAGCCTTGTGAAGTTGGCATTCCCAAGTTTGACTTGATCTTTCTACACCCACTTTAGGATCAACCAAATAGGAGGTATTGTTATCATTTGAGTTGTCATAATGTCATTAGTAAGGATCAACGAAAATGTAATTCATGTTACCATTCTAAACGAAATTAGTTTCAAGTCTAATAAATCCTTTTTACCATAAATCATTAAATAAATAATTAAATTTAACAAAAGTTACTAATGCAAAGAAAAATAATCTAAAGAAAAGAAGAACCTAAGAGAGCAAGTGCTAAAGAGAAAAGAAAATAAATGATTCAAATAATAAAACAAAAAGTCATGTTCATTACCATTATGCTTTATGAGAGAGCATTTGTGTTGCAAATGTATTTTTGTGTGCTAATGTGTCTACAAAGACCGATTTATACCGTTACAAAGTAGCATTTCATGCCTTTTGAAAATAGACCAATTCTCACACCTTATTAATTTTTTCTTCAATTGTTATCTAGGTGAGATACGTTCATTGTCTTTCTTTTAACCTTCATGTAACTTCCAAAAAAAATGCTCTTTTTGTAATTTCTTTTTTAATTTCTTTGTCATTAGTGAAAAATTATTGACATGTAAAATTAATTGATAATCACCAAAATTCATCAATAAGTCAAAATTACCAATGATCCAAAATTAGTTAGTAAAATATTTATCGATAAAACTACAAAAATACATGGAATTACCGACGATCGAAATCTGTCGGAAATGTCCAAAATTTGTCGATAATGGCATTTTATCGACGGATTATCGACAGTCATAAGTCTGTCGGTAATTGTCGAAGAAAAAATCTGTCGGTAATTGCCACATAATCCGTTGGTAATTATCAAAGAAATAATCCGTCGGTACTTACCGAAGAAAATATCCATCGGTAATTACCAAAGGAAAAATCCATCGGTAAGTCCGTTAGTAAATATCTCGATCTGGTTCATCTTCTTCCTCTTTTCCCTTATTCTTTTTCCTCAGATTTCAAAATTTTTTATCAAACTTTCTTCATTCCTAAACCAAAACAACAATCCAATTCAATCCAATTGTTTTAGAAACCCCAAAATTGGGAAAAATCCCTAATTAGTTTTGGTGCATCCATGGCAACGGTGGTGCGACAGCGGTGGTGCGACAGTGGTGGTGCGACAGCGGTGGTGCGGCAGCGTTCTCCAATGGCAGCAGTGACATTCTCCAACAAGAACGGTGGTGGTCTCCAACGGCAGGGAGGTGGTCTCCCACGCAGCAGTGGCAATGTAGGAAGATGGTTGCACGAGAGAGAAAAATGGTTGTAGGAAAGGTGGGAAATGCTTTTGAGATGAGAGTAAAGAAAAAATGAAGAAACTCATTTGTGAGAGAGTAAAATATAGTCTTCTTCGCACATAGAGAGGGGGAAAAATGGGCGGGAATTTTGCCACTCTTTTTACCGACAAATTTACCGACGGATTTATCGACAGATTTACCGATAGATTTATCGACGAAATATTTCCTTCGGTGATTACCGAAGGATTTCCCGAAGGATTTTGTCCGTCGGTAACTGTAAGATAAAATTTCGACGGATTTACCCAAGGATTTTGACCGACAGTAATTACCGAAGGATTTAGCGACAGATTTTGTTCGTCGGTAACTGTAAGATACATTACCGACGGATTTACCGAAGGATTTTGGCCGTCGGTAATGACCGAAGGATAATGTCCGTCGATAATTACATTTTTTTACATCCGTCGGCAAAATCCGCCATCAATTTTAATTATTGACAATAAAAAAATAGTTAGTAATTATTAACGATCAAAATTCGATGGACAAATATCTGTAAACAATTGTCTTTGAATCTTGGCTATTGATAAAATTCATTATTAAATATAGCGATTTGGTTGTTTTCTTCCTCCTTCTGTTTTTTTTTTCTTTTTTTCTTCTTCCTCTCTTCCTCCACCTATAATGTACAGTCGTTGTTATGTTCGTTGTCATAACCATCATCGACATGTTTACCATTATTGTCACTATCGGTTCTTCCTCATCCTCCTCTTCTTCTGCCACCTCATCTTTCTCTTCCTATTATTTCTCTATTGTTGGTTGTCGCTCTACGACTACTATCGTCACTTCCACAATGCCATCACCATTGTTGTCATCGTCAACTCTGCAATTGCCACCACCATCAGTTTCTTCTCATTTTGCCCCTTCTCTTCCTCCTTCTTATTTTCTCCATTTTCTCTTCTTCTTTCATCCAATCCTAATTAATTTATAACAAATATATTTTTAGACTTAGAAAGAAAATTAGTGGCCATTTTGTCGATGAATTTACCAATGAAATTATTGATGGATTAAAAAATACACTTACAAATAAACTTTACTGAGATTGAATTACCAACAAATTTCCAAAAATTTCAATCACCAATAGTTTTTTTTAAAACAAAACATTATTGACAAAATTTATCGATAAAAGTAATGGCCAATAAATATTACACATTACCATTTGATTCATTATAATAAAAGTTATAAAATTCATTGATAAAATTCGTTGATAAATTCTGTTTTCTTGATAATTTTTTTTTGTTGATAAAATTTTATCTGTAATAAAGCATTTTCTTATAATGTGTTTAGGAACCATTTCATAGGAAAACTTCACTAAAATCACTTATTTCATATGATAATTTTTTTTATTATTAAGATTATTTCCTTCATTTAAACTCTGATGACAAATAACTCTTGAATTATAAGCTATTTGACAATTTCTCTCAATTTTTATAAAAGAGTTAAATATGTTTTTGGTCTTTTAACTTTCAGTAAAAATTGAAATTAGTCTCTGTTCAGAACTTTGATCTAATTTAGTCTCCCAATTTTAGAAATATGAGAATTTAGTCTTTTTACCTCAAGTTTGTTAAGTTTATTTGACGTTTTAAACACGTTTCTCAATTAATATTGAAGTAAAAATGTATCCATGTGTAAAAAAATCACATGTTCTAAAACCTTTTCATATTTTAACATTATTAAAATAAATAATCTCTTAGTGACAAATATTTTCCTTAAATAATTTTCATACTACAAATAAACATCATATATGAATGGAACTTTTCTTAAACCTCACTTATAAACTCAATTTAACTTCTTTGAAATAGAAAATTTGGAAACTTTTCTTACTTGTCCAAAATTCACCTTAACTTATAAACTCACTCTAATTTATTTTCTATTAAAAAAATAGAAATTTTTATAATCTTATATATTACGTAAATAAAAAAGAAACAAAAGAATAATGAATGATGTTATAAATAATGTGATTTAATAAAATATAATCACAACAAAAATGAGGTGAAAGATAAATAAATAAAATTTAATTATAGACATTGATAATTAAAATTTATGTATTTTTTATTTATTTGTAAAAAATATGTTATAATCGTAGGATCAATATATTTCTACCAAGAGGATAGTGAATTGGTTTAAAACTATATTTACCTTTCTTGAAATACTTCTGGTGTATCAAACTATTTTAAATGAAATTTTCAACTTTTTAAAAAATTAATAGATTATCAAGCAAAGAAAGTGAAGGAAACCACACAATAAGTTTTACTGGTTCAACTCTTTAAGAGTTTACATCCAAATCTTCTTTCAACAACCTGAGTTGGAAGGAAATCTATTATAAGAAAGTGTCAAAGATTATAGACTTACAAGATTCTCCTATGTAATCTAAATATTTAACCACACAAGAATTAACTCCTAAAAATGAAGTTACACACACTCACACTAGGAACCTTGCCTGCACAGCAAAGGAAACAAAAATTCTAAAAATTTCAGGAAATATAAAACTTAATACACCTCTAGTGCTAATATTTACAATAAAAAAAACAGAATCCAGATGCCTCTTAGATCTTTCCTCTTGTTCCTGAATGCTTGCAACTTTGATTTTCTTTAAATGATGCTTTACCTCTCCAAGAATGCTCCAAGATTTCTCAAAGGATGTTCTTATTTCACAAATGAATGCTCTTAGAATGTTTTTTATTTTCTAGGAAATAAATCAATCACATATATATAGCAAAGGCATAATAATGTTAGTTTTAGTCGATTAGGTAACTTAATCGATTAAACAGAGAGCAAAATTATTTTTAACAATTTTAAGAATCAGTTAATAACATCATACATTCCATACAAATTTTAACATCACATTCATTTTACAGAATTTATTAACTTGTTAATCATTCTAGGAACATTTAAACATCATTTAACATCATCAGTGTGTGTGTGTGTGTATATATATAGTGGATTTAATCAAACATAAGAAGGAAACCTTTATTGTGTTTTTAACCTATAAAGTGGAAGTCGAAAATTAATTTAATAAGAAAATTAAAAGGATTAGATCCGATAGAAGTGTTGAATATGTATTGTTTACTCACTATTGTGTTAAAGAATGTATCATTCATGAAGTAATCCCATTATATTCATTTGAGTCTAATGGACTAAGTGAGAGAAATATAGAACCCTTAAGGAAATGATGAATGCCATGATAATTAGTTCTAGTGCACCTAATAACCTTTGGGGAGATGCTTTTCTTACTACATGTTTTTACAAAAATAGGATACTGCATAAGAAAATCGGTAAAACTCCTTATGAATTACAAAGAGATTATCAACCTAATATTAAATATCTAAGAGTGTGGATGTGCTAGCTAAGATAATGTTATCTGATCCTAATAAAAGAAAAAATAGGTTCTAAAACCTCTAATTGTATGTTCTTAGGCTATGTTGTATATAGTGTTTCTTATAGGTTTCTTATTCTTTAAAGTGATGTAGTTGAGCAAAATACTATAGTGGAGACAAAAAGTGTTGCGTTTTTTGAAAATATGTTTCCTTTAAAAGTTAGTAAGACATCTGAGCAACCTATAAATACTAATAGTGACGTTGTGTGTGAGGATTTCTAAAGAAGTAAAAGACAAAGAAAGGAAACTTGCTTTGGAGATGACTGTTCTACTTATCTAATTGAAAATTATGCAACAAGGTTTTTAGAAGCTACCAGTGTGATACGCTGTGGTTGAAGCTATCAAACTCATACTACTTTTCAAGGCAACTTCAGTATTGTCAAATAGTATGCTAGAAAGTAGATAAGGTTAAAGAAATCTTGAGTCATCTCCAAACGAATACGAAATTGCTTTTCAATATTTGACTCTTATTAATGCTCTTAAATGCTCAAGAATAAAAGTAAGAAATTATGCTAATGGAATTAATGTTTGAAGAATGTTCAAGTTTAAGTGAAGAACAAGTAGAAATCATAGAAGCAATTATAATGAAATAGGCTAATTCCACTGCTTTTCCAAGATAGATTCATCATCGGTTATCCACAAGTCATTGTTCAATTGATTATTGTTCGAGTTTTAAATTAATTAAAGTACATTCTTAATTAACTTGAGGGAGATCATAATCAACCAAAGTTGATTCTCAATCAAATGTAAGACCTTTCTAGATTATTCACAATGAATTCAACCAAAGTACATTCTCAATTAAATCCTATTGTGGTTAATCATGTTTATTCTTAAATCTCCTAACCAAATTAAAAGCTAATTAATCAAAGTAAATTCTCAATTAATTATAGTTGAAATTATTACTACCAATCAAAGTACATTCTCAATTAGTAGCCATAACACATTTAATCATATGAAAGTTCGTAAATTCAACCAAAGTAAATTCTCAATCAAACCTAGATACCCTTGAACTCATATGATTAATATACATGTAGATTCAAATACCTTATGATGCAAAAATCATTGCTTTTAATATGATTGAGAGATGAAAGACATATAAGAAGAATAACTCAAATCAGTAATCAAAAGAATCCAATTCATTAATTCAACTTACCCTCAGAATCCATAATGAAATTATAGTGGAATAACCCTAGAAGCTTAGCCGTCTGTTGAGATTGTTGATAAGGGAAGCACTGATTTAGCTAAACCTTAATCTTACAGTGTTCTAGTTTTTGATGATGACAACACATTATTCATAACACATGTATTGATATGTGTTACATGTTCAATTTTTTATTGTGTATGTAATCTTGAAGAACATGTTTGTGTTGTTTTTTGTATATGTATGCATATTCACTGCTTTTCTACTTGTAACATCATTTGTGATTGCATAACATATGTTTCAGAAAAGAAAACCACATGCACTTTGTTGAACTTATATTGTGTGTCAAAACTACAAGTTTTAAGTCGACTTCATTATGAAGTAAGTCGATTAAAACTCGTGACTTTGCATAGATTTTCTGAAACAATGCTGTGAGTAATTTTGCAATAAAAAGATTTTCAAAACTGAATTGAAGTGTTATAGTCGACTGCATGTGCAGGGAATTCGACTTAATTAATTATGTTTTGAAATTTTGTTAATGCTTATGAACTATAACGACTATATTTTGATTCTGTGTTCAAGCATTAATTGAAAGTCAACTGAATTAATGAGTAATCAATTTGGTTGGTTTGACTACTGCTAATTGTTTTAACTGTTATAACTGTCTGGTGACAGTCGACTATATTAGTGGAAAAGTCGACTACAAAAGCGTCTATTTTATAGAAAACTATAAATAAACGTGATTCTGTAATTCACAGAAGACTTTGGTTATTCTAACAATTTCATTTTGTTGTTTCAAATTGTGATCTCTGTGAAAACGCTCCAAGAACTAATCAACAAGACCATTGATATCTTTCTTGGATAGTTTCTTGAAGAACAAGGCTGTGCTGAAAGAAAAGCTTGATCAGACTGCACAATTGAGGTGTACTGGAAATTGATCATCTACTTCTCTTAATCTTTGGAAGAGAACGTGTTGCGTTCTGGGATAACTTTGATAATTGTTCAAAGTTGACAAAGACTGCAGGAGAGGGGATATCTTGCTGCTTTCTTTGGGTGTTGTTTGCCTATATTTTGGTTAGAGGGTTAGAGAGATGTTTTATATTTTGACGTGGAGGTCTCTATAAAAAATTTGTTGTAAAAACCTTGACCATTATAGTGCATTTGCTTCCGGGTACAGGAAGGACATTGGATGTAGGCAGTTTGGCCGAACTAGTATAAAAACTGTGTTTGATTTTCTCTATCCCTAAACTCTTTACTTTAAGTCGACTTTACTATCTGCGTAGTCAACTTTATTTTTGCGCTGCACTGATTTATCTTTTTCCTTGAGATTCAAGAAACTTTTGAAATATTTATACTTTGCGAAAAAGATTTGAAAAAGACTCTGATTTTTGAACCTCACCAATTCACCCCCCCTCTTGGTGCTGAAACTAAGCCCTTCTTTTTCCAACACCCTCCATGAATGGAGTAGAATACATGGTAAAATAAAAGTGAGAGGAGTGATGGATGATGGCTTCCAATGGAGGAGTGTCAGTGAATGAATGAGTTATGATTTCTACCTTCCCTAGGTATCTTTATATAGGGCTTGTACTCTGAATATTCTGTTGATAAGATCTTTTAAATCTTATATCTTCCAAATAATTAAAAGATTTAGATGATTATAAAAATATTTAGAAGATCTTTTCTGTTGATACATCTAGATTTAATTAATTATCTTTAAAATATCAACTGAATTGTCTCCTAAATGCCATTTACAACATTCTTAATTTTCTAAGATTGTAGAGAAGCCCAAAAATTTCCTCTATTTACTTTTTAGCCCTTTTTCAAAATTGTAATTTAAACTTTAATTCCAATTGCATCAACGAAATTAGACTATCCAAAATAATTTATGCAACTAAAATCTCATTTTAAGCCTCTTTAATTTTCACACCCAATGAAGACAATCATCACAAATCTTATTCAAATCAATCATTTAAACACAATTATTCCACTAAAATTTTGAAATTAAATATAAAATGTGGGCATAAATATGAACTAATCTCAGTGTTCTTAATGCAAAACATTGCAATAAGGCCATTATGATTGAAATTGAATCAATTATGAAAAATAATACTTGGACCTTAGTAGACTTGCCTAAAAGAGCAAATCCTATTAGTTTCAATTGGATCTTTCAATTGAGTGATTGAAAAACTTCTTAGCAAACATTTCACTACGAATGAAATCAACCTCATTTATCTCAAAACACAATGATTTCCAATCAACAATAGTTATAGCTAAAAACAAGAATTACAATGGAAATAACAGACATATACAATTGAGAAGTAATTTGGTAAAACAACGGCTATAGACTAGAACAATTTCCATTGACTATGTCAAGTTAAAACGAAATCCAGCAAATCTTTTAACAAAACCCTTGAAAAGAAATATGATTTTAGAAACATAAAGGAGAATGAAACTTAAGTCACTTGCAAACAAATAAGTGATGTAACCTAACTTTTGTGATTGGAGATCCCGTGAATAAGGTTCCTATAAGTAAAACCAAGTCGTTTGTTAGTTTTGATAGCACTAAATTGATTTTAAATTAATTATGTCAATTCCTATGGTGTCTGAAAGTGCTAGAGGTTGCATTATTGATAGGTTAAACATTGTAATTAAAATTCTATGTGGTTTAAGAATTTTAGTTTAAACAAATTTTTAATGATTTTTTTATCCTTTACGGTGGTGTATGATTGCAGCATACACTTGATGAAATCACCTATATGAGTGTCGAGTGGGGTCACTCACATGAGATGTTAGCATGATATTACCAAGCACTAGGGATGGCAAAAAGTTTGTGTGCGTGGATACCTGAAGATAAAATCCGTGACGAGTAGTTGGTACCCGTGAATATTTTAATACCCGTTATAAACAATTCGAGTGCGGGTATTATACTACCTGACATGCGAATACCCGTTATCAACAAAAAACAAAAATAATAATTTAATTTATATTTTATTTAATTAAATTTAATTTAAAATAAAATTAATTTATATTTTTTAAATATAAATTTAATTAAAATTAAATTTTAGTTTATATTTTATTTCATTTATATTAAATTTTATATATTTTTTTTATAATTTTATTTAAATTTTATTTTTAAAATGTATAAAATATATTTTTTTAATATTTGCGGGTATCCGCGGTACCTGCGGGATTTAAAATATTCGTGGATTTTTTGAAACGGATATTTGCATAGATAGCATGTGAGTTGTGGGTGAAGTTTTTATTTTGCGGGTCACAGGTAAACACTATCCGTACCCGATCTAACCGTTGTCATCCTTATCAGACACACATACGAGAAGACTCTTATTATCAACAAGTTTTGAAGGTTACTCCATATAACTTCTTACAAACTCGATTTAGGAATGATTTTTGAAATGGTACATGTAGTAAGTTTGTGAAAGTTATAAACTTCAATCTAAATCTCGGTTTTGGGTAAAATAGAGGAGCTTGAAAGTTTTGTAATTCTTATATGTAAAAGATATATAATCTTGATTTCGGATGTTAAGAAATTAAAACATCTTAGTTCGTTAAAAGAGTAAAGTGATGTTGTACTAATCTTGAAATTAAACAAATTAAAAATAAGTGTTTTTTAATCCGGAATTAAATTCTTAAACTTATTTATTTATATAACTTAATTAGTTCTTAAAATATTAATATTATCACTTTAAGAATTAGAAACAGGTTAAATAGACGGAATAAGTGATAAAGTATACTTGTAATGATTTTTTTCAATGTGTTATTTTTAGCTATTTGTCTGATTTTAAACAAATATTAATTAGAAAAAAGTTTTAATTTGTAATTTCTTTTAACATTTTTTAAACACGAACTAATTTACAAAATTTCATACAACTCAAATTTATATATTAGTTTAAGTATCCAAATAAAATTAAGTTTAAAAAAAATATTCCTAGACCATTACAAGTTATTTGCGTAGTTTTAAATCTTTTGATGAGCTTAATTCATCAACTCAAACTCCTTACATTCTCATTCATATAAAATTATTTTTAAATTTTAGGAGTGCAATATAGCAAAGCAAAAACTATATCAAATCAAGTGCGACTATGATTATATTTTAATAGATAAAAAGATAATAATTTCATAACCCAGTTTCACTTTTTTGAGTTTCTTGTTAATTATAGGTTTTTATACAAGTTGAATCTCCAATCCAAAATAATTGATTTGGTTTTATTTATTTTGTTGAAACCATACCTGGCCCCGTTTGAATACGAGTATATCAGTCCTTCATAGTGAGAAAGCTAATTGGTTATTCTAAGTCAAGAATCACATGCGATACGCTTCATTGAAAAAAGCGAAGACAGAACCAGTTCATGAAAGTTAAAGATACATCATGTGTGAATGTTCTTGTTTTCCGTGAACATGAATATTCCAGAGTATGCTTTGGGCACGTAATCTTTAGGGATGTAATTATCATTGTCATTCCGCAAACGGAACGATGATACCAAACGCTGTTTTCAGTAAGAATTGCTTCTTGCCTATATATAGGTGCCGATAATTCCAAAGCAATGCATGTAAACCAAAACGAAATGCGTTATGAAGGTGACATCCAGCAAGTTGGAGATTTCAAACGGAAATCAGTCTAGTGGTCCTTCATACAAAAACACATAAAATAAATGCTTTTCAACCATGATGCCATCAAGACAAAATAAAGGTTCATGCGATCTTTTCTTTGCTCAATAATGCCTTCCTTTTGGACCAAAACCTAGCTGGCTACCAAGTGCTGATTTTTCTAAAACTCTTATTTCTTTTATTAGATGGGTGTTATCGTCATTCCCTCCACTTTTTGTTTCTTGAATTGGACAATAAAGTATAAAAATAGATGAGGAAAATATAAAGATCAAATAAATTAAAAAAAAAATGACAAAAATGCTATTAAGCCTATGAAAACAAATATAAAAGTATGTGCAGATATTAATCAGGGTACTGTTGATGACTTTTCAAAATACCACCGGTCTCCCGTTACAACTTGTTTGTTTCTTTTGAAGATAATCTTGGTACTGTTAAAACATGTATTATATTTTTTGTTTCAAACTTTAGATAAAGAAAGTATATGTGTGGAAGGTAGATAAGCTTTGTGTCATGTGTGGTTTAGGAAATGAAACTATCAAATCACTTATCTTTCATCTGTATAATATTATTTCTTTCTCTACCTGAGAATTCAAAACATCTGTATAGGAATGTGTTTTCTAGCCAAGAAAAATACCACTTACATTGGATTAAGACATGGACATTGATATCTAGTAGAATCCATTGAGCCAACTTTTCTATATAAATTGGTAAGTTTTGTCCATAAAAAGTATCGAAAAATAAATGATACTCACATAAGTCTAGTTGGCTAAAAGCTATAACCGAGGGGTCTAAACACTAAAGTGCACGTCATACAAGTTGGATATCCTCTACAAAACAAGGAGGAACTAAGCCATATAAAATTAACATGATGTTCCATGCCATATCCATACTTGGGAAAATCTATCTTGAACAAGGTTAAAAATTATTGATAATATATTTTCTATTCAATATGCTATCATATACTCTATGTTATACAAGGATTATAATGGATTCTGTTTTGTAAGGAATGTTCATTGTCAACCTTTTCTTTCGTTTCTACACCATCTTATGTCTTTATCTTTGCACATTTGAGTGGGTTAATTCATTATTCAGATTTTCCATGTAGTCCAGAAATTTTTTCAAGTTTTTATTGCGGAACATATATATAACCTGTGAGGAAAATCCATAATGGATAGATAAACAAGATTTAAACATAAAGCATGAGGTTTGTAGTGATAGAGACATTTATAAGATTTTTTTACCCAGATGGAACCTTCAATACCTTTGTTGAGTTCAAGGGAATTTTCAGGGCTCACTAAAGTTGAATCAGAAATATTGTGCTTATAATGAAGCTACAACCGTTAGAAATTGCTAGAAAAGATCTCTAAATGGTTCAACACGTACTGCATTGACAAAAACCTTGCGGTAGAAGTAAATGTGAATGAAAACAACGATTCGTAGGAGATTGCAAGTTACAAATAAATAATTCCAAAAAACGAATGTGGGAAATAATTCAATCATTAAAACCTGAGTTGAGAATGCTAGAGTAAAGTCTAAAAAACCTTTATTAGTTTTGATCAATGTTTCTACGACTCAGTAAATCATAAGAGTTTTTGCTCTTAAAAAACATAAGTGTTTCCTAAATAAAAGATCTTGTAAAATGCATTTGTTTTGGCCGACAAACGCACCAGTGTATTGTACTTTTGGCTTTGTTTGACAAAGACTCATTTAGAACATAACACTAGTACAAAATATTACTTCTAACTCATCTATGATTCGATAAGAACAAAGTATAAAAAAGGTGATAATATTTTTGTAATTTTCATAAACATTTAGGTCTTAGTTAGAAAAAATTGAGGTCATATTATTCTTTTGGCATCGGTTAATAAACAATCGAAACCTAATGGTAGATCACATAAGCACAAATTTAAACTTTTCAACTTTGTACACACGGATAAGGATCTATGGCTTCGGCTCTCCTTAGAACACATGTTATAGGATCCTAACATTCCCTCCTATAGAGAGATATGTCAGACTTTTCAAATTCTGAATAGATTAATGACTTTGGTTCTTTGCAGAACCGTTATCATAGGATCCTGACATTGCACTCTACAAAAGGACCTTCAGATTTTGAAGCACTCCAACAATTTTGGTTGCTCAGAAAATTGGTGCCATAGACCACTTTTGTTTCGGTTTTACAAAGAACCAAGGTCAAATGCGTGAGCCAAATGTCAAAAATGGTTCCAAAACTTTTACTTTTAAATATTTTGTGATACTTTTAGCATCCATTCTTAGTAGAATCGAGGCCATAGATTACTTATTGCTACGATAATTAAAATAACCGAGACAATATGTCTTCGTAGTGGTAAGAAAAAGGGCAAAATATAGAACCCTTTACATTTTCTTTTCGTTTTTCTTTGTTGCTCTTGAACCCCTCCTCTCTACTAATACTGCTCCATTGACTCTAAACGTCGTGGTCATTGCCTCCAACGCCATCGTCATTGCCTCCATTGATGTGGTCCGAACCCCTCCATAATGGTATTTCATTCTTAAACGCGTTTCTTTGCGATGAGCTTTAGTACCTTCGTTCTTTATCTCTTTTTGGGTTTTTGAGTTACTTTTGGTTCTTGAGACTAATTTGTTTTTTTTTTGTATTTGTGTACAACTATTTTTTTTTTGTGGTGGGCTTTTGGTTCGTTCGGAAACATGAGTAATTGCATTGTTCTCCATTATTGGTCGTCGTTTTTGTTCCTACGCTCCTACAATTTTTGTCTTAAATTTATTTTTAAATATGAGAATATAATTTTATATAATATTGTAGTAGGTTATTCATTTTTTGTATGTTTGATATGTGATTAATTGTATGTTAAAATATATTGTTGCACTGAATTAGCCTTTGTTTCCCGTTTCAGATTCAATACAAAAAATATTTACTGTCACCAACTTTATTGAAGAAATGTATGTTTTAAAATTGAATATTTAAAGAGACAATAATTATAATTTATAGTATTGAATCTTGAATTGTCCGATTAGACAGTTTAAAAACAGTAATATTTTTTTCACAGTTTACTAATGCATATAAATTTTAATATACATGTCTTAAAATTCATGAATATTTTACAAGTGTGTTTTGTATTGATATTGAAGTGCATATTTGATTGTGAATTTTAATTATTTTCATTTCGTGTAACCTGAAGACCATTACGAAATGTTGAAAAACTGTGTGAAATTTTACATATGTTATATAAAATTTATATGTTCAATAAACTAAAGAAAGCAAATCTTCTTGTATGGGATATGATCAATCCTTGAATACAAAAGTGATAACTGAGATTATTGAAATTGTGTAAACAATTTCAGTATATATATATATGTATATATATATGTACATATATGTGTATATATATATGTACATATATGTATATATACATATATGTACATATACATATATGTACATATATGTATATATACATATATGTATATATACATATATGTACATATACATATATATACATATATGTATATATATGTATATATGTATATATACATATATATATACATACATATATGTATGTATATATAATATGTATGTATATATATATATATACATACATATATGTATATATACATATATGTATGTATATATACATATATGTATGTATATATACATATATACATACATATATGTATATATACATACATATATGTATATATACATATATATATATATATACATATATGTATATGTATATATACATATGTATATATACATATGTATATATACATATATATGTATATATATATGTATATATATATATATACATATATATGTATATACATATACATGTATGTATACATATATATGTATATACATATATCTGTATATATACATATATCTTTATATATATCTATACATATATATATATATCTATACATATGTATATATATATATATACATATGTATATATATATATATACATATGTATATATATATATATATATATATGTATATATACATATATATATATATATATACATATATATATATATATGTATGTATGGATGGCGATTAGATTAATTCATCACACATCAATGTTGTTGAGGGTATAAGTGATGATGAAGTGAAGTTTTGATGTCCTTGTGTCAATTGTTTGAATGGGAGAAAGTTGAACGTAACAGAAATTAGAGAACATCTTATTTGTGTTGGTTTTCTTTAATGTTATACAACATGGACATTTCACAAAGAATTAATAAAATTTCCAATGGTATCTCCAACTATCTCTCAAACTGAATATGTATTTGATTCTACAATGAAAGATCGACTAAAAGAAGATAAACTCGAAGACATGATCTTTGATGTTGGCGCAGAAGCTTTTGCTCGAGTGCATCTGTATGAGACGATGTCTACTAATGCATAAACTACTTTATATGTAAGTTCAACTAAGTTCACACGGTTGTCAATAGTGTTAAGACTCGTGAATTTGAATGCGATCAGTAGATGAACCGATAAGGGTTTCACAAAATTGTTGTCGTTGTTGAATGAAATCCTGCCAGATGGAAATACACTACTCACTCGTAATTATGATCTAAAGAAAATTCTTGGTCCGGTGGGTATGGAGTATAAAAGGATACATGCATGTCCTAATGATTGCATATTATACAAGAAAGAGTTTAAAGGTTTGAAAAATTGTCAGAAATGTACAAGCCAAAAAATAACAGTGAAAGTGGTCAGATAGAAAGTTATGGTTCAACTTTGAAAGTAGTTTGACATCTTCCAATCGTGTCCAGACTTAAGTGTTTGTTTATGAATCCAAATAACGTTAAAAACCTTAGATGGCATGCGGATGAGAGAACAACTGAAGGACTACATCATCATCCAACTTCTTCAATGCAATGAAAAAGTATTGACCTTGAATTCTCCCAATTCGGTTAAGAATGTAGAAATCTTCCGATTGGTTTAGCTACTAATTGAATGAACTCATTTAGTAATTTAAGTACCAACCATTATTGATAATTTACAACTTGTCTCCTAGATTATACATGAAGAGAAAGTATATGATGTTGTCTATGATAATATTTGGTCCAAGAAAACCTAGAAATGACATAGATGTTTATCTCAGTCCATTAGTTGAAGACACCAAGTTGTTGTGGGCTATTGCGGTTGAAATATTTGATGCCTTCGCATATGGAACTTTTGTGATGCATGCAATTTTATTTTGCACCATTAATGACTTCCCAATTTTATTTTGCACCATTAATTTGTTAGTGTTCAATGTCAAGGGTTATGAAGCATGTCCTATATGTGAAGAAAACACTACAACTTATCAATTGAAACACGAAAGGAAGACAATATATATTTTTCATCAAAAAAATTTACAATCTAATCATTCATATTGAAGGTTAGAAAAAAACTTTCAATGGGCATTGATAACTCCCTAGTTTTACATATTTTGTTTGTGTTTAGGAGTTTTTATTATCTTCTTTTAGTTTCTTATTGCATAAAATTAGGATAATTTTAGGTTTTTTCTTTACTACTGTAGTTTTTTAGAATTTTAGTTAAAAATAGATTTTTAAGTGCATTTTTTAGTATTTTTGTAAATAAGTAGGAAATTAATATTTTTTGAAAGTCTTTTAAATAAAAATGTTTTTCTTAATTTGGTTTTATTTTTTTATTACAAAATATCTCTTTTTCTTTAATTGTTACTTGACCTTTTGTTCTTAATTATTTTTAATTTCAGGAAGGCCTTAGGATAATTGGGCTTGGACTGGGTCAAAAGGGAGCAATCTGGACATGAAATCTGGTCAATTGGACCATTGGTTAGTAGAAGAAGCAGTGGGCTAAACCTTTAAAAGATGGGTTGTTGAAACTGCAATTGGGATGTTGAAACCACAATTGGGCTGATGTGCTGTTGATTTGGGTCCATCTGAAATGGAATTGCGTGCACTGAATATTGGGCCATAGAGATTCATGTTGCACTTTAGTTGAACGTCGCCATTTTGGTGATTGGCTGCTTCTGCCTTTGAGGTGCTCGAACAAGTGATTCATTTGTCCAAAGGTGAAGAAAATAGCTCCTCCTCGAGCTAGGGTTTCCAGAGAATGAGAGAATGAAGTAGGAAGAGAAAGTTTACCTCATGCCTCTCACCAAAAGATGAAGACGAAGCCAAGCCGGAGGCACGTGTGGAGTCCGAATCGACAAATATACTGAAGATGATCAGAGGGCCTAGAATAAAAGCTTGAAGTAAAGTGAAGAGGGTCGTTGGATGAAGAAGAAAATATGATGAAGGTTCCATATTTTTTTCTTTCATGCTCTGCTCTATTCTTTTGGACCCTATCAGGGCATGTACATAGTGAGGTTAGAGAGTGGTAATGGTGCAGGGTGACAAAATCCACTCGAGTGTGTTGTAACGCAGAGGGTGAGAGGGTCCGTGAGAGAGTTGTTTGAGATAGTCATAGCTAGGTGGGTTTACGCGTATTTCGTACTATAGATTTTTTACGCTCTTGGATTGTTGATCGAGACTCACGGTAGTGACAACCCGTGAGCATCTCGATGTTGCTTTTATAGTGCTTTCTCTTGTAATTTTTTGTTTTCAATTCAATTTAGTCCAATTACATTGTGATGTTTTACTTTCTGTTCAAGATTCTGGTTCTATTTAGGAGTTTTATGCAGATTGTATGCTTCCTAAAGTTTCAGTTGTGCTTTTAAACTGTTAAATGTTTTAGATAATGATAGTTTCCATTATTTTGATTATGTCAGTTGAAATTAGTTTTATGCATCTGATAGTTCTTGATTTAGCATCAATCTTTGTTTCCACACTTAGGTTTTATAAGTTTACTTTAATTTTAGGTGATACACATTGCTCTTCTAATTCTTCCATCAATTTCATTCAATTTCTGGTTTTGTATTGAATTCAATTGATGACAAATCTGATTAGGTAAATTGTAATTAGGTTCTTTTATTTGATTGCAAGTAGCTTAGTTAGTTTCTTGATTCCAGATTATTTCTTATGATGAGTTGTTTATGCTAGTCTATTTTCATTAGGAGTATATGTTAACACCCTGGCAAGTGTACCAGATCATATCAAATAATAAATAGATGGTAAGTCCAAATATCATTTCTCAAGGGACTCTTAGGCCTAGATGTTCATGTGAATTGATCTCATAAGACTTGAATGAAAGATAATTTGATTTTGTGATGCAAAGACGAAAATAAACATGTATGAGTGAACAATTCACCTATATATAAGCATGTAAAGCAGTCTCAATCATCAAGCATCATCAAGCATACTCATCATGCAATCAACAAGTCAAACCATCACTAGATAAGGTTTTCAAGCAAGTATATTACTCTATACTACTAAACAAAAGGAAACCTATACTACGAATTCAAATTACAAATTCAAAAAGAACATAAAATAAAACTCCTGCTCCAGTGCATTTGACATCCATCAGTAGATGCCACATCATCCCATACTATCATCGGAGTCATCCTCCTCTCTAGTATCTACATCCTCATAATCATCATCCTCCTCCTCATCCTCCATGTCTGGAGCTTCAGCTGCTCCAGCTCCACTGCCCTATGCCTATGCCTGCGGCCATGCCAACACATTATGGAACTCATCCATCATCCACCTGTGTGCAGGAGGTGTATCATACAACCCCACTATCATCTCAGCTGTGGCCACCTACCCTCGATGAATAGACTCAAGTCTGGCCTCCATCATGGACATATACATGTCCCTCATCTGGAAAGGCTCTGCATGATGAGCAGGTGCATCATCCTAGGTTGATCCTCTCCTAAGGCGTCTTTGAGGCACTAGATGGGCTGCCTCATCTCCTCCACATTATTTGCCTATAGTAGGCTGCATCTATGGGCTTCCTAGGCCTCTCAAAAGATGGAGAGGAAGTATCAATCCCAACCGCATGGCACAATTGCGTGACCAGAGAAGGGTGGCCCAAAGGTGCTTTGTTGCTGGTAGTTGCTGCAAAAGACTTTATTTCATCAGCTATCACCTGACCAATATTAATATTCATGTTCCTCAGCACACAATATATGAACATGGCTCTCTTGACATTAACATTTGAAGTATGTGAGCAAGGGGTCACATTGGTATGTGTGAATGTCATCCAATACTTCACCAAAGGTGTAAGATTACCCCTTTTTGTGTGGATAGCAGCTCCACTAGGGTTCCTATAGAAATTCCCTCCAAGCACACAAAGCACTCTTTCCATGTCATCAAAATCAGTGCCTTCACGGACATTTAGTTCATATTGACACTGCTCTCCAACCCATTCCATATTCAGAAACATGTTTATGGTATCAGGGTCATACCTTATTACCTTTCCCCTTACATAGCTCATGTACTCCATGAAATGAGAGTTCCCTAGTGGTTTGACATTGGTGTTGAATTCTTTAACCACCGCTATGTTGGCAAGTGTGGGTAAGTTGCCAACTTCTCCCAATTTCTTCCTTCAAGCTCCTGCCCAAACTGAGGAGCATAATCTGGAATCCAGATTGCTTTCCTTTCCATCAGCAACCTTCACTCCTAGACCAGCTTGTGATGATGCTCATGCTTCTTAGAAAGGAACATGTCAGAATAAAATTTGTGAGGATCCTTCCTCTTTGTTCCAATGGTCTTGACCCTCTTTCCAGATGATGATGCCATTCCTACATCAAATATAATCACAAGACCACAGAACACACCATTAAGGGTTAGCAACAGATAAAACCCATCCTAATTCATCATTGTCCAGTGCTGAGGGTAAAACACCCTCAACGTCACCGGCATAGCCAATAAGTGGGCAAAAAAACATTCTGCCAGGCCGCCGTTCAGCGGTGACTTCACTGCCTAGCGATGGCGGCGACAGTTTTGAAAAATCGTTCCTAAACTTTCTAATCTCCACCCAAATGCAAATTTCACAGTTTCAGTCCAAAATCAAATATTTTAATCGGTCCAAATCGTTTCTAATTCAACAATTCATGCATAGAAATCAAAAGCCCTAAATTTTCATGCTTCTACACATGTTCTCATCAAATTCAAACTTTTAGAAACCCTAGAATTAAAAATGCAACTTACTTGGGTGGAGAGACCTTGAATGCTTGAAAAATGCTCTTTGGATGATGATGCATGTTCCCCAAATGCAATGCTCTCACCAAAAACCCCAAACTTTGATAAAGGAGTGGTGCAAACTTAATGGAGAATGGGTTTTAAAAGAAGTGGAGATGGGAAAAGTGAGTAGGAACCTTTAGAAAGCTCTTGATAGTGCAAAAGAGGAGTGTGGGTCGAACAACAATGTTTGGGCGAACTAAGGAGTGCTTAGAAAGTGAAAATGGGCCTCCAACGCTGAGCTGTATTAAAGCCCAAAAAACCCCTTTGCGACGCCACTGCTCAGCGGTGAGCGCGGTTTAGAATCTTCCCCCTTTTTGGCTCAACTGAGCTTTATCCGACCTGTGCCACTCGATTTCAACTCTCAATTTTCAATTTTTATGTCATTCCCCTCACTTATGCAACATTCAATTCCTAAAATGCAACTAGAACAAAGTTTCAAATAAAGATAAATAATCGACTGGGTTGCCTCCTAGGTAGTGCTTGTTTAACGTCACAAGCCTGGCCCAAACCTTTCTAGCACTTGTCAGTAAGTGCATACCTTTCCAACAACCATCAATAGGTGTACCTTCCTGTATCCTTCAGTAGATACTGTACAACATCCATCAGTAGATGTTGTTATTACTGATAAAGCTCAAACACCCATGAGTAGGTGTTGACATTCTCCCTGCTTGATATTCTTTTCTTTTTCTTCTTTCTGCTGAATTTCTTCAGAAAATTGAGAACACCAAGCACCTGTTTTCATGTCTCAATCATAGGAACTTTAATTTCCAATTTCTTGAAGATCTCCATAAAGCAGTTAAATTTCTTTTCCTTCCTATGATACTGCTTTGGATGAGGAAGGAGTTTTTCATATGATATTTTCTTCTTTCCTCTCTTCCTCTTTTTCTCACTCCTCTTTTCTCTCAATTTTCTCTTTTTATTTTTTCTTGCTTTCTTCTTTATTGTCACACATTTTCTATTTTTTTCTTTTCTCTCAACCACTTCTTTTTCTTTCTCATCATCTTCTTCTTCCTCACTCAACCTTTCTGTTTCTATCTCCTTTATCTTTTCCTTCTCTATCTCTATCTTTTCCTCATCAACAACCTTATCACTTTCAGAGATAGTGGCTTGGCATTCCTTCCTATGGTTAACTTTAGTATTAACCCTAGAATCCAATTTATCCAATTTCTCATTTAAGTGATGAATTTGCATCTCCATCCTTCTGAATGCCGCTTCCCTGTTTTTTTTTATCGGAGATGAAATTTTTCATAAGTTTTTCAAACATCTGCTCCAACCCTAGAAAACATTTATTAGAACAAAAATAAAAACAAACATAAAAACATCAAGTCAAATTCAATCAATTTCACACTACTAGAAAAGTTAAACCAATGAGTCCCCGACAATGGCGCCAAAAACTTGTTAACACCCTGACAAGTGTACTAGATCGTATCAAGTAATAAATAGACGGTAAGTCCGAATATCATTTCCCAAGGGACTCTTAGACCTAGACGTTCATGTGAATTGATCTCATAAGACTTGAATGAAAGATAATTTGATTTTGTGATGCAAAGACGAAAATAAACATGTATGCAAAAACGTGATAAATTGACAGATAAAGATATGGATGAATGGTGTTGCTGGGGTTTACGATTTCATCCTAATCTACCCTCATATATCTACTATTCTTAATAAATTCGACTTTGTTATCAATGTTCATGCAACTTTCTAATTTACTCTAAACTCGATCTCTCGGCGAAGAGAGCCTATTGCCAATTACTAGTTTATTATTCCTACTTTCCCTAGTACATAGTAATGCATTAATGATAGAAGCTTAAAGCAATTAACCGTCCTATTCCTATTCCTAGATTTCCCCGTACGTTCCCATATCGACAAAATCAATGATCATGACACTGAATGAGTTAAACAATGCAAGCTTTAATCTTAGAGAAGAAAACCCAAACTATTGATAATAAAAGTATATGAATAAAATAAGAACTTCGATATAAGAGAGTTTCAAAAGGATTACATTGTTCCCCAATAACAAAGGGTTTGGTTCACCATTGTCATGGTGAAACTAAATGAATTGAATGGAAAATATGAAAGAGATAACCCTAGAATTGAAAGATTGGAGCTTTGCATCCAAAATCCGCCTCCAAGGAGTGAAGAGAGTGTTCTGCCGTCTTTTCTGCCAAAAGATATGTTCTCTGGTGCGCTCTGGGTCTATTTATAATACAGAAAAATAACAGAATTTTGGCCCAGGCCCTTAAGTACACCGCTCAGCAGTGAGTTCACTGCTCAACGGTAGGTTCGGCCCTTGAGTCCACCCCTCAGCGCTCACATCCAGGTGCCTAGCGGTGTTGCTACTGTCGAGGCCACCACTCAGCGGCAGGTGCGGCTCTTCTTTGGTGCCTTCTTCCATCTTCTTTGAAGTCCAATCCCTTCTTACTTCAGTATCCTTCATCCAATTTTCGTTAAGTCCTGTCAAAACAAGGAAAACCAAGCATAATATCTCTAAAACCACCTTTGACTCTCTTGTAACCTAACTAAAGCAATTTGCATGATTTCAATGTACATGCAATTCGGGAATATCACAATGAGAGAATTTACAAGTGACCAATCCATAACATTATGTATGAATTTCAAATTTACATGTTTTGTTAAATAATATGTTATATGTTATTTTATAAGTCTTTTATTAATATATTGTGTGTTTTTTAACATATATATGGCATCATCAAGGGATGAAGTCCCCACTTATAGGCCCACCAAAGGAGCCACCAGATTAAGCAACTCTTAGTTAGAAGAGCTAATGGAGGGAGGACAGTGGTCCTTGTTGACCTCGTCACCAGTGTGCCATCCGATCTAAGTGCAGATGTTTTCAGATCCTACTTAAAAGTATTGGCACGTGATAGAATATTTATCCTTACTCAATCATTCGATCATGTGTCCGAAGTTGATCGAAACATGATATGATAGAATCTATTGGTAAGTTAATATTATTCCACTTATAGTTTGATTATATTGATAATTTTAAATTGATGTGCATTTTCTTTATTGTAGATGACATTTGACAATCCAAATAAGGCTACACTTAGAAATAAGTGTTTATCCTCGATTGTCGAAGAATTTCGAGGTTTTAAGACCACATTGATGTCAAGATATATCTTTGGAGCAAAATGTAATGAAACTCTATGTGCTAAATATACGGCTATTGATGAAGAGACTTGCTGTCAGTTTATAGAGATTCATACGTTGGAGGCATGACAAGTTAGTTTATTTCAAATCATTAATTTATCATTGAAAATTTTATATTATAAGAACTAAATCATTATCTCTTTGATAGCAAACAAGGACAAAAGCAAAAGGTATAGGTGCTCAAAATAAAAACCCTCACTTATAATCTCGTAGGGGTATAAAATGATTGAAGAGAATATCATCACGCAAAAGTCAGGAGGTAGGGCCCCACATTCTGAGGGTGTCTTTCTCCAACCTCCGTCATCATCATCTCGTCATGAGAAATGGAAGTTAGCCCGTTTATGATCATTGAAGGCCTACTCTTCTGACAATGCATGAGAGATATAAAAAAGAATTGTAAGATATCACTCTTTTCATAATATTAATATTGTCATTATACATGTTAGATGTTATTTTAAACAATAATGTTGTTTTCTTATGTTACAGGACTCCTTCATTGAGTAGAACTCTGTTAAGACTTCAGTAAGTGTATTGAATCGTAGAAAGTAATATAAAATGGTAAGACCAAGTATCATTTCCCAGGAGACTCACGGCACTAAACAGTCATGTAATTGCTTAACTAATTAAGACTTTAAGAACAATATTTTGGGGGTTATAAATGCAAAGTGCAGAAAAATAAACGTAAATGCAATTTGATCAATTGAGGCTAAACACTAGAATGAATGGATGAAGTTGATAATATGGCATGAATATATTGTTGAGGTGTAGATTTCACCTAATCACTCTCATGTATATAAGAATTCTTCTTCTTCATTAATATTAATATCACTTTCTAAATTACTTAAAACCTGATGTCTCGACGAAGAAAGCCTATCCTTAATTACTAGTTTACAATGTCTTGTCTCACTAGCAATTAATTCTGCATTACATACGCACAGAAGCTTAAGATAACCAAGCATTATATCCCTGTGTCTAGTTAATAGTTCCCTTGGGAGCAATTCCCCATATCTAGATTCCTTCGTATGTGTCCATATCATAGAAACCAATAATGATACCATGAATGAGTTAAACACGACAATGCATAGAGTATAGAGGAAAAACCCTAACAATTAATGAAAGAAACATATATCAATAATAAGAATGAATTCAAATACAAGAGAGTTTAGAGGCTACATCTTCCCCAATAACAAATGAGAGTAGTTCTCCATCATCATGAAGAAACTAGGTGTACAATAGAATGGAATGAAGATAAAACCCTAGAAAGAGAAGAAGAGAGTTCTAACATCCCTAAATCTTCCCCAAAGGGGTGAAAAACGTGTTTCTATGCTGAAGTCATCAAGAGATACCAACCCTAGGGCATCTTGGTCTTAAATAGATCAGAAAAATAACAGAAAATAGGTCTAAGCCCACGTCGTTGGCGCTTAGCGCCCTAACTTAGGGCGCCTAGGCGTAAAACAATTGATATTGGCGCTCAACGCCCTTGAAAAGGCGCCCGAGCGTGGTGTGGTGCATATTCTGGCGCTCAGCCCCCCAAAAAGGGCGCTCAACTTGGGTGGATTTTTCTGCATTGCATTTTTTTCTCTTTTTCTGCAACTCTACTCGCTCCTTGTGGTTGGTTAAGCTCTATCCATTGTTGGAGATTCTTCAAAACACCTTATTAGCTACAAAATAAAGGGAATTTAGTGATAAAATCATTAAGCATAACCTCAATTCTCTTATTCACAAGACTAAACCAAAAATACGAGATAAAGCAAGTTTCTAAGTCAAAAATGGTGCATTTAGTATCAAAATTGAATCACAAATAACAGTATATTCAACCGTTATCACAACCCCAAACTTGAAACTTTGCTTGTCCTCAAGCAAAAGTGTAACTTGGCTTACATAAAATAGATATACTATAACGGTCTAGCACATCAAATAGAATTTTTCTCTAAGATAAGTAAATTACTCATGTATGCTCATCATAAAAATATCAGTCAAGATACAATGATGTCTTAGCCAATCAAGCTTCAACTATGGTGCTCACATAACAATGAATACACAACAGATGCAAAAAGATGAGTGATCAATAGTAGACAAAAATTCTTCTCTTTAATACATGGAACCGTTCCTCATAAAGACAGTGTTTCACTCAAGCACTTAAAAGTGTTTCACTCAAGCACTCAAAATTTTATAGTGAGGTGTCAGTGTCTCTTGCACTCTACCATCACAATGTCACATAAATAAACTTTGCCCTTCATTTAAACACATCAAACATATTCACAAGGAAGTTATCATCACAAGGACTTTCTAAGGCTTGTAACGTGGCTGGGCTAAGAAGAAAACTGGTTTTTCTAGACAACAAAATCCTTGAGTTAAAAGAGTAAAAATTTCCTTTCACATTAACCATAATCTCTCTTACTCCTTTATATTTGAGAAACCATTCTCATCTTACTCCCAACTTTTCATTCATTGAGTTTTTCCTTCTTTTTCTTCTTCTCTTTTCTTTTCTTTTCTTTTCTTTTTCAATTTCGTTTAACACTTAGTTCAATTCTCTTTTTCTTTTTATTTTCACAATTCTTTTTCAAATTTCCCCAACAACCCCAAACTTGAACCTTTCTCCATACCATACAAATATACTCAACTCAACTCAAGGTAAATATTTCAAAAAGGTTTTTTCACATGTTTAGGCTTAAGGTTCAAAGGATAGAACAAACATTGTTCTTTTGTTGGGTTCAAATATTGCATTGGCTTATATGGGAAAAGAACAAATGGCCTTGATTATTTGACACATGCAAGCAAATAGCTCAACAACAAAACTTAGGCAAAATCAACCATGATTATAAAGTAATAGCATTCAATCAATAATAAACTCTAGAGTCCAACCTCTCACAGGTTAACTCAAGTTCCACAATTTAATATACATCCTGCCCAGCATATCAATCACAATTGAAACCATGCATTATTCTTAAATAATTATGAGCAACCACCTGTTTTTTCTTAAAAGCTAAATCAATCATAATCTCAATCATCTCAAAACAATTGAGCAAACACAAGAATATTACTCATCACAATCAACAGTTCATCACATAAAACCTAACCATTGCATCAACTAATCATTAAACCAAGCACACAGCTTAATAAAACAAAAAAAAACAAAATAAACAAAATTCAAATAAGCATAAAAATCAAGTAAAACAAATCCTAATCTCATAGCATCCATCAGTAGATACATTCACTAATCGCCAGCATCTGCTATATCAGCATCCATCAGTAGATACTATCATCTGAATCTTCATCATCATAACATCCATCAGTAGATGCTTTAATCTAGTAGCATCCATCAGTAATGTTGTTAGTAACATCCATCAGTAGATGTATAGTAGCATAGCATCCATAAGTAGATGCTAATCTTTCTTATCTTCATCGGCATCCATCAGTAGACGCCAATCTTTCTCATCTTCATCGGCATCCATCAGTAGATGCCTAATCACCTAACATTCATCAGTAGATGTCTAGTAGCATAGTGTCTATCAGTAGATGCTATCAGTAACATCCATCAGTAGATGTCTAGTCACCATCCTTTTCCACAGCAGCATCCATTAGTAGATGTTGTCATTCATCAACCTCATCATAGCAGCATCCATTAGTATATGCTATCATCTAAATCTTCATCATAGCAGCATGCATCAGTAGATGCTATCCTTCGAATCCTCCTAGCATCCCTCAGTAGATGTTGTCCATACTGCAAAACAAAATTAAATCCAAATCATGCAAATAATCAATTAAAAAGAAAAAGTTAGAAACTGGATTGCCTCCCAGTAAGCGCTTGTTTAATGTCATTAGCTTGACACCATTAAGCTTAATCCAGATTTCTGATGTTGGTGTTCCTATTGCTTTCATCACACCAACAAAATCTCAACAATTTTCTTGTCACCAACTTCACTATTCTAGAATAAGGAGCATCAATATCAAGAACTCCGTTTTCCTTAATAGTCTTGACAACCCATAATCTATTCTTAAATTTCACTGGTGTACCAGGTTTAGGTTCATCATTTTTCACATCAGGGTGTTGGTGAACCAATTCTCCTTTCTTATCTTTCTTCTTCATTATCTGTCTTCTTTGTCTGCTATTGACAGTCTTCTCTACTTCCAAACCTAAAAAGAGAGGTCCTGATGATCATGTGCTCCTAGTACGAATTTTATCCTTCATACACTAAAGAACACTGCACTAGAGCACCCAATTAGCCCAAAAACTAAAAATAGTAAAATATTTTTTTTATAATTATATATATATATATATATATATATATATATATATATATGTATGTATGTATGTGTATATGTATATATGTATGTATGTATGTATGTATGTATTTTTTTATTAAAAAAGGAAAGATAAAGTCTAACTGGTTAAGAATCACACAAATAGAATAGTTATACCACAAGTCCCCGGCAACGACGCCAAAAACGTGTTAAGACTTCAGCAAGTGAACTGAATCATATCAAGTAATATAAAATGGTAAGACCAAATATCGTTTCCCAAGAAACTCACGACACTAAACAGTCATGTAATTGCTTAACTAATTAAGACTTTAAGAACAATATTTTAGGGGTTTTAAATGCAGAGTGCAGAAAAATAAACATGAATACAATTTGATCAATTGAGGCTAAACACTAGAATGAATGGATGAAGTTGATAATATGTTGTTGGGGTGTAGATTTCACTTAATCACTCTCATGTATATAAGAAATTCTTCTTCTTCATTAATGTTAATATCACTTTATAAATTACTTAAAATTCGATGTCTCGGCGAAGAAAGCCTATCCTTAATTACTAGTTTACAATGTCTTGTCTCCCTAGAAATTAATTCTGCATTACATGCACACAGAAGCTTAAGATAACTAAGTGTTTTATCCTTATGTCTAGGCAATAGTTCCCTTGGGAGAAATTCCCCAGATCTAGATTCCTTCGTATGTGTCCATATCACATAAACAAATAATCATGCCATGAATGAGTTAAACACGACAATGCATAGAGTATAGAGTTAAAATCCTAACAATTAATGAAAGAAACATATATCAATAATAAGAATGAATTCAAATACAAGAGAGTTTAGATATTACATCTTCCCCAATAACAAATGAGATTAGTTCTTCATCATCATGAAGAAACTAGGTGTACAATGGAATGGAATGAAGATAAAACCCTAGAAAGAGAAGAGGAGAGCTCTCACAGCTCCAAATCTTCCCCCCAAGGGGTGAAAATCGTGTTTCTATGCTCAAACCATCAAGAGATACCAACCTCAAGGCGTCTAGGTCTTAAATAGATCTGAAAAATAATAGAAAACAGGTCCAAACTCATGTCGCCGGCGTTTAGCGCCCCAACTTAGGGCGCCCAGGCATGAAACAGTGCATATTGGAGCTCAGCGCCCCTGAAAGGGTGCCCGAGCGTGGTGCGATGCAAATTCTAGCGCTCAACCCCCCAAAAAATGCGCTCAGCTTGGGCGGATTTTTCTGCAATGCGTTTTTTTCTCTTTTTCTACAACTATACTCGCTCCTTGTGATTGGTTAAGGTCTATCCATTGTTGGAGATTCTTCCAAACACCTTATTAGCTACAAAATAAAGGGAATTTAGTGATAAAATCATTAAGCATAACCTCAATTCTCTTATTCATAAGGCTAAAGCAAAAACATGAGTTAAAGCAAGTTTGTAAGTCAAAAAGGGTGCATTTATCATCAAAATTGAATCACAGATAACGGTATATTCAACCGTTATCAAATTCCCAAGGCCATTTCACTCTAGAAGGTCGCCAAGATATCCTTGCTACTTTAATTGGACGACTTGAGCACCCTCGAAGAGTGAGTGCTGTTGGAATTGGTGTTGCCGCTCGATATTATTTTGGGCGCTCTACGCATCAAGCTTCACTCTCACACACTGTTAACTATGAAGAAAGGTTGACGAAGAATATCAGAAAGAAGGTCAGGGAACATATATATGATGAAGTCACTTCTGAAGTGACTGAAAGAGTTATGCATCAGTCCAGCCACAATTTGATAGTTATGGCATCATTCCACGAGCATTTCCTCCAAGAGAACATGTTGTGCTTTCTATAGGTAAAATTAATAATCATTTTATGATAACTTATTAATTCAATAATTTTTCTTTATATAAGGTAACATTAGGTGTAACAAGTAAAGGCATCAAAGGTAGTTGTTTAGCTCCAATTGTCTTAGGGGACAACATGGACGACAATCGTCCATGTCAGCTATATGTTTTGGAAGCTACCGAGAAGACACTAGTGGCTCGTGGAATAGTGTTAAAGGAAACCACTATTGTTCATGCTATAGGGATATTGAACGATGAGATCAAGGTCTTGGTAGATGAAGTTGGTGTTGGAAAACAGGTTGGCTTCTTTCTTCACCAAGAGGGGAGGTGAATTGGTGTTGTTTCAAAAACAAGTTCTTTTCGCAATCTTGAAATCAAAGTCTAAAGCTTTTAAAACTTTCTTGAAATGCAAGAAATCAGAATATGTATGCAGCGGAAAATACGTAGTTGACTGCGTAAAGAATAAAGTCGACTGTAATGTAAAAGATAAGGGATAGAGAAATGCAAACACAGGTTTTTATACTGGTTCGGTCAACAATGCCTACATCCAGTGTCCTTCCATCCAAGGAAGCAAATGCACTATCATGGTTACGATTTTTACAACAAGGAATCTATAGAAGACCTCCACGTCAAAAATATAACTCTCCTTTCTAACCCAAAACCAAAATATAGGCAATAAACCAGCAAGACTTGCAGTAAGAATCCCCTCTTCTGCAATCAGCCAACACCACTTTGAACAATCCTCAAAGTGCATTATCCCCTGCAATCAACAGGTCAAAAACCAGCAGTCTTCACGGATGCCAAACCGCACAAACAATTCCAGCAGTCTTCACAGGATGCCAAGCCTTCACGATCAATGACAAAACACCTTCTTGTGCAGATATTGATCAGACAATGAATGCGCTGTATAATCTCCTCTTTGAATCTCTTTCAAGAAAGATCACTACCGTCTTCTTGGAGAATTCTTAGAGCTAAGATAAATCTGAAACAAAATTATGAAAATGTTATTTCATCAAAAGTCTTTTTAACAGACTTGTGTTAAGTCTATTTATAGATTTCTGTTAGTCAGATGATTTCTCAGTCAAATATGCTACTAATTCAGTCGACTGGATTATAACAGTTATAACAGATTAGTCAACACAGCTGCTTTCAGTCAACCAAAAACAAACCACATTTAATACAATTGACTAAGTCACCAATGCTCAACTAACTTTCAAAAATATAGCTGTTAGAGTGCAAGAGCATAACAGAATTCCAAATCACACATAACACTGGTTCTCAAAGTCTGTACAAAGATTTTAGCAAAGTCGAATCCATTAGTAATGTAATTGAGTGTACTATTACTTTGTCGCACAAGAATAAGTTCATAAAAATGTTTGTGATTTTCAGCTTTAAAACATGTGCAGTAAAACATATGAAATGATGCATAGCAAATAGCACATAAAGCATGTAAACACGTTCCAGATATCTATCAATCAATCAACACAGAAACATGTAACACAATACATAAACATGTTCAACAAATATCACAATCAATCAGCATAAGAACATGTAATGCATCAACAACATGTGCTTGTTATTAAGCAATGTGTTGTCATCATCAAAAACCAGATTGATATAGAAATTGTGTTGTCAACAATCTCAACAATCTCCCCCTTTTTTGATGATGCACAACCATGATTAATAACCAACCATGTTTGCACACTTTAATAAACAACAGAGTAACAAAAGAAATATAACACATTTATCACAGTTCAAGTACTCTGCATGTAACACAGATAACATCAAATAATATCAAGCAGATTATGCATGAGATAGAATAACTATTCTCCCCCTTTCATATAGCATCATAAGATCATAAATTATCTCCCCCTTTGTGCATTAGCAAAAAAGGTATGCTCTAGATATTTGCTAAAAAAATCAAACAAACAGAGATGCATCAAAAAATATTTAAATTTTCAAATGTAATGATAATCCCTATATCACATTTAATCACATGTTAATGACAACTCCCCCTAAAATACAGGCATGTGAACTAAAAATGTGTAATGAGTGATATCCCCCTGTCATTATGCATATGTAATAAAATCATATTAGATGCACAATGCACCATATCACAGATTGAACAATCAGTTTAGCACATAGTTGTATCAAGGATAAGATAACAAACAGTTTAGATATGCAATGATACAATCTTCAACAATCTCACAATATTATCTTAAGTAAGATATTTCCAATAAATAATAGCAGAGATAATAGCAGATATATTAAAATAAGCAATCAGTAAATGAATAACCAAATTCTAGAATTGGAATTTATAATCCTGTTAAGAGTAGTCGATTGCACAGTTTCCTCAGTTGACTACATTGTTTTCCAAAGCTGTTGAACTCCTCTTGAAATTTCCAAAGCAATGTTATTCCTGAAAAACCTTTCAAAGATCCTTTCCAGATCAAGCATTTTAGTTAAGCAAGAAATACAGTCACACACAACAGAAGTCAATATGTACAGATTCATAATAGTTCAAGCATAGTTGACTTCAAATAGATTGCATTCGAATCAATCACTCAGGTCAAGCAATATCAATCAAATTAAAAGCAATAGTGTTGATTCAAACTACTGATTTCCTTTCCATGAAAAGAGGATATCACAATGATAGAACAAAATCAAGGAACAGACAAAAGAAAACACTAAGATAAAAGGAAACAACTAGGATAGAACTAGTTTTTCTTTCTCTTTTTATTGACCAAATCATTGAGAATCATGTTACTTTCATTATCCTCAGATATTGTTTCCTCACTATCTTCATCCTCACTTCCTTGAGAAGATTTGTCAGAAGAGTTTGCTTCTTCAGAAGTTTCATTCACCTCGTTTAGACGACTTTTGTTAATTTGTTCATCAAGCTTCCTTTCAATTTCATTCAATTTGTTTAGAACACTTCTTTCAAATTCATTTCTCGCCCTGTACTGATGCATTTGAGAAGAAGATGTAGAGTTGTTGTTCCTCACAGGTTCATCTTTGTATGTCCATCCTTCAGATGTTTTCACCATGTGCATTAGGTGAAGAGCAGTCTTGTCAATGCGGCATGTTCGTTGATATTGTTCACTTGATTCACCAATGCATTACACACCACAGTAAATTAATACCTTTGAAATGAAAACACAGTAAGGTAGCTTTCCAGATTCTGACTTGGTTATTTTCAGCATGTTGTCAGAGATTGTCGTAGGCCAATCGACCTGAATATTTTCTTTCAAAGCTTTCAGCAGCATTAGATCTTCAATAATGGCTTGTGCATAATTTCCTCCTCTAGCCATGAGTATATAGGCGATGACATAGATGGCTAATCTTTCATCTTTCTTCATTCCTCCAGTCTTGTAATTTGAATAATCCTTGCAATCACTGGCTTTTCTCAAACAATTTTGATATTCAGTAAACTTGTGGAAACCATCTATCCCTAGATGACATTTTTCTCCACCAATCTTTAATCCACCAACAGCACTTCAAACTTCATTAGTCAGTTTGATGTCTACCCCTTTTACACGAGAATAGAGAATACCATTTTCAACTTTTATGTTGCAGTAGAAAACCTTCACCATGTTTAGATACCAGGGGCTCTCCATTTCAACAAATTTCTCTAATCCTTGGCGCTTAAGCCATCCTTGAAATAGAAACCCTTCAACCTTGAAAAACTTCAACTTTATAAATTTATGTGTGACTAAAGTTCTTCTTTTCCAGCAATCGAGATATTTAGACTACGCTTCATCATTGCTGATCCAGCTATGAAATTCAGACACCCTTCTGGTATTTCTTGAAGCAGTAGTTTTGAACCTTCTTCTTGGTGTGGAGCTTGAAGTCATTGTTATTGCAGAAGAATGAGGGTTTTTCTCAAGAAGATCAAGGATACAGGAATAACAGATCAAAGAGAATAAATGTAGTGACCCATGATTATCAAAGTTTTATAAACATATCAGGTATAGATAAAAGATGGAGGGAAAAATTTCGACAATATTTTCGCACCAAAGAAAGATTTTAAAAATTGAGACACATTTAGTGAGAATATAGACAGTTGAATCTCTAATGAGTCTGATTGACAAAGTGTACAAGGCCTAGTCGAATGAATTATTAAAGTAGTCGACTTGGACACGTGAAAACAGAGTTTTACACACAATCAATCAATCAATCAGACAATACATTCATGTGATCACACAACAACCAACAATCAATTCAAGCATAATGCAGTAGATTGATATAGATTTATCAGTTTTAGATTCTCAAGACAATGATTTTAATCCAGATTATCCATCCTTGAGATCACACTGCATCAGCTTTGTATCCTGCAAAACAAATTAAGATTTGGTTGCTGGTACCCATTTAACTTTGGGTCCATGATTGTCAGTCCTTGTTACTTGTTCCTTTGGTTTCCAAACATATAATTTTTGAGGAACAGCAACATTTCTGTAATAATAATTTCTAATAGTATGACCAACACAATTACAATAGAAACATGCATTCTTAGCAGGTTTTCTTAAATCAATAAATCTCTTAGTATTGGTTTTGCTAGATTGAGCTTTGTAACCTATTCCTAGTCTGTAAATAGCTCTGCCAGATGATTTTAGTACAACATCTAAATTGTCTCTTCCTTGAGTAAACTTAGCCAACGTGCTAGTTAGGTAATCTATCTTTTCAATATGTGCAAGACAATTTTCATAGATTTTATCTACTGTAACAGTTTCAATCTTAACATTCTTAGCAGATAACAAAGCTTCATTTAACTCTTTTTCTAATTTTTCATTCTCAGCAACAAGGTTATTAATTCTATACTCATAATCTCTTCTTTCACAACTTAATCGATTTACCTTGTATTGCAGTCACATGGCTTCAGCATGCAGTTCTCTAAATGCATCTTGCAGCAGATCATATTTGATTTCCACTGGTTCATTTGAGATGTCTGCATCACTGTCATAATCGTCCCATGTTACTCCAGTCATATAGCATAAATTTGATTCCTCATCTTGATCAGCATCTTCATCACTTGAGCTTTCAGAATTTGTATTCTCCCAAGCAATGTATGCTCCTTTTCTTTTCAGATTTTTTCCTTTAGGGAATCTTTTCTTTCATTTCTGCTTCGGCTGTAATTCAGGACAATCAGGCTTGATGTGTCCTTCCTTTCCACACCCGTAACACTGGACAGTGTTTTTGTTGAAGCTATTCTTTTTACCTTGACCTGCATGGTTAGACAGTTGACTATCATTTTGAAAAATTCGACTAAATTTTCTTACCATCAAGGTCATCAATTCTCTTTTGTCCATGTTTGTTTCTGAGTTATTCTTGCTTGAAGCTTTCAGAGCAATGGACTTCTTCTCTTCAATCTCCTCTTCATCCTTCAATCTACCGAGTTCCAATTCGTGTTCACGTAACTTGCCAAACAAGGTAGCCATGTTCATCATTTTGAGATCTTTGGATTCAGAGATTGTTGTGACTTTTGGTTGCCAATTTCTGTTCAGACTTTTCAGAATCTTGATATTGATTTCTTCGTTATCAAAGACTTTCCCGAGAGCCATGAGATGATTTACAATGTGAGTGAATCATTTCTGCACATCATAGATGCAACCTATTCTATTCTTTTTTATGCTTGTTGTCACTTTGAAAACTCTTCATTGTTGCCCCATCTAGGATCATATCAAAAGCCCTTGCAAAATATATAAAAAATATTTGTACAATGGTATGTAAGTGTTAAGTTATAATATTTTGCAAGACATTGACTTTTTGTGAAATATATACAGATATAATTCTCTATTTTATTGAAAAATTTATTTTGCTTTGTATTTCTAATGTACATATTTTATATATTATGCAAGTTTATTTCTATGATTTTTGTGATGTAGGATGTAATAGAAATAGAACCACATTTAAAAAAAAAACAAAGACTTTAGACAGCGGTTGTGATAAAAACTGATGCAGAAAAGGGTATATGGCATCGGTTCTAGATCAAACAGAGGTCATAGACCTTTACATTAAAAAAATAGTTGAAATAAAATTGGACCTATAGTAGCGGTTCATCTAGGAATCAAAGTATAATAGGGTCTATGAGAGTGGTTGCTATTGGAACTACTGCCAAAAACCCAAAATTATTTTCTTTTTTTTATTTATTTTATGTTTACTACTTCAGTTTTCCTATAACCGAAGCAAAATCTTCAACTTTTGGCTTCAGTTCTGGATCGAGGCCAAAAACTTCCCCATTTTTACCATGCCTTAATATATGTTGTATCCTTTTGTTGCACTAGTGTAAGAATATAGTCTTAGGTTAACGTTGTACAACACAAAATATTCTATATGATTATTCTATTGTGTTATATTTTTATTTCACATTTACCAAAAATATTTTATAAACCTCACATTTACATGAATGTCTACAAAGGTTATTTACCTCATACTCTCTTCTAGTGTACTCTAGTATGGGTAAATATGTTTTGACCCTAACTTTGATAAGTAGTTAGCTATCGAGATGTTGTTTGAAGACAAGATAAATATTTAATGTTACTTCAAATGCATTAATGCAACTCTTTGTTGATGCTTGGACAAACACAAGTTGAAGATGAAGACCTTTGTTAAAGCTTCTCAATGAGAGGGAAGGTTTTTCTAAAACTACTTTCTTCAAATTTTTATATCAAGAACATCTCCATGTTGATCAATGTTTGACGATGACATGATGTCAAAGATCTAAGGGAAATCTCTCTCTATGTCTTAAAGCTACTTAAGAACATTGTTTATGTTTATTTACAACTTAAAAGTGTGAACCTTATCTTGTATTTTAACTATCACACTACAATTCTTTTAGTTAGCAATTTTGTGATATATTAGGTCACTCACTTTTGTAATAAAAGATGTTTTAGCCCAGAGTGATGAGTTCCAAATAATAATTGGGTTTTAATTAGGAGTTGTTATTGTCTAAACAATATTTTTGTTTTTAATTAAGAGTTGTTGCGTATCCAAATAGTATTAAAATTGTTTCAGCTTCAAAGGGTTGAGATCCAAATTTGTAGCATTAGTTTGATTACAAGAACTTGATCAAGTTGATTAAGAAATCAAACTAATCCAAGTTTACAAAAAACCTGTATAAAAATATTATACATAAATGCTTCATTTCTCTAATGTCATTTATAATGCATGTTACCAATCACGAATTAGACATAACCTCACTTTGCAGATGAACTAGTATAAAAATACCAAGTATAAATGCTTCATTTATCTAATCTTGTTTATATTGTATGTTAATGATCAAGAATTGGACATAGTCCGAGTTTACATATGAACCAGTAGAAAAATATTAAGTTTAAATGCCTTATTTTCCTAACCACGTTTATATTTTATGTTCTTAAATCCTGTTAGAATGTGGACAAAAACCAAAAGGGAGGGTGAATAGGTTTACTTAAAAAAAATTGTGCCTTTTAAAAAAAATTCCTTTTTATACATTGATTTTATACCAAAAATCGATTCTTTTTAAATAACAACAATAAAGATAAAAAGTGCAGAGAAAGAGAGAATTGCATAAGTATTTTAAACTAGTTTGGATTAAAAGACCCTACGTCCAATTTAATCTCTCTAAAGAGGGATTAACCAATCACTAAAAAAAAATTAACAACTTACAATCATTTTGGCACACAACTTTAAAAACTCAAAATGAAAAATTCTTTTCGATTAGGTTTAGGTAAAGTATATATATAAACTCTTATTTTGAAAATTAAGTCAATAGATTATCATAAGTGGTAAGCGATTATTCCTAAAATTATTTTAAAAAATATTTTTTCTATATGACAATCAATTATCAACAACGATAGTTGATTATTCAAGAGACTTTTCTAAAAATATGAAATTAATTGTGATAATCGATTATCAATAGTGATAATCTATTATCTTAGAGATTTTTATGAAAAATAAAACTTTTCTAGAGTGTTCTACTGTTTAGGTTCTGCCTATTCACTCTTGATCTACTAATTTAAATAAAATACACAAATTACAAGACTTCAACAATTAAATTCTTAAGTCTTCAATGCATCTCTAGAATCCAATCATTCTTTAATTCTTCAACACTTCTCCATGAATCATTATCGTCAACACTCTTTATTGAACATCTTATTCTTCTGCTAAAAATCTCTTCCCTTTTTATAATAATCAAAATTTTGTTAAAGGCTTGTGATATATCTTGTTCTTAATCAACAACTTAAGATAAAATAGTAGTTAATTGATAACGGTTCAAAAACCGTTATTTTTATACTTAATTTTGATACTTAATGCACCTTTGCTAACTTAGAAACTTGCTTTGACTTGTGATTTTGCTTTAGTTTTGTGAATAAGGAAGTTGAGGTTATACTTGATGATTTTATTACTAAATTCCCTTGATTTTGTAGGTTTTTGGAATGATTTGAAAGAAGGGTTGAAGTATCAAGGAGTTGCAATGTAGAAAAGTCAACCAGAATGCAGAAAAGTCAACCAGTCAACTAGAAAAGTTAACCAGTCAACCAAGAAAGTCAACCAGTCAACTAGAATGCTGAACAGTTGACTAGAGTGCAGAAAAAGCAGCACTGAGCGGAAAATGAGCGTTGAGCGATAATGGGCGCCGAGCGCCAGTCTCGGGACCAGTTTTTCGCCTGGGCGCCAACGCTGAGCATTATTCTGAGTGTCGCACCTACCGTTGAGCGGTATTTAAGCGCTAAACGCCATTTGCGTGGATCTGGGCCAGTTTTTCTGTTATTTTTATGATCTGTTTTGGGCCTGGATCCGTTTTCGGTTATTTTTTTACACTATTTAAAGACCTGGACACCCTACAGAATGTATCTTTAGATGGCTTAAACACAGAAACACGTTTTTCACCCGTTTAGGAGGCAGATTTGAGGATTTGAAAACTCTCCTCTTCTCTTTCTAGGGTTTCTATCTCTTCCATTCCATTGTACACCTAGTTTCTTCATAACGATGGAGAACTAATCTCATTTGTTATTGGGGAAGATGTAACCTCTAAACTCTCTTGTATTTGAATTGATTCTTATTATATATGCTTTCTTTCATTAATTGTTAGAGATATTCTTCTTTTATGTATGGCATAAATTATATGATTTGTAAGTATCATGAGGAGATATGCACTCTTAGGGTTGGTGGATTTGGGGAAGGTGACAATTCTCCTCTTCTCTCCCTAGGATTGGTATCATGAGATATCTATAAATCATGATCTGGGGAAATCTCTTGGGAGCAATATTACCTAGACATAGGGATAGGAGGCCCAATTGCTTTAAGCTTCTGTGCACGTTAATGTAATGCATGAATAATTACTAGGGAGACTAGACATAGTAAACTAGTAATTAAGAGTAGGTTCTCTTCACCGAGACATCGGGTTTAGGGTAAATTAGAAAGTTGCATTCACATTAATGAAGAAGATGAATTCGTTTATGCATGAGAGTGATTAGGTGAAATCTAAACCCTAACAACATATTCATCTCATATTATCAATATCATTTATTGTTTTGCATTCAAAAACCCCAAAAATATTGTTCTTATAGTCTTGATTGGTTAAGCAAAAGAATAATTTTTTAGTACCGTGAGTCTCTTGGAAAAACGATATTTGGTCTTACCACTTATTATTACTTGATACGATTCAGTACACTTGCCGAAGTCTTAACATTAATCCAAAATATAGATAAATAGCAAGATATCATCATATTCATTTATCTCCCCCTTAAATAAGTACAAGTTATCACAAAGAGTCGACCTAAATATTTCTCACAATATGTCAACCAAAATATTTCTCCTCCCTTTTTAGTCATAATAAAAAAAAGAATTTAATTTTTATGCTCCCCTAAATGCATTAATTCAATTACAATTTACCTTCCCCTCAATTTCTTTGATATTTTTTTTTAAAAAATTGAAAATGGTTAGACAAAACTAATTCTTTATGAGAAGATTAGTGCTTTTGATGAGAAACTTTTTTGTTCTTTAAGTTAAGAGCTTGCAATACCTAGTATTGGTAGAATGAAGTGCTACCAATAAGCGTGTCTAAGTGAGTGTTCACATCTATTGTGGCTAGGATAAGATGTCCATCCTTTTGTTTATCAAAGGAAGTGACATTCATCTCTTGTGTCTTCAAGAGAGGTGATCTCTAACTTTTACTCTACTCCTTTCAATTGTAAGTTTTAGTTATTTGTTAGTTATTGGTTAATCACTCTTTAGATAGATTAACAATTGGATGTAGGATCTTTTGATCTGAACTAGTATAAAATTGCATGTGGAAGCTTCTATTTCCTTACTATTTTTTACTTTGTTGCTTTTGTTTAAAGTAAACTACTTTTCTTACAAAAAAAATTAGAGAAAATATTTAAAAGGAAAAGCTTTTACAATGTAAACCAATTCATTATCATCTTGATTTTGTCTACACGTTAATATTTTGTTGCACGATTCTAACAAATCCATGTTAAAAAATGAAGGAGAGATTTTACAAATAAGTTTATGGAGAGTTTTGACAAATTGTTTGTCAAAGAAAACTCTGCATTTGATTGTACTATCTTACTTTGAGAGCGTTTTTTATTATTTCATCTGAGAGTTATGATCTCAGAATTGAGAAGGATATCTAAAGGGGTTTATGATGCTTAGAAAAGTTAATACTTGTTATACATGGAGAAATTGATACTTGTGTAACCTGGAGAGGTTAATACTCTTGGTGATCAGAGATATTGTACTCATTTTGTAATCAAATTAGGATATTTTATAATTGGAACTTCTTAATGTGGTGTTTAAGATATTGAATGTAGCTCTTAAGTTGAGGATGAACTCGTATATATTGTGTGTTTTAAAATATCTATAGACTTTATTCATCCTCCCTTCCTTTCTAGAGTCATCTTGTACCAACAAGTGGTATTAGAGTTTGCCTCTAGGAGAATTCCGAATAAAACAAAAAGAATGATCCATCTAAACAAAATGAAGAAAACATAGCTCTAAAAACCATCTACTTATATCTTCAACAATGAAGAAATTGACATGTGGAAAATAAGGATGATAGCATACCTTAAAAGCATTGATATAAACCTAATAGAATGTACTGAAGAAGGCATCTCTACTATAACTAATGACAAAGGTAGATTACTTTCATGAAGCACATGGAGCAAAGATCAAAGGTACACATTTTAATTGAATGCTAAAGTGAAACACATATTAATGTGTGTCCTTTCAAATAAGAAGAAAAGAAAATTGGAAAAATATTTTCTGCAAAAGAAATTTAGGACAAGTTGTTCAATATTAACAAAGACTCAAAAGAAGAAGGAGATCACACAAAAATAGATTTAGATCAAGAAACACATTACAATGTAATTAAAAACGATACCAGTTTTGCATCAGATGACTCAAATGAAGACATGATGAATTTTCTTGGTATACACTCTCTTTGTGAAGCATATTATGAGTCTTTATCTAATAGTGATAGAATAATTGAAGCCTATAGGACCTTGAAAAAGAAATTTAAAAGACAACTGTAAAGAATTAGAAATACTTAAGTTAGGCTTGTATCTTCTAATAAAAAATGTGAATATGAAAAACTTCTTATTGAAAATACATCTTTATATGAATTAAAAAAGGATCTCACACGTAATCTTGAAAAACAAAACACGGTGTGACAAATTAAAAAGATAAATTTGTTTTATCAGGGAAGAAAAATAAGTTTGTATTTGGATTGGACAATAAATTTGAGAAAGTGAAAATGGGAGAATTTGAGGGGAAAAAGAGACAAAAGTGAAGTTATTTGGCTTAAGGGAATGATGATAAGAAATAAGAAATGAGAGAAAAAATTATGAAATTTCATTAGTGATTTAATTGATATAGATGATAAAAGAAATTATATTATTTTGAGAATGTATATTAAAATTAAAATAAAATTTAAATTAAAGTAAAGAGTTATTATAAACAATCTTAATAAATAAAAATTATTGCAAGTATTTAATTATTATTTATATTTATATATTTTAAATTATTTATTATGCTATAATATGTATTAAATTAGTAATGGATTATATATAATTTACAATCAACTTTCTTGGCACATCTTCACAAATCATTAGAGAAAATATTTTGTTTCGTTTGAACTTGACTCGCATTTATCTGCTCCCTCTCTTTCCATCTAAAAAAACAAAAACAAAAACATACTAAGAGATGATGAAATTCGTAGTAGAAATTTAGTTTTCTTATAGAAAATGAATTTCTTATGGAAATGTATAACTAGAAAAAAAAAAAGCTGAAATTTAGAGAAGAATTAAATTGAAAGGATATATGAATTTTATTCTTGTTAATAACATTCCGGTGCTGTATAGTAACAAATACGTCTAGAATTATGTAACCAAAAAACAAATACGTCTAGAATTACACTAATGCAAAATTGTAGTATAAAATGATAATGAGATAGAGTTTACGCAACTTAATTAATGCGTCACCTGGTTTGGTTAGTGAGAGTCCGGTCAAAATTTGATGAGTCAAGAGTCACCATACAGTCTTTTTCTCAATTACAACCAGTCCTATTCGGCGGCAACATTATAAACTTTTTTTACATCATTTACATAAAACATATTTATATTTATTATAGCAAATATAATTTCTCATCTTTTATACATATATATACACACACGTGCCACTATTGGTTAAACTACATAAAATATATTTTTTTTCACCCTTTCCATGCCACAAGTATGATCAACACATACCATACCATATCATGATGCATGATATGCATACATAACGCATGATGATATTTTTGCTGACCCAACAAACAAAGCCACCACCATCAGGCATTACCTCACCCACCGTTAGTGACTTATACTCTCCCTCTTAGTTCCTTATATATATAACCCTTTTCCTTGCCTCCCTTTCCACCCTTCAAATAAACCACCAAAATCTTATCTTTTGCTACCTCATCACAACACTATAATTATTGGTTTCTTAATTAGGCAACGCAAAATGGGAGAGGTTAGTTTCAGTTCCGTCTGTATTCAATCATTTCTTCTCTTCCTCACTAGACTCCTCAAATTTCAATCATGTTTTTCTAATTAAACTCCTGTCGTTTATGGCAGCAAAAGGAGCAGCCAAAGAATGAAACAGAGAAGAAGCCAGAGGATGGAGCACCCAAGAAAGACGACGGACCCGCTCCTGTCATTTACAAACTCGACTTGCATTGCGAGGGATGCGTCAAGAAGATCAAACGCACCTCTCGCCACTTTCCAGGTACTGTAAATCCTACTTATCGAATTTCGCTCTAGATGTATTCATCTTTCAAATTCAATCTTTCTCAATTTCTTCAAGTAAATTGTAGTTTATGTATAAATTCGATATTAGAATTTGAGAAAATGCCGGTAAAACATGCAGGTGTGGAAACCGTTAAGGCAGATCTATCGGCTAACAAAGTGACTGTTACCGGGAAAATGGACGCCGAGAAGCTTCGAGAGAAGCTCGCCGAGAGAACCAAGAAGAAGGTTGAGTTTGTCACACCTCCGCCGAAGAAAGAGGTCGCCGCCGAAAAAGCGCCGGAAAAGAAGGCCGAAGAGAAGAAACCTGAGGAGAAAAAAGCAGAAGAAAAGCCTAAAGAGGTAATTAATTAGTTAGTAATCAGCAATTAATTAATCTTGATTTTAAAAATTTAAATTCGTTAACTCAGCTTCACTAACTAACTTTTCCATTGATTAATTTCCGGTTCGCTACAGACCACGGTGGTTTTGAAGATCAAACTACACTGTGACGGTTGCATTGCGAAAATCCGAAGAATCATTCTCAGGTTCAAAGGTGAGAGAAAGTTGACCTAATTCACCTAATTCATTTTTAAATGAACATTTGATTATTATAATTTAAGCAATTGATTAATAATTGAAATGGCGGTTAAGTGGCTAAGGATGTTGACGGTGATGGTGGTGTTATGCAGGTGTTCAGTCGGTGAACCTTGACGGAAGCAAGGACTTGGTGACGGTGAAGGGAACGATGGACGTGAAGGAGATGGTGCCGTACCTGAACGAGAAGCTTAAGCGAAACGTGGAAGTGGTGCCTCCGAAGAAAGAGGAGGAGAAGAAAGAGAAAGCCGACGGCGGAGAGAAGAAAGAGAAAGACGGCGGCGGTGAGAAGAAAGAGAAAGACGCTGCGGCGGAAGCGAAGGCAGAGGTTAACAAAATGGAATTCATGTACCCGATCCCACCTCCCTCGTTCTGGTACCAAGGAGGACAGTTTCCCGGTCAAACAAGTTACGCTATGGAGGTTCAACCATCCTATGGTATTAACAATCATTACGTGGAGCAAGGGTACGTGAACCATGGTTATCCTATGCAGCCGCCTCTACCGTATTACATGCACCCTAACGCTCCTCCTCCGCAGATGTTCAGCGATGAGAACCCCAATGCCTGTTCCATCATGTGATTAACTTTCAGTGTAGACTTACACTCGGATACGGGATACGGATACGGAATACGCATGATGTAATCTGTAAATAAAGAAAAAGAAAAAGAAAAAGAAAAACTGATGTGCGTGTAAAAACTGAGGGGGGTTGAATATTCCGTATTATTGAAAATTAATTAAAAGAGAGAATTTTTATGATATGGTAGAATTTTGAAACTATATATGTACGCTAATGCGTAAGTAGGTTGGTGTTTTAGAGAGGGTGGCCGGCTGGCTGGAGAATCCTGTCCAGAGTTTATATGAAATTAAAAGAACTCACATCACATGAGCTGTTGTTTGTTTTTTGTATATTTCTAATATCAGAATAAATGGTTACTATATTTCAATGAGATTTGTTCATTCATCTTATCGAAAAGGTTTGGGATTGGTTCTTGCCGAGGGAGTACGTGCCAAAAGTGATTGGTTACTTGTTTGTCTCATTCGAGATTTTTATTTTTTTTCTTCTTCTGCTTTCAGTTTTTTCTTTTGGGTACAAATGGGAAAGACAATTTTCATTCTGGATTCTTAACCTAACACTTGTGTTACTGTTTTCCTTTTCTATTTCAATTATAATTACGCGTTGAAAATCACATGCGTTTGGATTTGGTGGGGAGCGCTTGACAACGTCTTGCCAACAGAAAAATATTCCACTTTTAATAGTTGAAAATTTAGATCGGAACGAGATTGCTGCAGTTTAAAGTAAAGTGGATCAACCAGAAGAAATTACCCCAAGTACAAAGATACATTATGACCTTACATAAATTGCAACACACATTTCAACGACTGCAAGCAACCCATGTCCATTGAAGGGACTTTGGTGGGAGGGCAGGGAGGCCATTTCCTAATTATTTCAATGGAAAAAAGAATTAATATTATGATGATGATGATTTTGAATGATCCAGTCCCACACACACTAGATATGGCCAAGATAAAGCCTCCCCTTATCTTCCTTTCAAAAAAATTTAGTTTCTTTTTCTAAAGCTGTCCATTTTATTTTTTTTTTATCATTTTTGTTCTCTTTCAGTCAATATATATGTCATGCACTTGGCTCTCAACCACAATGTTTTTTTCAACCTATTCATATTAAGAACAATAAAAAGAGAAAGAAGATCCGACTTTGTTTTGTTTATAGACCAACCACCAATGGTTTACCGGTTGATTTGAGTCCTTTTAAAACGATACATATTTTATTAGTAAATTTATGTTGGAAAGACTTACGAAATTAGAAAAAAGTTGATAGATAATAAGTTGTGGTCCTTGTGATTAATGGAGCTAGCTAGCACAACGTTGAGTGTTGTATCTTCTTTATCACTCTCATTACTTAAAAGCTTGTGAGAGGGCCATTGGCCAACTCTCTTTTTTCTCTTTTTGTTGGTGTTTTGTTTGAACGACGAAGAAGGGCTTGTTTAGTGTTTGATAAATCGAGCGCAGCCACAAGCATTTAACAAGTGGGTGCATTTATAATCACTTTTAATTTATAATCTTTTAATTCATTCAACTTTGACAAGTACCTCCAACTACTCAAATACGTATTCACTCTTTCTATGGCGCCGTAAAGTATAACTTCGTTCATATTCAATTACTCATCATCATCTTGCATCATTTCTAAACGATTTGCTATTAAATTTTTATTATGAGTAAACCTCGCAGCCCATGCTTTCTCAAGTTTTATAGAAAGACATGCAAAACAGGTAAATAAAAGTGAGACAAAAAATAAAAACGACAAAAAGGTTGTCAAATTAATGAAGACTTACCCTATGGTGATATTATTATTATTATTATTATTATTATTATTATTATTATTGTGTTGGGTGGTGGAGAAACTATTAATTTTTGTGATAGAAAATGAATATTAGTTCTTAATTAGGCACATATTTATTTAAGAGTTGGATCCCTAACATACCCGAATAGAGAAAGGGTTTATATTATTATTATTATCTTGTGGCTAAGTTTTTGTAAGTTGTAATAGATATTCGTCATATACGGCGCATGCGGTTGATGAAGCGTGGAAAGATACATTAGCATGCAATATGCAAGAATGCATGCCTCTATGACTCTTCACTCAATAATTTAATTGTGGATTAATTATTAATTAATTAATTTAGGTTAAAGCGTTGACTATTTTAAGTATGAAGTTAGGTTTGTGTAATGTCCCTAGAGGAATACGAAAAAAGAAGATATAGATAAGGGTTAAGTATATGGTTGTGATAGTAGAATTAGACAATATGCTCTTTTGCATCACTCCAAAGGGGAGGAGAAACATGACGTATGGAAGAGCTTCAACAAGTGTTTTAGTTCATATAAAAATTACATGTTTTTTCTTATACATCTTACTTTCCTACTTCCTATAGCTTTTTTTCATCAAATCTTTTGTATGTATTTTTTATTTTTTTTTTTTAAATATTTAAACACATCAATAAAGAAAAGTGTTACTTATCTCAATAAGTAGTATTGCATAGTTTGTTACATACTATACATAATAATAATAATATCAATTTGACATAATGGTTATATCGACCATTACTTGAAAAGAAAAGGCAAATTGAAAATGTTCAAAATAATAAAATAAAATTGAAAAAATATATTATAATGAGATAAAAAAAATTAAGTGGATCTTTATATTATTTATTGATAATATATTTGGTTTAAGAAAAATATAAGAAAAGATACTGAACAAAATGATTTTGTAAGTTGCTTTACGAAAATAAAAAATATATATATAAAAAATGACATAAATATCTCTAATAAAAAATATGAAAAATAAGCTTTTCTTTTCCTTTAAATATAAGGACTTTTTCTCTTTATTCATATTTTGAAGGGTGCACTAAATATATGGATAAGATAAGTTTTGATGTTTTCTTTTTCTTTTTCTTTTTCCTCCAGTTTTAAATAAGCAAAGAAAGGAAATGATTTGTTATCTTTCCTTCCACTTGAGTGATTCGAAAAGAAAACATTAAGTTAAAAGAAAAGAGAGAGAAATGATTAGAAATTGAAGTGTTTGTATATGGTGTGTCTTTTATGTTTGGCTTCAATCATTGCATGGACCTCAATCACTTAGGTGATTATGCCTTTCTCGTGTGAACATCGATTGGATCTTCAATTCCTCTTTCAGAAATCTTTCTTCAAATGCATGGAACACATTATAAGTCTCTCTTCTCTTTCATTTTTACTATATCTTCCTAATAATTTCACTCCTAAACACTTTTTTATCTTAATTCTTTTTTTAAAAATGCTTTTTAATATAAAACTCGTTAGAGATTTTATACTGATTAAAGATATATAATTTTAATTCAAAATGTAAAATCTTAAATTGTAAGACTAATTAATTTTAGGTTATAACTTTTTCTTGTTTTATTATAATTAAATATTCTTAAATATTATCTGTATAGAATTATTATCTATTAATCTTACTTCAAAATTATGAGCAAATGTCGACACAAATCAATGACAAAAAAGGCCACAAGTTTCATCCTTACACGGCTTTTTCTTTTCATTTATATTAGTCTTTGGATATTATATATTATATATTATATATTAACTTACCATTAAAGTATTATACAGGAAGATTATTTGATAAGGATTATCTCAAAATAAGAGCAGAAGAATAATTATTGAAAAATCCAAATTAGGCTTCTTGTGTATATTGTCAACATGGAGATGTTGGAAATTTAAAAAGATTCCGTTTAGCAAAAGTCTAAACATTCATATACACTCAATAACTATAGACTACGAATAATGACACACGATGAAGGAGACTTTTAAATTCTGCTTTTTATGGGAAGACAAAAGAGAAAGCCAATCCTTTTTAATCTTCTTCTTTTTGTTATCTATTAATTATAGATAATAGTTGAAAGATGATGAAAATAAATTATTAAAAATTACGACAGATATGTATCAATAACATTAAATATTGTATTTTCAGTAAATATTTTTTATTTTTAAGTTTTAAAACACTAAATAACAAAATCGTTTAATTTTTTATAAAAAAAAAAAATGCACGAACCAATCATTTATATATTGGTACCAACCAATATTTTCAATGATAGGAAAATGGACATTACTTGCGTCATTATACGCATGATCAATGGTGCTTGTCACCACATTTTATAGTGAATTAGTGATTAGAAAAAGAACGATACGAAAGGCTTATAATAAATGATAGAGATCACAAGGAATCTTTGTATTTATTTATTGTATGAATAGTAATTTTGTTTCTTCCATATACAACTTTTTAGTTTTTGGTTTATTCGATGTTAGTGTCTAATTAAAAATATATAATTTTAATATAATAATCAATTTTGTATATTTTTATTCTCATTTTTTTAATTGAAATCTAGATCTAAATATTTATCTAAATATTAAAAAAACAAAAATATAAATTTTAAAACGGGATGGAGGAGATCAAAACTCTGGATAAAAAAAAAAAATAGGAATAAACTTTGAATTTAACCTTATTTTTCTTTTTACTGGTGAGTATAGTTCTTTCATATTTTTGTTTCTCGTAACAAATAATTTTTGAAATACTAATTCTTTAAAATAATTATTTTCGTTTCAAGATTAATATTTGTTTTAAGTTTTATATATGTTTTAATATTTCAATTTAAAGAAAACTAAGGTGTCTGTTATCAACACTCAAAGCTTATTGCGTTTAACTAGAAAGTTGTGCCTAACTTCTCGTTTAATTTAGTTGTTCTAGTTTCATTAATATTGTACGTAAGCTTCTATATTTTATGTCAATAGACTTATAAATCATGCTCACGTATTTTTCTAGCAGGTGGTTAGGAACAAAAGTCACTGAAAAATATTAAATTATTTGGAAATGAAAACAAAAAATAAATACAGATAATATGTTGAAAATACAATTTCAATACTTGGACTATTTTATGTTAAAATAAAAACAGACTATAAATAGAAAATAAAAAGTATATTTTTTCAATAAAAATACCCTTTTTTCTATTTCTCTAATTAATTTTATTTAAGTCCTGAATATGTTTTTTTTTTTCAATAAGTATTGTTAAATCATTTAAGGATTACGAATTAACGGCAATAACATTCAGCAAATAAAAATGGTGAGATTGATTTGTTTGCGACGCAATTAAAACAAATTTATTTTAAGTAAAATATGATTTTCAAATATAAATTTTAGCACACTTATCCAATTTTATTTCGACTAAAATGTAATTAAAACTGTCTTCTCAACTTTAAAAAATGTGTCCATATTTAATAATATTATATTGATTTTAACTTTGTTTTAATACTTTTTATTTCATCAGCAAAATGGCAGAAGTGTTTCCCCCTCTTGTAAGAGAATCAAACTTACAGAAAATGATTCTATTATATTTTACGTTATAAGTTATAAATATTAGATAGCCTTCCCCAAACAATAATATTTAGTTATTTTATATAAACTCATATATATCAATTTCACTTAGTGGTTACATCAAACCTAACTGTCATATTTATAGAATAATGATTTTTTTTGAATTATGTTCCATTGACATCGTAATATAACATCTTTAGTTGAGATCTTAAATGTAAAATCTCATCTTTTTACAAAATTTTGCACTAAAAGCCAAAATAGGGATCTAAAACATAGACTTGTAGAATAACTCTTAGTATCTTTTAAAAAATATATATTATATACTTTTATACTCTTACTATCTTCAAAAGAAAAGAAAATATTTTGTATAGTCTTACTCCCGTATTGTGGTAGTGAAACCGAATATAATAAAATAGAAACAAGTACTAAAAAACAATACAAATGAAAAAAACATGCGTCGAGGTGAGACGCGGCCGAAGCTAGAGTAGACAAACCTAATCGATAATTAAGAATAGGAATATTTTCTGATAATTTTCGCTAAATTATTAAATAAATAATAAAAAAACTCAAAGAAATCAAAAGTTAAAGAAGATGTAATAGTTATAAATATAAAATTTAATGCAAATAAAAAATAATAAATATAATAATATTAATAGTAAATAATAATATATTATTATATACTAACTTTATAACGACGAAAGAACTAAATAAATTTTAAATTTTTAATAAATAATTTTTCTTTTATATTTTAAGTATTTAATAATATTTTTATATTATTTATCTAATAAATTAAATAATTTATTCAAGTTAATTGAGTTAAACATGTCGGTAAGTTAAACATAATATAATGTTAAAAATTATAGATATCAAATGTAAAAAGAAGCGCACACACACACACACACACACACACATATATATATATATATATATATATATATATATATATAAACATTTTTCTAGAAATTTAGAACAAAATTTTACCATTTATTAAGTAATGTGAAAAAAAATATATTGAACAGTGAAAATAAGATTGAATTAAACTTATTTAAGGAAATATATCACAAGTTGAAATCTTAGCCATGTAAATGCCCCATTAATACAGAGAGAGAAAGAGAAAAATTATTAAGGATAATGGGGAGGTGTAGGGAATTTTTTGAATAAAAGAAAATAGTGGGGAGATGTAAAATATTTTTAGAATAAATGAAAATAGTGAGGAGTTGCAGGAACACTTGGGTTAGTGGAGGGAGCAACACCCTTATTATAATTAGGCTTCTTAGATGATATTGAGCATTGAATTGATGGTTTTGGGCCTACTTTTAGGTCTAATATTTACATAAACTCCAAGTTCACATATTAATAAAAATGCAGGTGGATCATGTTCTTTTAAGCGAACAAGTTTTACCATTCTTTATTATGTATTTTACGGATGTTAGTGTATCCAAGATTAGTTAAATGACGTAATTAATAGAATGTTAAAGTTCGCATGTACTTATATACTATAATCTTGTCTTATCAAAGTCTTTTCTTGTAGTATAAGCTTCGGTTTGGAACCATATATACCCTTAAATCCTCAATTTTTTTACTATAGTTGGATATACTTTGGTTTTGTAACTCTAATATACCATAGACAAATTCAAACATAGGAAAAAATCTTTAAGGGACGGTTGAATAAAGTTTTCAAATTTTTTTCACAAATATGTATTCCTTTAAGTTTTTGAACAACGTTTAGGAAAATATATATAAAGGAAAGTAAATAAGACCAACTTGTTTTTATACCGGTTCTCTCAAACTAAGCTACGTCCAGTTCCTCCTTAAGTACTATTAAGGAGTTTCACTAATATTTTCAAAGATTACAACAAGTTTCACCACTTCTAATTTACAACTATCCCATTATGGATATATGAGTTTACCTGCTCCAGGTTCAACATTAGTCTTCTAGACTATATCGTTTAGCTCAACTAAACTAAACAACCAAGTGTTTTGATTCTCTTCGGAATTTACAAATACAATGAAAATGTTTTTGAAAATAAAGTACAAATCAAAGTTCTCAAAGTGAGTATGTTTTCGACACAATGAAATCTAAAGACTTGTAAAACTTTTTCTTAAACAAAGAAAGCGTTAGAAGATGGAAGTAAGTCAAAGATTGAATTCTTGTTTTCTTCTATTCTTTCCAATTCTCTTCATATAATCTTCTTCAATAAGGATTTGTTACTCAAAGAGAGTTAACTTCGAGGAAATCAAGTAGCCTCTACATACAAAGTTAGGTGCATTGTAGCGCCAGAGCAACAATGTTTTTTGTAGGGGTGTCGTGTACGACTTCCTCAAAGCAAAAAGCATTAAGAAAACATTCTAGAATGTCTTGCTATCTCTTAACGTCCTTTTTATCTTGTATAGACTTTTGAATAAAGTTTAGTATTGTCATGATCTGCACATATAAAGAGAAGTAAAACACTATAGAGACAAGAAGTATAAATCATATATGCATTTAATGTTATAAACGTTATATAGTGTTTGGCATGTTTAGTGTACTAAGCGTTTAGTACACAAGTATGTTCTTTTTAGTAATATAGTACTTACAAGATTTAGTGTTTCATAAAACCTTTGTCTTAAACAGTTTGAAATGTTAAACAGATTTTTGTCTTTATGAGTTGTATAAAATATTATGCAAACTCAACATAAACAATTTGCTCACATTGTTCAACACTATTTTTATCAAGATATCCATTAGGAAGGTTTAATTTATTAATGTCATTTCATTAAAATTTGTTTGTTAAAATTCAAAACAGGAGTTCCTAAAAGGTTTTGTCTCTTGACCATCTTGTATTAATAAAAATAACTTAAAGACAAAACTTTTTATGCATTAATGATAAATAAATATATGCATTTAATACATTTTAGCAAATTTAATATAATAATAATAATAGTCATAGTAACAACCATAATATTAGAGCTATCAAAATGGGTTACAATCCGCTGGCCAACTCGGCTCACCATGAGTTTGGATTGGGTTGGAGTTGAAAAAAAATGTATTTTTTTTATACGGATCAATTTTTATCCTGACTCATTTAAACCCGGCTCATCTGGTTGAACCTGTGATGGACCGGATTGACTGACCAACCCACCTACCTAATTTTATTTTATTAAATTTTAATTTTAATTTTATATAAAAATATTTATTTTATTTTTTACTTGAAAAAATTATTTAAGTTACTTATTTTTAAAATTAATTAAACACTCATGTTCAACATATTTATTTTTTAAAACCAAACTTTATACACCCAAACGAAATTTGATGTTCACTGTAAGCAAATTTCACAGGTTTTATTGAACTTATTAATTAATAATAAGCAAATTTGACAGATTTATTTAACATATTAATAATAATATTACTTGTAACAATCTAAAAAATATGTTGCCAATCATAATATAAAATCAGTACAAATATCATATCAATACAAAATACAATCTAAGTTATTATAAAATATGTATGAATACAAATATTTACAAAAGGTAAGTTAAAATGAGAATTCTATTCTTGTTCAAACGTTAATCTAATATATGTATTTATATTTTTTTATGTGCAGACAATCAGCGTAATTCACATTATAAACAACACATAAAATAATAAGTTATTTGAAACAAAAATTTAACTTAAAAAAATACAAAAAGTGTTTTTGATTAATAAGTTATTTCAACAAATTACTTTAATTATTTATTACTTTGTGTTTCAATATTATTAGTTAACATTTTTTTTATTAATTGTAGATGAAGATAAAGAAGAAGATAATTCAAGAGAGCAAAACATTGTAGATTTATCTATTCAATATTATAATATTTTGTAAATGGATAAAGAACACAAAAATGATGAATATAAGAAACTTATTTGTATGTTTTTTGTATTTGTTTTTTGATGACATTTTGATTGTATTGTACTTTTTTATTATTACATTGAATTGTCTGGAGTTTAACATCATTTTGGAAGTCTTTGAATTACAGAAAGTTTATAATTTTTTTTATCTAAAAAAATTGTAATTAAATGAGACAGTGAATTAATCTGTTTACCCACCAATCCCGGTCGAGTCAGGTTCAAATTTTTCTGATTCGCTAATAAATGTGTCGGGTTGGATTGGTTCACTAAGTAATCAACCCATGATAGGTTAAGCCGGGTCAAATCATGATCCGTTTTGACAGCACTACATAATATTTTGATGAGTTGATGATATCTCTGAATAATTTAAGATATGAGTCTTTTAATCAAATAATTTTCATAAAGTATAATAAAATTCTTTTGTTAGAAAATGTGACAAGATTTAAACCTAACAGAAGTTATACATTCCTTGTGGATATTTTGAAAACTAACATACAATCGTGATGTGTGTTAGATTCACACACGGTGAAAACAATTTACCTAAGAAAAATTGTGTTTGAAACGTGTTTTAGTGGTGGTTGATGAATTGAAGTGTTAGAGTGGGACCGAGGAGGGAATAAAAAGAGACAGCAACGTTGTACTATATTGTATTGTATGGTCCGTATTGAATCGGAATGCAGTGATGATTGTGCTTCGGGGAACTTTCACAGTTACGCCTTTTTCTCAAATCTAAAAGCGTTTTACACATAAAGACTAAGTCATCATTGGAATGTGGAAAAATCTCCTTCGTCTTTTGGAGGTGTCAAATTTTGTCATAATGCTTACAAATTTGTCATTCCCTTCTTTTCAAAGTTGTTCATTAATTAATCTCATACTTTTCCCATCTTAAGTTCAATTATGTCACGTAAGTGGATCCACTATCCATGTGTAATTCACATTAACCTCTAATCAATCAACGACTAAAACTTGTAATGCACCAAATTTAGGTCATAAAAATCAAAGCATTTTAAAGCCTTGACAATGGCTAATGTGGTTGTAACTATCGCTTATTAACCAATTTTAATTAATTACGTTGATCGTTTCTCATTTCGCCTCCACTCATGCTGCTATCAACTTTTTCTTGCTTAATGTACGTAATTATTTCTAGAGAAATACCAAACAAATCTATATTTAGAAGAAATTTATAAAAGATATTTAATTCAAATCTAAAAGTAATAGATTCAATACTGTTTTTCTGTTATATATATATATATATATATATATATATATATATATATATTTTAATGTAAATAGTGAGATCTTAATCAATAATTTTGAAAACTCAAAATAATATACTTAAACTAAATTTAGTTTTAATTCAATTTTCATACAAAATCACTATAACCAATTATTCATATTTTTGTAAAATAGTGTGGACGAGTTTTTTTTTTAATGCATTAGTTTCATCTTATATGAAAATAAAAAGTAAAGGAACAATTACACATTCTTTGATCACTTATCATAATATCTATTCTTTCTGCTGTCCAAATCCAACGATGAGGTTGGGACTTGAACTTCTAAGATTCACCATTAAATATGAAAATTTAAAATTAATCTTAATTCCTAACGCGGTAACAATATGATAAAAATATAGTAGTAATATTGTTATAAGAAAATAAGGGATGGAAATTGTGTATCTTATTCAATAATAAGGAGATAGTACAATTCATATATATAGCTCTTTAAAGCAATATAAAAACGGAATATAAATATATGAACATAAATGCACAGATATGAATGGAAAATAAATTAAATCCAATATCCCCCTCAAGTTGCAGCATATATATCCTTAATGCTCAGCTTGGACAACAAATACTGAAATTGTGTGGGATGCAAAGCTTTAGTATGAATGTCTGCAAGTTGGGCTGAAGTAGAAATGGGCAAGAACTTAATTACACCAGCTTGAACTTTATCCCTTATGAGATGACAATCAATTTCAATATGCTTTGTCCTCTCATGCATGGTTGGATTTTGTGCAATTTGTATAGCAGATTGATTGTCACAGAACAGAGGAACTGGTTGTGGTAGAGGTTGTTTCAAATCATGGAGCAAATACAAAAGCCATTGAATTTCACATGTTGTGGAAGCTAAGGCTCTATATTCTACTTCGGTTGATGATCTAGATATAGTACCTTGCTTCTTGGATTTCCAGCTGATTAAGGATGCACCATAGAACACATTAAAACCAGTTACAGACCTTCTAGTGTCAGGGCAAGCAGCCCAATCAAAATCACTAAAAGCCTTGAGAATATGTTCTGTGTTGAAGGGAAAGAATAATCCTTGTCCTGGATTGTTCTTGATATATCTCAAGATTCTTATTGCTGCTGCATAGTGATCTTCCAAAGGATTGGACAGAAATTGACTGAGAGTACTAACAACAAAACATAAATCTGGTCTTGTGTTGGTTAGATATAATAACCTGCCAAGAAGTCTTTTATAGAAACAGGTTGACATCCCAACAATCTTGGATCTTCTAATAACTCTAGAGCATACTTCCTTTGTGACAAATTAATGCCCTGTTGAGATCTTGCAATTTCTAAGTCCAGAAAATACTTGAGTTGGCCTAGGTCTTTAATTTTGAACTTTGCATTCAATAGAGTCTTCACAGTTTGGATTTCTTGGATGTCATCGCCTGCAAAAACTATATCATCTTCATAAACAAGTAAGATGGTGATATGAGAAGAATCACTTTTGACAAAAAGTGAATAATCTAATTTTGATTGTATGTAGCCCAAAGAAAGTAAAGTAGTTGTCAACTTGTAATTCCATTGTCTAGAGGCCTACTTAAGTCCATATAAAGACTTCAACAACTTGCAAACTTGTCCTGGTTTTTCTGTTTTGTAGCCAAGAGGAAGAGACATGTATACCTCTTCATCTAGATCCCCATGTAAAAAAGCATTATTTACATCTAGTTGATGTAAATACCAATTTTTGGAAGCTGCTAAAGCAAGAACCAATCTTACTGATGTGAGTTTGACAACAGGTGAAAAAGTCTCAAAGTAATCTAAGCCTTGTTGTTGTGTGTAGCCTTTGACTACTAACCTTGCCTTGTATCGTTCAGTTCTCCCATCAACATGCCTCTTTATTTTGTATACCCATTTACATCCAATAGGTTGCTTTCCATAAGGTAGATCAGTCAAAACCCAAGTTTTGGTATTTTCTAAAGCTGTAATTTCTTGATCCATGGAATTTCTCCAACAATCATGTTTGATGACTTGGTTATAGGTTTTAGGTTCAGTAACTTGGGAAAGATTAAGGACATATGATTTATGAAGAGATGATAATGCATCATATGAGAGATATGAAGAGATAGGATATTTGGTACATGTGGATGACTAAGTGGCGGAAGAAGTAGATAACATGTTGCAATGATAGTCTTGCAAATAAGATGGTTTATGTTTTGGCCTGGTTGATTTCCGTGGCAGGTTCAACAGAAACAGGTTGAGAAGAAAAAGTAACAGGGTATGGAACAATAACAGTAGGAGATGTAGGTGGTAAAGAGGGTTGATCAGTAGCTTTTGAGAAAGAGGTGATGGAGAGGAAATTATTTTGGTGACAAAATCCAAGGAATTTAAATTTTGTGTATCAATAGGTGAGTGCTTGTCACTAGTAAGAAAAGGAAATATGTTTTCATAAAATACTACATTCCTTGATAGAAAAATTTCGCTTGAGTTGAAATCTAACAAAAGGTAGCCTTTTACTCCTTTCTTTAAAACCAAGTAAAACACATTTTCTTGCACGAGGCTGAAATTTTGTTCTATGAGCTTGAAGAGTTGAAGCATAGCAAAGTGAGCCAAAAACTCGTAAGTAAGTAATGTCAGGTTTAACATTGTGTAAAAGATTAGATGGAGAAAAATATGCCAAACTTTGGAAGGTAAAATATTAATGAGTTGCACAACATAACGAACAGCAAAGACCAGAAAGTTATGGGCAAATGGGATTGAAACATTAAAGATCTAGCAACATTGAGAATGTGTTGATTTTTTCTCTCAACAACTCCATTTTGTTGAGGAGTTTCAACACAAGATAATTGATGTTGTATCCCTTTTTGTCTATAAACAATTGTCATTGGAAACTCATTACCACTATCTGATCTAACAACTTTTACATCAATGCCAAACTGAGTTTTGATATAAGAAACAAAGCCAATAAGTTGTGTATCTTATTCAATAATAAGGATATAGTACAATTCATATATATAGCTCTTTAAAGCAATATAAACACGGAATATAAATATATGAACATAAATGCACAAATATGAATGGAAAATAAATTAAATCCAATAAATGTTGAAGCCTAATAGATTAATAGTACCTTATTCCTTTCACAGAAATTACTCCTTCCTTTCTTTTAAATTGTGTTGCACATTAATGATAAATGTATTATTTATATTTTTGGGATAGTTTTACTACAATAATTCTATTTTTATGATGAGAGAATAATTAATTTATAGATAAGGTATGAATAAAAATAGAAATAATCTATTAAAAAGTGAGAATATTGATAAATTTGTTTTTTTAACAAAAGGAGGTAGAACTACATTCATTTTATGGAAGAAATAATTCATGCTAGCAATCGTTTCTAAAGGTTAGATAAAATTAATTGGGTTTAAGTAGAGTTAGTTTTCTTAAACAAAGTTGAGAATGGAAATTTGTCTTTTTACAAAAAAAAAAATTACTAAGACAACCAATTTTGTTCTTGAACACATATTATAGCATAGTCATAAGAAATCCAAATAAATAACATGATTATAAAGAAAAGTGTGTAATGAATTATAGTTTTTTTTATACCAAAGCTAAATTTATTCCGTGAAGACTCTAACTCTAAGTATTCTTAGTTTTAGAATAAAATTTTCGTCCTCTTCAAGGATATTCATTCTCTCCAAGGATAATCATTTTCTATAAACCAAATAACTAAGTGCATCAGAAAGTAATCAATGTTGTAATTATGAAATTTAATTAATGTACCTCATAGAATGTGTTATTTATATTATGTTTATGGACTTTATACCGGAATGGATTTGACCTAGGTGGCTAATGACCTTGATTAGTCTTTGGTTAATCAATCTGTTTAATTATATCTTAATCATGATCTTAAGATAGTTAACTCAGTCAACACTCTCTAACTGTAGGTTATGGTTCACCAACATTTATTCAACCAAGTTGTCATGATGTAGGATTATACCATGAGGGCCAAATACATCTAGGTGCAAGTGGCCTAGATGTATTCTAACATGTGAGAAGCATTGTTTTGGTTGACTGACATGTATTTGGCTATGCTTCCTTATGTTGTGGCCATACCATGAGGACCGAGTACACTTAGGCATGGGTGGCCAAGATGTAGTCGGGTGTAGATGGTACACTAGTTCCCTAGGGTCGATATGCCTGCACTTGAACCTTATGTTTGTCGCTATGGTGTTAGCCTCATGTGTAGCATAATGCAAAGAAAAGTTGTATTTCCTTGGTTGTGTAACCATACGAGTATAGTAGCCCCTCAACCTCATGAAGTGTAATGACAAAGAGGTTGTAACGATAAAGTATAAAGTCTGACTAGATATAAAAGTATAAAGTCATCCTCTAGTGTGTAATCTTCAAGGGCCCAAGGGATAGTCATGGAGGTGATCACAAATAATTGGGAGAATCCTCTTGAGGGAAGGTTTGAGTAGGTGGATCCCTTAGTTAGGAAGTATTTTTCTAGTTTAAGTAGTCAAAGCTGCTAAATTCTTGGGTAAATAGTATATATATGCTTAAGAATGTCAGGGTAGAGGATATTGTGTCCTTTAAAAAGGTATGCACCATAGATAATGTATGTCATGGCCGAGAGGAGTATGAGGAGGACTTCTTTTATATGTACATGTGTTTCTTTATATGAGGAGGATATTGTGTCCTTTATAAAGTTTAAGAATGAATTTTTTAAAGTGGTAGTAAACCTTGCTGGCTGAGCACATTTCTATGATTAGAATAATAGCCTAAAGTTTCCCTTCTACTAGAGCGATGCCCCCTTTAGATACAAGGAGTGGCCAAATGATATTTTGTTCGACGAGGATATGAGGATCGTAGGCATTTTAGAGAAACTTTCTCGTAAACTTCATGTTTTGAGTATCATTAGTGTTTACCTATCGCCGCAGTCGGTTACTAACCTGCATGATAAGTGTAGAGTATATTGTAACTTGGATACTTTTGAGCTAATCTGAAGATCTTTTTGGTGTTTGCAAGTTATATGCCTCAACATGCAACACGGGTGGGGACAAAAGAATACTTATTGATGGAAGCAGCTCCAAGCTCCATGCTCAAGCAACTTCACGAACCAAAGTGATGCAACAGATTAGATTGGTGAGTGAAAATGGAAGTGCACACCAGGTATTTGATGGAAGGTTCAATTTGTGTTTGGTGTGTGTTTAAAGCCTCTCAAGCTCAGAAGGCCTTCCAAGAGGCAAGGAAGCTAGAGGAGAAGGTGTTGGATAAGCACATGAAGATGAACTCAAACAATATAGGTTTGGAGTAATCTCAACAACACTTCAATATCTTTTCCAAGTTGAATTTTACAAAGGGAAGAACCTCTTCTTTTATAGATGAAGAGAAGTCTCCATTCTGAGTTACAAAGCTTTAAAAATGACAAATGAAGTGTACTGGAGACGCTACTAAGCTTGGAGCGCAAGGTTCTTTTAATCATATGTTAAAATTGTTGTGTTTTTAAAATCTGGTCCACAACCGTTGGGCGCCTCTGGTGGTTTCAACTGAGTGCGAGTGAGAATCCAGAAGCTATCTGCCTTTGGAAGTTCAATCCGGAAGCTTCTTGGTCCAATCTGGAAGCTATGTTTTCTTCACCATTTTTGGATTCCTTTGCTTTCCTTAGCTTGCCAAGCCTCTTAAGGTGATTAGGCATGGTCTCCAATCTTTATTTATGGTCTACAAAAGAGTATAAATGTGTTTAGTAAAGAGAAGAAGGATTAATAAGTGATTATCCATAGGAGTAAAGTAGTAAATGATCCTTCTTCTTGAATCCTTCTAGAGATGGCTCTTGTCAGAGGTCCTATGTGCATCTTAGATGGTCCGCCATCACTTATTTCCCTGTTTGATGAACAAGATGTCATATGAAGCCAAGAAGAAAATGAGAGTCAATGTGGTGCCTAATCTGACAAGGCTTATGGTGGCTACTCATCGGCCCCAAAGTGTTGTAAAGAAAAACATTCCTATAAAGGGGCGAGGCATCGACAATGATAGAAAAAGACTAAAGGGAGAGTTCAGGCTCCAAGCCGGCATCTCCAAGAGCAAGGGTATTGATTACAGGGGTTAGATAGTCCCAAATTAAGATGTGCAAAGGTGTCCAAGTGTCCCTAACGGATGAGGAGAAGAAGGTGGTAGAGGAGGCTGAACTGGCTACAATTATATGTATTTGATAACGATTGAATTTAACGTTTTCTGTGATGTAATTTTGATATTAAATAAATTCTATTTGACTTAGAAACTTGTTTGAAATCTTGTTTTTAGTTTATTTTGTGAATAAGAGAGTTCAGGTTATACTTGATGATTTTTATCACTAATTTCCTTAATTTTGTAAGTTATTGGGATGATTTGGAAGAAGAGTTAAAGTATCAAGGAGTTGGAACCCAGAAAGGACAGAAAAAGCACCAAAAAAGAAGGCTACAGAAGGTCGCAGGACACCTGGTTTCCATTTTCTGGGGCCCTCAGCACAGGATGTCTCGTAGAGCGCCTGATTGCCTCTTTCAGGGCCCTCAACGTTGTTAAGACTCTGACAAGTGTACTGAATCGTATCAAGTAATATAATTGGTAAGACCAAGTATTGTTTTCCCTAGAGACTCACGACCTAGACATTCATGTGGTTTCTTGATTAATTAAGATTTGGAAACAAAATCATGGTGTTTATAATGCAGATAATAAATATGAATGCAAGTGTTGGATCAATTGACTAAAAGAATACACATGTGATTGATGTATAAAATATGGAATGATTATGTTGTTAGGGGTTCCGACTTATCATATCCACTCTCATGTATTTATGAATTCGACTTCTTCATTAATGTTAATGTCACTCTCTAAAATACTTAAAACTCGATGTCTCGATGAAGAAAGCCTATCCTTAATTACGAGTTCATACAGTTCTTATAATCCCTAATAATTAATTCTGAAGCATAGGAGTGTGAATGCAACTAACCCTCATATCCCTATGTCTAGGTAATACTACCTTTGGGAGAATTTCCCCAGTTCTAGTTTTCCCCGTATGTGTCCATATCCACAAAATCAATAATCATGCAATTGAATAAGTTAAACAAAGCAAGCATAGAGTGTAGAGGAAAACCCCTAACAATTAATGAAGTAAAACATTTATAATATAAATCAATTCAATACATGAGAGTTTCAAAGGATTACATCATGCAATTCTTCATCCAATTCATCTTAATTCATGTCAAAACAAGGAAAACCAAACATAAAACCAATAATACCACCTTCAACTCTCTTATTCTCACAACTTAAGCAAAAACATGATTTCAAGCTAGTTTCTAAGTCATAAACAGTGTTTTTAATATCAAAATTAAGTATAAAAGTAACGATATTTCAATCGTTATCAAGCGCCACTCCTCTCGCACTAGCGCCTGGTTGCCCTAACTATGGGCGTTGAGCGCTAGCTTGTTGGGCTTGGACTTTCTTTTATGATCTATTTAATGACATGTACACGTTAGGGTTTGTATCTTTTGACGACATAAGTGCAGAAACACACTTTTCAACCCTCTTCGTTTTCTAGGGTTTTTATATCACTTTCATTCCATTGTACACCTAGTTTCTCCATGAAGATGGAGAACTAAACTCATTTGTTATTGGGGAAGATGTAACCTCTAAACTCTAATGTATTTGAATTTGTTCTGAATTATTTTATGCTTCTTTCATTAATTGTTAGTGATTTTCTCCTTTGTTCATTGCTTATTATGTTTTGATCATTCATGGCATGAGTTTTGGTTTTCTTTGTTATTGGGAAATACCTAGAAACCTTGATCTAGAGAATTTCACCCAAAATAAATATTGCCTAGGGATATGGATAAGATGTTTGGTTGTCTTAAGCTTTTGTTCGTAATGCAGAATTAATTATTAGGGATGTAAGGGCTTGTGGTCTAATAATTAAGGATAGGCTTTTTACACCGATGGATCGGGTTCTAAGTGATTTAGAGAATGACGTTAACAATTTAATGAAGAAGATGAATTCTTATATCCATGAAAGTAAGGAAGGTGAAGTCTAAACCCCAACAACATAATCATCCCATATCAACAACATCATTCATTCACTCTAGTATTGCATCCATATTTACTTTTATAGCATTTGCATTTAAAAACCAACAAAATGTTCTTTTTAGTCTTAATTAGTTGAGTAATTACCCAATTGTTTAGTGTCATGAGTCTTCTGAGATACAATACTTTGTCTTACCATTTTATATTACTTGATACGATTCGGTACACTTGCCGAGGTCTTAACCATTTTTTGGCGCCGTTGTCGAGGACTCGTGGTTTAAACTATACTTTTGTGTGATTCTTAACCAGTTTTGAGTTTATTTTATTGTTTTTAATTTTTGTTTATTTGTATTTTTATTTTTATTTTTAGGGCTAATTGGGTGTTATAGTGTTTTGTTCTCTAGTGTATGCAAGGTTTAACTTGGACTAGAAGCATGAAATTATCTGAACCTCTTCTTACAGGTCTGGACGAAAGTAGAAGAAGAAGGAGGAACATGACGTCCAAAGAACTTTTTCCTTCTCCTGGAACTCTTGAACAACCTTTTATAGCATTTGACCAAGAAACTGAAAATATGACGGATAATCAAGGTGATCAGAATGGTAGACGTACCCTGATAGATTATGCAACAGTTACATGACCTATTCATTTTAATAGCATTGCTAGACTGAGGGTTAATGCTGCAAACATGGAGATGAAGCCTGCTCTGATTCAACTGGTGAAGAACAACCAATTCAATGGATTATCTCATAAAAATCCATATGAACATCTGACCACGTTCAATGAAATATGCAATACAGTAAAAATAAATGGCGTGCTAGATGAAGCTATTAGACTTAACTTGTTTCCTTTCTCTTTGGGAGGCAAAGCTAAGATGTGGCTTAATTCATTCCTAGAGAACAACTTCACTGAGTGGGAAGATGTGGTGGCTAAATTCCTGAATAAATATTTCCCTCAGTCTAAGGTAAATAAAGGTAAACAAGAAATTTCTTCTTTCAGGCATGACATGGATGAGACTTTAGGTCAAGCGTGGGATAGATTTAAAGGGTTATTGAGGAAGACACCTACACATGGCTTTGATGAACCAACTGTGGTCATTCTATTCCTTGGAGGATTGAGTTCACAAACTAAATTGATGTTGGATGCCTCAGCTGGAGGTAATATCAAGTGGAAGACTTCAGAGGAAGCTTATGAGTTCATTGAAAATATGGCCACAAATGACAATGAGATGCACAGTGAAAGAGCTCAATTTCAATAGAAATGAGTTCTACAATTACAATCTCAAGATGCTCTATTGGCTCAGAACAAAATCACGACTGAACAATTGGAGACTCTTATGAAGAAGATATCTCAATTGCCTAAGGAGTTGCAGAATGTTTCACAAGTTCAACAACAATTTTGCAAGCTATGTGGTGGAGACCATATCAATGGTCAATGTGCTATACAAGCTAATACCCAAGAAGAAGTCATTTTTATGGGTAATCATGGTTGTCCAGGTAATTACAACCAAGGATGAAAATCTCACCCAAGTATGGGTCAAGGGCAAGTTGGGCAATTGAGTAGACCACCACAACAACAATGCCAATAATAACCATCTGAAAGGACTACAAAGTTAGAGGAGACACTCCAACACTTTATGCAAGTGTCAATTTCTAATCACAAGAGCACTGAAGCTGCTAGTAGAAATTTAGAGATACAGGTTGGCCAATTGGCTAAAAAGTTGGAGGATAAGTCTGATAAGAATTTTGGGGCTAATACTGAAGTTAACCCTAAAGAGGAGTGCTATTATGAGTATGGGTGGTGAGATGTTAGTTGAGAGAAAAATTGAGAGAAAAGAAAGAGTTGAGTTGAGTGAGAAAGAAGATGAGAATGAAGAGTGAAAAGGTGAGGCCGAGAGAAGGAAAGAAAAGAAGAATGATGGGAGGGAGAGAAAACAAGAAGAATAGGACAAGAGAAAAAGAGAAAGAAAAATTGAGAAATCTCTTCCTTATCTTGAAGTTTATTCTAAGAAGGAAAAAGAAAAACAATTTGGGTGTTTTAAGGAGATCTTCAAGAAATTGGAGATTACTATTCCATTGACTGAAGCATTTCAACAAATCCCTGCTTATGCAAAATATTTGAAAAATTTCCTCAAAAAGAACAAATATTTATATGAGGAGACAATTGAAGTATAGGGTAATTGTAGCATTATTATGCAGAAGACGCTTCCTCCTAAAGTCAAAGCTCTAATTGATTTTGGGGCTAGCATCAACTTGATGCCTCTATCTGTGCTTAAGAAGATTGGTGGTCTTGAGGTCAAACCAACAAAGATGGTGTTGCAAATGGCGGATAGATCTACCAAGAATCCTTATGGTGTAGTGGAGGATGTGATGGTTCAATTTGATAAACTGAAATTTCCGATGGATTTTGTAGTGATGGAGATTAGGGAAGATTTGAAGATTCCTATCATTCTTGGAAGACCATTCGTGAAGACAGTTAAGATTGTCATTAATGTAGATGATGAAGTTATAACGCTTAAAGACCAAGATGAGGATGTGACTTTCAATGTCTTCAATGATGAGCAGCTGATCCAAGTAAAGAAGACTAGTCCTAAAGCTACAGATGAAGATGTACCAGTGACTAGTGTATTTGATCAAGCTAACAAATCAGTCAAGGGAGGTAAAAATTGTTTCTTTTCACAGGTAAAGGAAGAGGAGAAAGATAGTAAAGAGAAGCTAGTTCATCAAGACTCGGTGTTTGAAGATGAAGAATTCAAGCCTAGCAAACTAGTTAAATACAGGAACAAGTTATGGGTTATTAAGGAGATTAAAGCAAATGGAGTTATTGAGATTGAAGCTCCATATTCTAGAAGAGTCAAGATGGTGAACATGAATTTGTTGAAGATAAGTTGGTGTGATGAAAGTAAAAGGAACACCAATATCCAGAATTCAAATTGAGCTTAATGGTGTCAAGCTAATGATGTTATACAAGCACTTGGTGGGAGGCAAGCCCAGTGTTTTAAAAACTTCTATTATTAATTTGTTTATTTATTTGGTTTTGGTGTAATTTAATTTGAGGCAGATTTAGTTTTTAGGGTTATTCGTTTTAAAGTTATTTGGTTTGTTTGGTTATTCGTCTGTTATGATCTAGTGTGCATCTGAGATGTGTAGGTGGATGGATGTTTGTGATGTGTGTAGGGAGTTTTAATTTTTTTCATTAGGGGTTGTTGGGAAATTGGAAAAAATTATGAAAATAATGAAAAGAAAAAGAGCATTGAGCAAAGGAAAAGAAAAAGAAAAAAAGAAGGAAAATATGGATAAATGAGCTCAATGAATGAAAAGTTGAGATTAAGATGAGAATGGTTTCTCAAATGAAAGAGGAAGAGAGTTTGATATTAAATGATGAAATTATTATTTAGTCTCTTAATTCAAGGAATTTTGTTGTCTAGAAAAACCAATTTTCTTCTTAGCTCAGCCACGTTACAAGCGTTGAAAAGTCCTTGGGATGATTACTTGCTTGTGAGTGTGATTGATATTGGTTAAATGAAAGGCAAAGTTGATTTATGTGACATTGTGATAGTAGAGTGAAAGAGTCACTTCATTATACACCGTTGACCTTGAGTGAAACACTTTCCTTGGTGAGGAATAGTTCCATGCATTATAGGATAACATTCTTGCTTGGTTGTTGATCATGCATAAGGCCTTTGGATCTACTGTATATTATTTTAGTATGTGAGCACCATAGTTGAAGCTTGATCGGCTAAGGCATCATTACTTCTTGACTGATATCTCTATGATGAGCAAGCGTGACTAATTACTTGTTCTAGAAGAAAGTGCTTTGGGATATGAGAAATCATTGTTGTTTACTATTTTGTTGAGGCCAAGTTACAGTTTTTCTTGAGTACAAGCAAAGTTTCAAGTTTAGGGTTGTGATAACGGTTGAATTTACCGTTATCTGTGATGTAATTTTGATATTAAATAACCTCTATTTGACTTAGAAACTTTCTTGAACTCTTGTTTTTAGTTTATTTTGTGAATAAGAGAGTTGAGGTTATACTTGATGATTTTTATCACTAATTCCCTTGATTTTGTAGCTTATTGGGATGATTTGGAAGAGGAACTAAAATATCAAGGAGTTGGAACCCAGAAAGGACAGAAAAAGCACCAGAAAAGAAGGCTACAAAAGGTCGCAGGAAGCCTGATTGCCCTTTTCTAGGGCCCTCAACGTATGATGTCTCGCATGGAAGTTTGGTTTCCCTTTTCCGGGGCCCTCAAGGCCAAGTGTCTCGCATAGGCGCCTAGTTGCCCTCCCTGGGTCACTAAGCGCCAACTTCCTTGTACCGTAGAGCGCTTGGTTTCCTCTTTCAGGGCCCTCAACGCCACTCCTCTCGCACCAGGGCCCGATTGCCCTAAGTACGGGCGCTACGTGCCAATATTTTGGGCTTAGACTTTGATTTCATATCTATTTAAGGACCTGTACACGTTAGGGTTTGTATCATTTGACGACATAAGCGCAAAAACACACTTTTCGACCCTCTAGAGGAAGAATTGGATGCGGGATCTCTCCTCTTCGTTTTCTAGGGTTTTTCTATCACTTTCATTCCATTGTACACCTAGTTTCTCCATGACGATGGAGAACTAAACTTATTTGTTGTTGGGGAAGATGTAACCTCTAAACTCTCATGTATTTGAATTTGTTCTGGATTATTTTATGCTTCTTTCATTATTTGTTAGTGATTTTATCCTTTGCTCATTGCTTGTTATGTTTTGATCATTCATGGCATGATTTTGGTTTTCTTTGTTATTGGGAAATACCTAGAAACCTTGATATGGAGAATTTCACCCAAAAGAAATATTGCCTAGGGATAGGGATAAGATGTTTGGTTGTCTTAAGCTTCTGTTCGTAATGCATAATTAATTATTAGAGATGCGAGGGATTGTGATCTAATTTAGGATAGGCTTTTTACGCCGAGGGATCGAGTTCTAAGTAATTTAGAGAGTGACGTTAACAATTTAATGAAGATGAATCTTATATGCATGAAAGTAAGGAAGGTGAAATCTAAACCCCAACAACATAATCATCCCATATCAACATCATTCATTCACTCTAGTATTTAACCTCAATTGATCAATTTGCACCAATATTTACTTTTATTGCATTTGCATTTAAAAACCAACAAAATGTTCTTTTTAGTCTTAATTAGTTGAGTAATTACACAATTGTTTAGTGCTGTGAGTCTTCTAGGATACGATACTTGGTCTTACCATTTTATATTACTTGATACGATTCGGTACACTTGCCGATGTTTTAAAAGTATCTTCGTGAAATTTTATAGTTCATACTCGCGTATAGACATATAATTTCTAGCCTACTGAAGAAGAAGTTAGTCGATAAGGACAAGGTGAAAAAGGCTAATGAGTTGGCCAATTTGAAAAACAAGTATAAGGACAACTAAAAGTCATGGGTTGATGAGAAGAAGACCCTTGAAGGAGAAAGGAACGAGAACGAGAAAAGGTTGAAGCCTTGGATGATGAGGGGTCTTTATTTTGAGAAAAAAAACTTAATAAGGAAAACAAGCACTTGAAGAAGGAGAATAATAGTTTAAAGTTGGTAGTTGTCGATAAGAAGAAGACTCGTGTAGGAATTAGGACTAAGTTGATTCAATTTCAACAATTCATATTATCTGAGCATGAAGAGATGATAAATCTTGACGACATTGTAGATTAATAGATTGTGTTTAATTGTTGTTGTTTTTCTTTTGTGAAAAAAGGTCAATACATATATACATATATACATATATACATACATACATACATACATACATACAAACATATATACATACATACATACATACATACACACACACATACATACATACATACACACATACATACATACATACACACATACATACATACATACACACATACATACACACACACACACACATACATACAGACATACACACACATACATACATACACACATAGATACACACATACATACATACACACATACAAACACATATACATACACACATACATACACACATACATACATACACACATACATACATATATATATATACATACATATATATACATATATATATATATATATATATGCCTTCTCTTGTAATGTTTGCCCATTATGAGTTCTTATATGAAAATAGCATTTATTCAATGTTCATCTCCTTTTCTTCATAACTTGCAATTTTTGCAAATTGTGTATGTTTAGGCCAATGTGTTTGAGGTCGAGTATCATGTACGTTGTCGTTGTTAATTTATGATGGCTTTGAATAACTTGATATTTGTAGTTGAGACTAATAAGGTGGGCAGTTGGTGACTTTTTGATGACTTCGATCAGGGTCGACTTAATAACTGGTAGGAAACTGCTTTATAGTTTCAACTAAGACCGCCTAGGTAGGTGGCATGGAATTACTTGAGTGATTCAACCAAGATCACCACGATAGGCATCGTGGAATTACTTGAGTGGTGCAACCAGGACTCCCATGGTAGGCTGGAGGGAACTGTTTGAGTGGTTCAAATAGGATTGCCATGGTAGGTGGCAGGGAACAACTTAACTGGTTTAACTATAGGACTTCCATGGTAGGCAGAAGGAACTACTTGATTGGTTCAAACAGGTTCGTCTAACTAGGCGGTAAAGAATTACTTAACTAAGTTTACCTAGGAAAGCGACAAAGAACTGTTATATAGTTGTATGTATTAACTAGGTTATGAAGTCATAAAATAGTTGTAAGTAGGAGAAAACTCTCATTTTATTAATCAAGTGCCTCATTAAAACCTTCTCGACCAAAACCTTCCTTATGAAAAAATGTTCAAGTAAAAAATAATACACGGAGAGTTACAAGCAATCAACTTTCTACAAGCATCTAGCTGAAATAGAATTTCAAATAGGTTACATTCAAGTGTAAGATATGAGTTGTTCCGATAAATACTCTAGCCTATAGGTGTCCTTGTCGATATATTCAACTACCTGAAAAGGTCTTTCGTAGTTGACGAAAAAATTGCCTTCACTTTTTCTAGCATTGCTAGCCATGCGTCGAACAAGGTTGTCCTTTCTGAAGGCTCTTGGATGTAACTTGGAATTATATCTTCTGGTTGTTCTCTACTACGTATTCGTCTTGCAGATCCAAGCTCTCTCTCACTTTTCAACTAACATGTTTAGGCCGGTGTTGAGGTCAACTTCATTACACTTCTTGTCATAATGCTCTCGTCAAGGAGATCACTAGTGCAAAATTGGCTTTCAATGTCACCCCTTAGATGTCGGTTAGGGGGGGTGACGTAAATTAATGACCGGTGTCATTTTCGTAAATAAGGTGGTCATATAGACGTCGGTTAGGAGGGGTCGCAATGTCTATAATATTATAGATGTCAGGGCCCCTACTAACTGACATCTATATGTTTGACAGTTAGGTGAAAAGTCATTTCTTTCCGCCATATAGACGTCGGTTCGGAGGGGCCTCGACATCTATAATATTATACACGTCGGTGCCCCTCCTAACTGACGTCTACATGTCTAACATATAAGTGAAAATTCATTTCTTTTCGCCATCTAGATGTCCGATCCCGCCACCCCGACATCTATATGCGATTATAGACGTCAGATCCCCCTACACCCGAAGTTTATATATACCATGAAAATTAATTTTTTTTTATCAAATGGACGTCACATTAGTGAGTTCCCGACGTATATTTGAGAATAGACATCGGCTGCTGGGGAAACAGACGTCTGATTTCCTGTTAAATAAGACATTGCGAACCAGCAGTTACGCGCACTTCATCGTCTTCCTTCGCCTTTTCTCTCCACGACATTGCATTTCTAGGTGCGTTTGATCTCTTTTGAACCATTTAAACTTACTTTTACTCTGATTAAAGTAATCTTTGATGTATTATCTTTCGTTTGAACCGATTAAAATGAGTTTTCGTTTTGTTTTGGTGCAGTTTTTCTCGTGTCTTTGGGTAGTGTAGTACACCTTCTCCCTTTGCTAGCTTCCTCGTAAGAAAAACTTACGTCTTTTGGATATCTTATGGCATTTCAACCTAAAGCCGAACCAAGGTCCTTGCCTAGTTTTCATGTCACCGTATTCTTTTTCTTTGGCTGTTGGAATGGAATTAGGGAACGACCCAGGTTAGGTTTTAGGTTGAAATGTCATAAGAGATCCAAAAGACGCAATTTTTTTTTCACGAAGAAGCTAGCAAAGGGAGGAGGTGCTACTACGTTATCCAAAGACACGAGCAAAACTGCATTAAAACACAACGAAAACTCAGTAGACGTCGGTTAATGCCATATCCGACATCTATTGTGCCCTTAAACGTTGGTTAGTGCCATGTCGGACGTCTTTATGGTGTCCTTAGACGTCGGTTAGTGTCATGTCCGACGTCTATAAAGACGTCGGACATGATATTTAACCGACGTCTATAAAGACGTCGGACCTGTACAGTCCAACATCCCATTAACATCACCCATAAAGACGTCTGATAGTGATGTGACGTTAAAAGCCCAAAATAACATAGGTTTAAAGTCCTTTCTGCATTAGTGGCTGGTTCTCAGTATCATGGCGTCAATGTTGTATATTAAACCATAAAGTATTTCTTTGATTGAAATTTGTGGAGTGCATTTATACGCACATAGAACCTCTAGTAGATTTTTTGATTATTTATCTTTGGCCGTGTCTAATCTTTTCCTCAACTCTACTACTATGACTTTGTTAGCTGCCTTGACTTACCTGTTAAATTAGAAATGCTCCACTAAACTCGAGCTTGACGTAAAACTCGACCAATCCTTTATATATAAATTGTGTGTGATTGTCAATAATTGATAATATGTGACATCCAGTACCATCATACTATGTTTTTCAAACAAATGGTTGCATCTATTCAACCGTCATCGTCACATGGTGGTGCAAGTGAGAAGAGTGATGATTCAAGTGATAGAAGTTCTGTATAAGGATATGTGCAATATGTTTGTTTTTTTTTATCAATAAGGATATGTGCAATGGTGTGAGTCACAAACATAGTGACATGATTGGAGGGTCGCCACTTACTCTCATGACAACCTAGTGTTTAAAGGCATTTTAGGAAGGTGGGCTAGGTGCTTTATGATGTCGAAGGCAATGAAAGAGTTGGAGAAAGTAGGAAAATACATACTTTAATTCTTTGAGAATGCAACAAAATATATATTAATTTCTTCTATATATCTTAATATAATGTCAATTTTTATTTAAATCAATTTAATAAAACATTACACAGGTAAATTAATATCAATCAAAATAAAAACTAATACATCATTTATACAAATATCCGTTATAAAAATATTTTGAAATTTACCACAATATCTCCATATTTCTTTTCATAGATTTCATGTTAACAAACGTAGTAAAAAGTTTTCTTTTTCACAATAATGTAAAATTCGAAAATGAGAAACTTTTCAAGAGATTATCATGATTTTCCATTAAATTTAAAAAAGAAATGTAAAATAATTGAAAATATCTACACGCCTGCTCCATAAAATACTAACAGTACAACGTGTATTGGTTAGTGAGGACGTTTAGGTCTTTTTTGTCATGTGGCTTTGGTGGTTGGCTGAGTCATGTAAACTATTGATATAGTTGCCTTCCACGTCAGCACACATAAGATTTTTAGGAAGAGATCAAGAAGGAGGATTCAAGAAAAAACAAGAATGATCTAGAACCCTAGCTAGTTACTACATCTGTGATTCGTATTTTGGTATTTGGATTTTATGATAAGCTCATCACACCAAACCAACCCACACCTTCACTGATCTTTAATTTTAAGATTCATTATTATCCTCTTAATCATGGCCCTTGTTTCGGTATAAAATTTAGGAACTGAGAGACTGACTTGGATGACGTGGTTTTTCTGTTTGCTGACGCTTGGAATGATCAAATGACTCGCTTTTCTTGGATCTAGACCGCTCGCACCATTCGACTTCCTTCAATACTGACAGTTCGGTAGACCTTGACCTTCAACCAGAGAGGGGAGGTACCTGCGAAGGCACTCCAACGCTCAAATTAGACGTATATTAAGAGAGAACTTAATTCTCAACCTGAGAATTATCGGTATGAGAGAATAGAATAGGAGGTAAGATTGCTCTGTGTATTCGAATGTACCTGGCTTGTGAGCTTCCTCTTCTATTTATAAGGTGTTTCATAAAATATAAATAGAGTTAGTATAAAAACAACCAAATGAATAAAAACGATCTTACTTGTTCGCCCAGTCCGATATTCCTGGCTTTATTTCCAGTCTGCTTTTATTGTGAATATCTATGGATTACATAATCCTTGATTGGGCTTTCTGGCCCAATCTAATTGAACATAGGCTCGGTCATTCTCCCCTTTTTTCTTTTATGTTGACTTTGACCAGATCGCTTGGTTTTTAATAGATAATCGATCGATCGTAATATCGTATTGTTCATCATCCCCCCAAGTCTTAGATAATCGCTCGGTTTTAGTAGGTTAGCTAAGGACTTAAAAGTGGTTTGGATACGATGTGTGCGCGTTGTCGTTTCGTATTTTAAGTAATGATTGATTTTTCCCGCCTTGAGGGTAGTGGCAGAGTCGCTAAATCGGAGCCGTTAGATCAGTGTTATCCAACGGTGTAGGGCTTGTAGCGGTTACATCAGTTTTTGCCCATTAATGCACTTAGGCTTTGTTTTTGAAAACGCAGACGAACTCAACCTTCATTTTTGCCTCTGCGTTTCCTTGAGAACTTTCACACTTCTTCTTCGATTCGTTTACACCACCAAACCGTACTTTTTCCAGGTAACAATGGCTTCTACTTCACATTTAGATTTTATTTCATCTCAAGGGGAGGAAAGGGGGCGTGAGGGCTCGACTAATGCTTTAGGGGGTGCTCAAACTGACCTTGTTGGCACGATTTTGACGGTGCTTAATGGTGAAAAGGTTTTCGTTTGCGGTGGCATCGCTGCTGAAGAGCCTAAAAATCCATGTTCTTCGTTCTTTCTGATTACGGGTGGGCCTCTCACGACGTAGGTGATTATTCGAGTCTTTTTGCTAGCAAAGTTGTTCTTCTGGATTGGGCAAACAATAGTTGTGTGCTTAGAGCCTTAGGTTATAATTATGCCATTAAGTTGGTTGCTTGTCGGGGGGGTGAAAGGGTTTTTCATGGCAGAGAAACTTTTGGTGGAGATTTTTTCTACTTTTACTCTAGCTTGTTCTTTGACATGTATATTAGGTTACCCTTTACTGATTTTCAGATGGACGTTTTGAGGACTCTGAATGTAGCCCCTTCCCAACTTCATCCGAATAGTTGGGGTTATATTCAGGCGTTCTCCGTCCTATGTCAGACTTTGGCCATCCGGCCAACAGTTGGTTTGTTCCTGTACCTTTTTAGGACGCGCCCCAACGCCAAGAGGGGTTGGGTGCTTTGACTTCTGAGCCTAGGAATGCTATTCTGCAACTTTTTACCGAGTCATTTTGAGATTTCAAAAATCAGTTCTTTAAAGTTTCTATTACCGAGTTGGGCCGTCCGTTTTTCTTTTACGAAGATGGGAGCCCTAGATTTCCTTTGTACTGGACTGGAAAACCCCGAACGGTGACTTCATGGCCCCGGGAAGAGATGACCGACTCTGAGCTGAGGGACCTGGATGTATTGGTCGAGTTGTCGCGCCCGCTTTCCTCACGGAAAATAATCAACTGCCTTGAATACAATGACATGAATTCGAGGGTGTTTGGTATGTTCTTTGACTAACTGCTCTAAATTTTGCTTCTCGGTTACTGACTTGTGATTGTTGGTGGTTTTTGTAGAAATTATGGGGAAGAAATCTGGTCGTGATTGGTTTAATTTTGCGAAGACGAAACAAGGAGGCCCATCAAACGAAACCGTTCGTCCAAATACGGTTACCAAGAAGAATCCGATCATAGTCATTGATGAGCGACCGCCTTCTCCTGAACACGGTTTGACAAGAATAGGGAAGGTGGATCGAGTTGTGGAGGATCCGAGGACCTCCCAAAAAGGAAAGAGTGCCGAAGAGTTGGTGGATCCAGATGTCGATCGACCTTTGTCGGGCAGTATGTGGGATCTTGGCTTCACTCTTAGTCACAAGATCAACTTCAATTTTTATGTTGCTGAGCAGAAGGTGATATCTAATACTAGCGAACAGAAAATGGCTGAGAACTGCCTTGAATTATTGCTCCGGGGGTCGGCAACCGCTTTTAATTTGGTTTATGCCTCCAACAGGGGGAATTTGAGCACCGAGGTAGAGCGTTTGAAGAAACAGCTGGAGGAGGTCAATGTTGCACATGCTCAGTGTGCTCAAAAGGCGACGGAAGCTGCGCAGATAATAGCTGAAAGTCAGGTGTTGATGGACAATCTGAAAAAGGCTGGAGCAGAGTTTAGGAATGCTAGGGATGGTTTGAGAGTTGATTTGGAGGCCGCCAGGAAAACTATTGCAGGCCTGACGACGGAGAAGGATGATCTTCAACAAACCGTTGATGATATTCAAAAAGCTATTGATGAGGGTCGGGAGACTCAGGAGGAAATGGTGGAGGCTATTACTCTAGAGCAACCAAGGGATTCCGGAAGGCATTGAGACAAATGTCCTTCCTTGCAAAGGTGTCTCCAGAAGGACTGGGCTTTGATATTGAAAAGGATGTGTATCAAGGTCAAATGGTTCCTATAGGCACCATTCCGGAGGGTACTTTTACTGTTGATGACGCTGCAATGGAGCCGGTGACTGTGGAGACGACGATGACGGTGGTGGATGCGGATGTTGCTGCTGATGATTCCGCTGTGAAGGATGCTTAGGATGTATGGTTTTAAGAATCTTGTTTGTGTTGTTTTCCAAGTATCATGACTTTGTGACCCTATTAACTTCGTAGTTAAACATCTTGTATGCAAATATTCTGAATGTGACGTTTCCTCAACGCGAGGGGTTACTTCCCTTTCATCGGGTTGAAACGTCTTTTCGTCAATTACTCTTTGTATAAATATTTGCAATATTTCGGGCAGTGAATGCAGAGAAAATATATAGGCAATGAATTATTGTTTGATCAATGATAAGATAAAAAGTACGCAAAGGACTTTAACTGTAATAAAATTTAAGATGGGTTGCGTTCCATGTGTTTGGAATAGGCCGTCCGTCGAGGAATTCGAGGTGGTATGCTCCATTCATCAAGTCTTTGGTTATGCGGAAAGGACCTTCCCAATTTTCTGCTAGTTCCATGTGCTTGGTTCTTCCGTGCGTCTCCTTTCTTACGCCATATGCGATCTCCTTCTGCAAAATTTCGGGGTTTTACCTTGGTGTTAAATCGCTGAGTGACCAATCGTTTTTGGGCTGCATTCTTTATCATAGCTACATGGCGTCGTTCGGGCAGAGTTTCCAGGTTCATGCGTAGCTGTTCATCGTTCAGATTCATATCCCGAATGTGTCTTCTTATGGACGGCTTGCCTACTTCGACCGGTAGCATTGCATCTGTACCATAAGTGAGATTGAAGGGTGTTTCGCCGGTTGACCCGTGTGGGGTGCACCTATAGGCCCATAGTACTTTGGGTAACTCTTCTACCCACAGTCCTTTGGCTTCTCTAAGTCATTTCTTCAATTCAGACATTATCGCCTTGTTTGTAGCTTCTTCTTGTCCGTTTGTTTGTGGGTGCTCAACAAAGCTTGTCACGTGCTTTATTCCTAGCCCCTTGAGGAAATCTTCTAGTTTCCGTTCAATAAATTGCCGCCCATTGTTCGTGATGATTTTTTGTGGTATGCCAGATAAACTTTTGTACTCTTTGAGCGTTGATCACCGCTAATGCTTCCGCTTCTATCCACTTTGTAAAGTAGTCGACCGCCACTAGGAGATATTTGCATTGCGCCCTTCCGATCGGCAAAGGTCCGGCGATGTCCATTCCCCACTGTGCAAATGGCCAAGGGGAGATGATTTCGTGTAGCTCTTCTAGGGGGACGCGAAAATCGTTTCCATGGGATTGACAGGAAATGCATTTACGAACGAATTCTACGCAGTCTTGTTCCATAGTGGGCCAATAATATCCGGCTCGTAGTATTTTGGCCCTGAGCGTCCGTTTTCCTGAATGCGATCCGCATATGCCGTGGTGCAATTCATGCATTACATACTTAGCTTCTTCTTCTGACAAGCACTTCAGTAGCGGTGTGGTATATCCTCGTCGGTATAGGTCTTCCCCTACGAATGTGAACCGAGCGATCTGCTTTGAATTAGTTGCGCTGACCTACCCTCCTTGTTCTTGTCGGATCATTAATTGGAGTATATCCTGTCGTCAATCGGTTCTCAGTGGTGGAATGCTTGTGGTAAATATTTCCAACATCGGTCATCCAGAGGCTCGTTCAGATTACTAAAGAGAGATGTGTGTTTTCTCGAGCGTGCGTCAATTTAGACAGGAGGTCCGCTCTGGAATTTTGGGCTCGAGGTACATGTGTGATGTTTAAACTGGAAAAGATTTTAATCAACTGACTAACTTTATGAAAATACTCAGCAGGTGGTTATCTTTGACTTGGAAGGTCCCATTTATATGACCGACCACCAATTGGGAGTCCATTCGGCACTCAAGCTGGTCAATCTCCACTTCTCTAGCTAGGATAAGTCCATCTATCAAGGCTTCATATTCCGTCTGGTTGTTGCTGGTTTGAAAATTGAAAGAAATTGTTTGCTCAATGAGGACTTCGTTCGGTCCTCTTCCAAAACTATACCTGCCCCTCCTCCTTTTTTGTCTAACGAGCCTTCGACATTCAGATACCATATCTGGGGTTGTTCGTCTGTTGGTGGTGTCAATTGTAGCGAAATCTTCCAAATGCTGGCCTTTAATGGAACCTCGAGGCTCGAATCATAGGCCGAATTCAGATAACTCAATTGACCATGCTACCATTCATCCTACTAGATCGGGTTTTCGGAGGATTTTAGCCACCGGATGATTTGTTCGGACCACCACCTGATGACTCTGAAAGTAGGGCCGAAGGCGTCGTGCCGCCGTTAAAAGGGCTACCGCCACTTTTTTGACTTGTGAATATCGTTCTTCTACCCCCTGTAAAGTTCTGCTAACAAAATAGATCAACTTAAATTCGGGGCTTTCTTGAATTAGGGCGGCACTTACCGAGCTATTTGTCACAGCCAAGTATAATTGCAAATCAAAACCTTGTACCGGTCGGGCCATGATCGGGGGGTTGGTGAGGATGGCTTTAACAGCGGTGAAGGCTGCCGCGCACTTGTCATCCCAGTGACGAGGGATGTTTTTCTTCATATTCCGTAGGATAGGTTTGATATGTTCCGCTAACCTTGGGATGAACCGTGACAAGGCTATGAGTCGCCCTACTAGTCGTTGCACCTCCTTCAGCTTCGTTGGTGTCTTCATCTCCAACACCACCCGACATTTATCTGGATTTGCTTCGATTCCTCTGCAGGTTAGCATGAAACCTAAGAATTTTCATGCCAGTACTCCAAAGGTACATTTGGATGGATTTAGTCGCATATTGTGGCACTGTATTTGTTGAAATACTTCAGTTAAGTCTTTTAAGTGTTGTTGGTGTGACTGGCTCCGTACGACTATGTCATCTACGTAGACCTCCATGCACTTTCCTATTTGATGATGGAAGATTTTGTCCATAAGGCGCTGGTAAGTGGCTCCTGCATTTTTAAGTCCGAAGGGCATTACTTCGTAACAGTAGTTAGCTCGTTCGGTTATGAAGGTCGTTTTGTCCCGGTCGGGGATATGCATGGGAATCTGATTGTACCCAGAGTACGCGTCTAGGAAACTCAGCATGACGTGCCCCGAAGCTCCGTCCACCAGTCTATCGATACTTGGCAATGGATATGAATCTTTCAGGCATGCCTTGTTGAGACAATGAAGTCAACACACATTCTCCATTGACCGTTTGGTTTTTTCACCATAACAACATTCGCCAACCAGGTCGTGCAGGTGATTTCCCTGGTGAATTTTGCTTTAATCAACTTTGTCACTTCTGCTTGTATCGCTTCCCTCTTTTCCTCGCCAAATTTCCGCTTTTTTTGAGCGACCGGTTTGGCTTCCTTGAATATGGAAAACTTGTGGGTCATCACGCTGGGATGAATTCCTGGCATATCCGCGGCACTCCATGCAAACAGCTCGGCATTGGTCATCAATAACTGGGTCAGACTGCGTTCGTCTTCGGGCTCCAGACTGGTGCTGATGATGGTGGTCTGTGTTTCACTTTTTCCTAATACGAACGGTTTCACCTCACCCAGTGGCTGGATTCAGTCGTCTGTATTAGTTCGCGGATCCAGGTCGACTGTAGTTGTTTCTGTTTCATTGGTTCTTTTTGGCGGGACGTAAGGGGTTAGCTTCAACCTGGCAACGTAGCATTGTCGTGCGGTCTTTTGGTCGGCCCTTACAATACTGATTGTACCCTTTTCTGTGGGAAACTTTATAGCCAAATGTGGCGGTGACACTATTGCTCCAAAGGCGTTTAAACAGGATCGTCCGAGCAGGGCATGGTATGAGGTGTTGGCCTCTACCAGCAAGAACCGTACTCGCAACTCCTTCGCTTCTTCACCCGTCCCCAACCGAGTTCTAAGGTCAAGGTATCCTCGGGTGTCGACTCGTTCCCCCGCGAATCCCATTATTTGCTCATTAAATGGGGCTATCACGTCCTCGGACAACTCCATTTTCAAAATTGTTGCCCAGTACAAGATATTAACCGAGCTACCCTGGTCAACCAAAACCTTGCTGACATCATATAATGCTATCCGGGCGGTGATGACCATGGGATCATCCTGGTCAGGGTCAGGGGCGTGGAAGTCTGCGTTAGTGAAAGTGATGTCGGGCAAGGATAAGGGGTAACGGTTCACGGCATGAACGTTGTTTAAGCTTCTTAGGTGCCTTTTTCGAGCCAATGACGAGGCTCCTCCTCTTGCAAATCCTCCCGAGATGGTGTCAATGCCTCCCCTGGCCGGTCTATCCCGGGGAAGGTCTCGGGGTCGGCTTCGGGAGCGTTCCCTCTTGGGATCCTCTCATTTGTAATACCGGTCGGGGCTTCTCTGCGTTGTCCTTCTTCTAGGGGGGCTTCTTCCAAGTTTGGTTTCATCTTTGACGAACTGCCCGAAGGTATCTTGCTCGGATGAGTCGTTCTAACTCATCTCGTAATACATTGCACTCTTCCTTGGTGTGTCCCCTGTTATTATGGAATCGACAAATTTTGTTTTCATCAGCATTTTTGGGGGTTGGGCGCCTTCTAAGGGTGAGGAGTTCGGCGTGCAGTGCTTCTTCCAGCACCCTAGCCATGGGTGCATTGAGATTTGCGTATCGATCATATCTTGGACCCAAGGGTTGAAGTAGTTCCCTCTGGGGGGCTTATGGCCCCGGTCCCCTTCACAGGGTTGCTTTGTTTCTTTCTTGTTCTCGTTCGTGGGGGTATCCGGCAGTTGTTTCTTTCGGGAGTTTCTAAGATCCTCCATTCGTATGAATTTTATCATTTTTTCCTGGAGTTCTTCCATCGTCTTAGGTGGTTTAGCGTACAGGTTCTCGGCTACAGATCCAGGTGTGAGACAGTTGGGCAGGTTGTTTATTATGAACGTGTGGTTGACGTCTTTTACGCGACGCGTAGATTCATTGTATCTTTGCATGAACGCTCTTAGGGTTTCGTCCTTTCCTTGCTTTATATTGACCAGCTCGGCCGGGGTGACATCTTCTTTCCGATTAACAACATATTGGCTTCGAAATAGAGTAGTAACAGTGTCAAAACAATCTATTGAGTTTGGGGGGAGGGTATAGTACCATTCTAACGCTTTTCCTTTTAAAGATAAGGAAAAGGCTCTGCATTTGGCTGGGTCGCTCTTAGTGTAGAAAGCCATAAAATCAATGAAGTTTCTGATGTGATGATTTGGATCCGTGGTGCCATTAAATCTTTCTACAGTTAGAGGGGGCCTATCAGGCATAGGAGCCTGCAAAACAGCGTTTGTGAATGGGAGTAGGTTGACAGGTCGAACGGTTTGCAGAGGCGTTGGTTCAGTGTGAACGCTTGGCTCCCCGTTTCGACTCCCCTGATTATTGTTCGTGTTGGAAGCGGATATTTCAAGTGGAGGACGTTGTCCTCTCAGCGTGGCGATCTCCTCCGCTTGTTTCCGTTGTAACTCTTGTTGCTTGCATATGGTCTGGGCTTGCTCCTCTATCTGTGCCGCTTAGGCCGCCATTTGCGCCATCTATGCTTCTAGTTGAGCTTGCAGCTCCCTGATCATGTCTCTGGAGTTGTTGTTGTTGTCCATGTTCCTTGTGGTCACCATTGGGAATCTTCAAGCCTCTGGGCCCCACGGTGGGCGCCAAAAATGTTTTGGTATAAATTTTAGGGACCGAGAGACTGACCTGGATGACATGGTTTTCCTGCTTGCTGACGCTTGGGACGATCGGATGACTCGCTTTTCCTGGATCTGGATCGCTTGCACCGCTCGACTTCCTTCAATACTGACCGTTCGATAGACCTTGACCTTTAACCAGAGAGGGGGGGTACCTTCGAAGGCACTCCGACGCTCAAATTAAGTTTATATTAAGAGAGAACTTAATTCTCAACCTGAGAATTATCAGTATGAGAGAATAGAATAAGAGGTAAGATTGTTGTGTGTATTCGAATGTACCTAACTTGTGAGCTTCCTCTTCTATTTATAAGGTGTTTCATAAAATATAAACAGAGTTAGTATAAAAACAACCAAATGAATCAAAACGATCTTACTTGTTCGCCTAGTCCGATATTCCTGGCTTTATTTCCAGTCTGCTTTTATTGTGAATATCTGTGGATTACATAATCCTTGATTGGGCTTTCTGGCCCAATTTAATTGAACATAGGCCCGATCATTCTTCCCTTTTTTCTTTTATGTTGACTTTTTTCTTTTATGTTGACTTTGACCGGATCGCTCGGTTTTTAATAGATAACCGATCCATCGTAATATCGTATTAATTATAATTGAAAATTATTTAATAAGATGGATAAAACTATAATTTGTGTAAAACAAATAATCATATATACTTTTGTTGACATCGCATCTTCCATTTCTTGCTTCATCACTTTTCCGTTGTGCTACACTCTTTCTAAATTGCGCTCACCACTTACTTTAATTGTGAACGTGTAAAGTTACTCGAATCGCATGCATATTATGTTCCGACCACTTAGTAACAACGTTCGAATTATAATCTACGTGGGTTGAACCGTCACAATTGTCGATCATATGTTACATTTTATTATTATTATTGTAGTTCTTTGTGTCTATCATTTTATAAGTGAAACATATCTTTTGGAGATGGTAACGAATTCGAAAGCAACAAAATATGAAAGCAATTTTTATGTAACTTGTTATATATTATCGTGACCTATATTTTCAACATATTGTTGTATTCAATGGCTGGTTTTAAGAAATCATTGTCTTTTAGGTATTGTTTATTTTCATTTCTGCTATCTTTTATGAATAATTTTACTTATCGTTTAGTATAAATTTTCAAAACCCACGGCAGCTACCATGGTTTTCAAACTTTACCATTTGAATATTACGAATATTTGATTGTACGATTTCATCGTACGTAATTCTAATACAAACATTTCCATGAATCCTTTATCTTTGTTCCAGGACCTCTAGCGGAAAATTAATTCATTTGCTATATTTCTTACATTAATATCATTGTTATGATATATCCAATAATATCATATATTTTCAAAGTCAAACTATAATTAAAAAAATACATTATTTTTAACTTTTATTAAATTTGTAAAGACAAATTTATGATAAAATTCTAAATTTTAAAATGAATAATATATTAAATGTGATAACAGACTTAATATTATTTTAATGGAATTTGGAACTAAGAAAAATAAATTTTTGACATATATATATTCCTTCAATTCACCTATTAACAGTTTCATATGTATCTATTATTGAAGACTTCTATTTACTGGAAACAAATACGTGAGATACCACACCTAAAGCTACTTTTTATTTTTCATTTGTATAACAAGATTCACGAAGCCTCCAATGGAATCGATTTGAGTATGGTTTAATTCTAATTACTAGAATTATTAAAATGAGGTTTACTAGATGGCTAATGTAAAAGAGTTAACAAAAATAGACCAGATCAAGTCAAGAAAATTGTAACATGAATTCATTTGGATTTTTTTTATAGATAATTTAGTTCATTTTTTTAGCAGAAGAAAGATAATTTAATTCATGGTCTAAATAAATTAGACTCTCGATTGTTAATATAAAAGTAATTGAATAATAAAAGTATGTATAGAAGTAATTATAATAAAAGTAAAGTATTTATAATTTATATATCAAATTATCATATCTAAATTTTAATTATAATCAAATTTTTATAGAACTCCAATTTTAAAGTATTTTACTTTTAGCTTTCTTATTTAAGATTATATATTTTATTTACTTTTTTTTAAAGGATCTAAATTGTTTATTGTTTTACTATATAATCTATCAAAATATAAAAATTGTAACTCGTTTGAAACAAGGTAGGTTCAAATTAACAAAGATATATTAAGCTATCTATTATAATCAATTACACACCTAAAACTTTTACATTTTTACATTATTTTTAAATTTTTTAAAAAAATATATAAAAATTTATATTTTTATGATTATTATACTCTTGTACTAAATGTAAAAATGTATTAATATTAATATTAATCTTCGTGTCATTAACTTATATTATTAACAATATTAATAGTATGAAGATAATGTTAATGTTAATAATATGAAGACTAATATTAACATTAATACTTTTTTTTTAGTTTTTATATTATTAACTCATATTTTCATATTATTAACTCGTATTATTAAGAATGTTAATAATACGAAGGTAATGTTAATAATATGAAAAATAATGTTAGCATTAATATTATTTTAAAAGAATTGATATATTTTTCTTTAATTATTATATTATTAAGTATAATAATCAACATTTAATAATAAAAGTAAGTAAAATATTTATTTATTTTACTCTTTCCACTCATTTTCCAACTTTTTGTTTTCCTTTTTTTTTTTAATTTTCCTAACTTTTTATCTTCTTTAACAGTAATGAAACAAGGAAATTTACCAATGGAATCATTACTTTTGTTTTTGGTTTACAAAGTGAATAAAATCTGACACAGATTTCAAAATGCAGTGTTAAGTCATTTTAGTGCAGGATGAAGTTGTACTATATTCAGATTTCAAGTTGTACTACATTCAGATTCAGAGTTCAGTGAATTACAGTTTTCTTTTTGTGGCATCATTTTGTAAACAGAGAAAATATATAGACGTACTTATTTTTAAGATGATTTTAGTAAGAAGATTTATAATTAGACTTAAATTTCATTACATTTGTATCAAATACCAATACAAATGTTCAATTATAATTAGAAAATTAAAATACTCATAATTTTTTCCTTTGTAAATGGGTCCTATTTGGGTTGAAAAACATATTATTTTGTTAGAAAAAGTGTGGTTTTGGTAGTTAACTAGTTATAATTTTAGCAATGTAATGAATAAGAAAACAATAGTTGTTGAAAAGGAAACTTTGCCAACAACAACATTCGTTGTATCAAAATACGAAATTTAAATTTGATGACTCTGATGAAGTTGTTGAATTTAAGACTCTGTGAGGAAGGAACAGTCATGAACGTGGTCCCCACTTCCCATTTCTGACTCAGCCGTGACTATGATTCCAACAAAAATGTGTCGGCTACTCATGGATCATGGAGTATGACATGCTATACATCATACATGCATGACATGGAAATGCACGTGGATGATCCAGATGTATAGCCTCATATGAATTAATAGTCATAAAATTTCTTATAATATTGATTAATTGAAGTCGTCAGTTAGAGCAGTGTAACCGGTTAAACTGTTAAGTAACACGTGAAGTGTGAACGGATTGCGTTAAGAATCGACAGATATGACGTCATTTAGCCCCTTCTTACTATAAACAAAAACTTACCTTTCTATTTATCTCATAAATATTGTGTCAAACTTTAATCACAAAATAAACTATTTTTCCAATTAACTTTTCAATTAAAAAATAAATCTCTATAATTATTAGTCGAATTCTCCTATTCACAAAATATAAATATAACTATACATAAGAGTAATATTTAACTTTTTAATTAGATATAAAATAATCTCGTTTAGATTATTAAAACATTTATTGTTTATTAAGAATATAAAAACTTATATATATATATATATATATATATATATAGTTATATAATGTAGATTTATAATACTTTTTTCTTTTACAACATCTTTTTCCTATTTTTTAAATTATTTATATCCATAAAATTTATTCACATTTTTAATATATTTTCTTTCTTATCACAATCTTGATTATATAATTTTGTATAACTATTTTTAAAATGTGTATTATCAATTTTGGTGAATCAGATATATTTTTTTTGCCTCACATTTAATTATTTCAACTCACTTTTATTTTTTTTATTTTTTCAAATATAAACGTTTGTTTTTCTCAATTTCAAGTTTTGATTTACTGAATAGTTTTAAAAAACTTATATTTATTTTCTTTGATTCTTAACTATTGGATTCATTTACCATACTTTTGTTTATTTAAAATATTTTTCAACAGTTTAAGTAGTTTGATATTTTGAAACTTTTCTCAAATCTCCAAAAAATCATAATTTTAATTATATGGAATTATAAGATGGTTTAGTAGTAAAGTTAGAAGGAAGGATGAGAGAGATTGTAGATTTAACTTCCTCTATTAATACTTGAAAGTTATAAGGTTGGTTTGATGAATTTTGAAAAAATGGTAAAAAAGATTATGTAATTTTATATGGAATTATAAGGTTGGTTCAACTTCCTCCACACCAAACTACTTAAATAAAATTCCATACAAAATACTAACAACTTACTATTAGTTTATTCTTATGAAAATTTTTATTTAAGTAGTGTATTCTAATTTTTACTAATGTATATAAAAAGAGATTTCATTATAATTTAAAAAAAAAGTAAAGAGATATTTTAAATATTTTAAATTTAATATTTATTTTCATTTTATAATTTAATATATTCTAAGTTTAACAACTTTATTTTATTAACTTTTTAAAAATTAACTAGTATTTTGGTTATTATGAAATTTTATTTAAATATTTTATATAATTTCTTTTTTTATTTAAATTTTGATTTAAAATTTATATAATTATTATTTATTTTTAATTATTTAGTATTAAATATTTGATAATATCATATTTTTTTATAATTTTTTATAAAAATTAATTAATTTATATTTAAAAGCATGAATATAAATAGGAGTATACCTCTGTAGTGGAGACGGAAAGATAAATATGATGTCACTCTCAACCCTTCTTATTATAAACAACCAAAAATGGATGTCTCTTTGCCTTGAAAAACAAAAACAAAATCTTACCTTATTATTTAACTAGGAAAATGTTTTGTGAAACTTTAATGACAAAATAAACTATTTTTCCAATTAATTTTTAATTAAAATTTTTGAGTGTTTATATAAGAAATGGTGCAAATCAAATCCCAACTACATTTAAATTCATCAATTCATATAATCCCGTCTTGTATAATCCACATATTATATGCTCGTTTTTTGTGTTGATGTTATAGCTTAATGAATTATCTGATGAAATAATCAATTATTATGAGTACATTCTTTATATCTTTCGATTTTAATCGATTAATCGTAGATATAATTGATTATTTATATGAATGTTTGCTTGTTCAACTCTCTATTTTAATCTATTATAACATGCTTATAATAAGTTCTTTTGGTTTGATGCTGTAACATTTTTAAATCCATTAATGTTACCTTACTAAGTCATTATAATCGATTAAAATGCCTATATTTTCATAATAATATGAAATATGCAAAATTTTGCCTACTGTTTAATGATTTAAATGTTCTTAATTCAACCAATAAAAATAATGTTTAAAAATGAAATCAGATTTAAAAATCCTTCTTGCTTGATTTACTTTTCTTGTGAGCACTATTCTTCTTCTTGCATTACACGATTTCAATTTTCTATTAGTTTTTCTCGAAAAAATGGCTTCACCATTCCAATCCAAAAGAGCGAAAAAATTTATGAAGAAAGAAAAAACCCCAACTATTTCTAGACCATCACTTGAAGGTTGTTTAAAGAAGAAGGCTTCACCTTTCAAAAACTTCTCATGGATAAGGGCTGAAATCTTTAGTTTAAGATGAAAATGAACTCTAACTCCGTTGATTTAAGATGAAGATGAGTATCTAAAATTAAATCACACGAAATAGATTTTTTGATGATGATGAATTATGAAAAAATAGATTAAGCAGTGAAAAAACTTGGAATGCAAAAAACATATTGAAATCTTGTAGAAAATTGTGTTGAAGTCTTGAAAATATGATTTCTCTATTAAATAATTAATTATTGTAACTTATAATCAATTATGCTTTAGTACAAAAATATTATTTTATGTTGTTTAATATGCTCGCTTTTAAGAAAAATGAAGCCTATAATAATGCGATGATATTTTTGAAAATATTTGTACAACTATAAACAGTGGTTCAAAGATAACAGAAGCATATACTCTTACTACATGAGTTATAGGTTTTTGAAAATATATGCACAATTATAGATTTTGATTCTTTAAAGAACCAAAGTCTATAATTGTAAAGATATTTTAAAAAATATCATCGTGTTCTTAAAAGGCTTTACACGGATGTCAAAGTATAGGCTTCAGTTCTAGGTTAAACTGAAGCCAAAGCCTATACCATGATAGCATGAGTATAAGCTTTAGAGCCTATACTTATGCAATCAGGTATAGACTTCTGTTTAACCTAGAACTGAAGCCTATACCCATCTACATAGGATAAATTTTTGAACTTTTACAACCCACGAAAGGTCTTTTTTTATAGTGTTGTTGCATTCTTCTACTCTGTCATTGCAATTTTACGTTTTACTCCATTATAACCTATGTTGAGGTTTGCTTTTGTCTTCATTATCATTTATCATTTGGGATGTCACAATATTGTTGTTGTCTTGGTTGTTGGTTTGCATTTGAGTGGTTAGTCTTACTCTCACTCTCACTCTCGTTATCTTTCTTACTCTCGTTCTTGTTCGTGTTTGACTAAAGCTTATTGTTTTTATTATTATTTTTCATTTTTAATCATTTTATGTTTCGATTCTCTTACCACCAAAGCCTATTCCTAAAACTACAAGAATATACTATATTACCAATGAATTATTATCAACGGCTAGTGATCCGTCGGTAAGGCACATTTATCAATGGATTTATCGACGAAGTACAAAATGGGTACTTATCGACGGGCCTGTGGTTGTCGATAATGGACTTCATTACTTACTGTTAGATATATCTGTCAGTAATATCCTCGATAAACGCCATCAGTCATTACCGACAAGCGATGACCGTGAGTAAGTTCTTTGAGTTTATGAAATCAGAACATGGTTTCCCTATTCCCCCATTTTTGTTTCCCATAAAAAACCCTCCCCCAACCTCCCTCAGCCTCCAATCTGAACCCCTCCATGTGGTGGCGCAATAGTGGACGCTGGTGCCTAGAGGCGGTGACGGTGGCAAGAGGATGGAGGTGTGACCCTGCTGGCGCTTTACACGAAGGTGGTGGCACGATAGTGGCGTGAGGATGGCAAGAGGGTGGGTGGTGACGCACAAATGGTCGCTCTGCGTGTTGTTGGGTGATGTGGTCGTTGCGTCATGGTGGCTGCTGGTGGTGAAGGGTTCATTGTTGTTCAGAAGCCCTAAATTGGCGGTGGAGGTCTGGCGGAGGTAAGTTTGTGTTGAATGGATTGCCTTCTTGTTTTGGTTTTGAAATTGATTTAATGGATTGCCAATGATGCTTGCTGCCAATTTGAAATTGGTTCGTAATAAATCTGTTATTACAATGGTGCTTGCTGCCAAATTGGAATTGGTTTAATGGATTGCCTTGGCTTAAATGTGTTTTAGTAGTAACTGTTATAGGTTTGGTTTTCATATCTTTCTGCATTTTAGGATTACCATTCCATGAGCTTTTAGATTTGTCTTGCACTTGCTATCATTGCATTTCAATTTTCATTTCAACATTGTAGTTATACATTAGCCATTGTAATTGCAATCTAAACTTGTTTCTCATGAGTTTTTTTTGTTGTCAGGGACTGTTGTTGTAGAAGGTCTATGCTTGCTGCATCTTCGTCCATGGAGAGTTCGTTGTTGCGCATAAGCCTTAAACTGTTAGTGGCCTCACGGAGCATCGAGGTATGTTTTAAGTCGTTCTTTGTTTGTATTTAAGTGCTCAAGGTCTAGGTTTCTATTTAACTGTCACACTTGATCTTTTAGATATAAGGGTAGTAGATAGAAATTGATCAATATCTATTCATGGATATTGGGCTAGTAGATAGAAATGGAGCTTCACATTTTAGTGGAGTGACTCGATGAGCACAAGCGAGCTACCCGACAAGCTGCACATTTTAGTGCAGCTTCACAACAATCATTAGATTTTGTGTTTGCCTGACCTTTTTTGTTTGCAACCTTCACAACCATCACAACCACTTGACTTAGAAGAATCTTCTTGTGTGACAGTTTCCCCCCAAGAACTTACCTAGGCGTTTTCAGATCTTCCTTTGTTTGTTCCAGCTTTATTTCTTACCCAAATAGACCAACCATTGGATTTTGATTCAGTCTCATTTGAATTTACATCCCAAACATTGGATGTTGAATCATTTAGTACTTCAGGATTATCTTCAAAGATAGCCTCAAAACCACAATTATGTGGTGAGGACATTTTATAGGAAAACAGGTAGGCTTCCTTTCAACACCAAGAGGGGGGGGGGGTGAATTGGTGAGGTTTCAAAATTAGAGTCTTTTTAGAATCTTTTTCACAAAGTCTAAGCTTTTACAAAGTTTATTGAATCACAAGGAATGGAAATTTTAAGTGCAGCGGAAAATATAAAGTTGACTGTAAAATCAATAAAGTCGACTGAATGTAAAAGAGTAGGGATAGAAAATTCAAACACAGGTTTTTATACTGGTTCGGCCTCAATTCCTACATCCAGTGTCCTTCCACAATCCGTAAGCAAATGCACTATAATGGTCAAGGTTTTTACAACAAGGCTTTTATAGAGACCTGCACGTCAAAAATATAAAACACCTTTCTAACCCTCTAACCAAAAATATAGGTAGTACACACAACAAAGATCTACAGCAAGATATCCCCTCTTCTGCAATCTTCAACCCACTTTGAACAATCCTCAAAGTTTCCAGACTCCACGAGTCAACCCCCTGTAATCACAACAGGAACAACAACAACAATCTTTACAAAAATTGATAGAAATCTTGATCAGCAAATGAGCACCACAATGTGTAGGGTATGTCCAGGTGACACTTTTCACCAGGAAAATAACTTTACAAGGTCTGGATACCATGGATCAACCATTTCGACAAACTTTTTCAAACCTTGACGTCTAAGCCATCTCTAAAATTCAAATCCTTCATCCTTGAAAAACTTCAACTTCAAGTATTTGTGAGGCACTAGACTCCTCATCTTCCAGCAGTCAAGGTACTTCGACTGAGCTTCACCATCGCTAATCCATCCTTCAAGTTCAGGAACTCTTCTAGAGCTCTTTTGAGCAGTTGTTTTCACACGCTTCTTCTGTGCCGAACCTGTTGCCATTGCTATAGTGGAGAGTAGTATGGACCAGAGAGAGTGATAAATATGATGATGATTCAGGGAGTACAGATGAGTTTAGCGTAATGACCTAGACTGATTAGGTTCATATCCAATTCTCAAATTTTAATTTTGGAGGGAAAGAATTTTCATCAAAAATTGGCGCAAACTATGATATGCAGAGAAAATAAATTCCAGTAGCACATAGGTTATGTTGTCGATTTAATACAAAACTCAGTTAACTACTGTATGACAGAGTTTTCATAAAACAAAGACACAAATTCGACTACACTCATAATTCAGTCGACTAAAAGTTGTGAAAATCATTTTTTCAAACAAATCATTCAGACAATCAATCATACAATAAAAAAACAATCAATTTTCACTTAATCAATCCATTCATACAAAATGCAGTAAGATGAATACATGTTACCAGTTGTAGTTACTCAAGATGTTTTTAATAGGCAATGTAGTTCATCCTTGAGTCTTGACTGCACCTGTTTGTAATCCCACAAAATAGCTTAAGTTTTTGTTGCAGGTACCCATTTGAACTTGGGTCCTCGATTGTTAGTTAAGGCCAGATGTTCCTTTGGTATCCACACATATAAACCCTCAGGAACTCCAACTCTTCTATAGTAACAGTTTCTAATAGTATGACCAATAATATTGCAGTAAAAACATGCATGCTTAACAGGCTTCCTTAAATCAATAAATTTCTTTGCATTGGTTCTGTTAGACTGAGCTTTATAGCCTATTCCTTGTCTGTAAATAGCTCTACCAGAAGACTTTAAAACAACATTTAAATTTTCTCTACCTTGAGTAAATTCGGCTAGCGTGCTAGTCAAGTAATCTATTTGTTCCATATGAGCAGGACATTTTTCACATTGTTTTTCCACTGTAACAGTCTCAATTTTAACATTTTTAACAGATAGTAAAGCTTCATCTAATTCTTTTGCAGTTTCTCATTATCAGTGACAAGGTTATTAATTCTATGCTCATAATCTCTTCTTTCAGAGTTAAGTCGATTAACCTGTACTAGAGTCACATAGCTTCAACATGAATTTCCTTGAATGCTTCAATCAGCAGATCATACTTCACCTTTGGTTCATTCTCAAAATATGCATCACTGTCATAATCATCCCAAGATGCTCCAACCATATAGCATATATTTGATTCTTCCTCATGATTAACATCTTCATCACTTGATGTATCAGAATCACTGTTTTCCCAGGCAATGTAAGCTCCTTATTGCTTTCTATTTTTGTCTTGTGGAAACCTTCTATTTGCTTTCTCTTCGGCTTTAATTATGGACAATCTAGTTTGGTATGTTCTTCTTTCCCGCATTCATAGCATTGGACAACATTTGATCTGAAGCCTTTCTTTGCTTTGTTGTGACCTGCATGGTTAGTAAATTGACTGTTATTTTTCATAAGTCGACTAAACTTTCTTACCATCATAGTCATCATTTCATTGTTGTCCATCTTAGCATGTGAATCATCCTCTGACTTTGAGGCTTTCTTGCTTGTTGCTTTCAGAGCAATGGACTTCTTTTCTTCAATCTCTTCTTCATCCTTCAACCTTCCTAGTTCTAACTCATGTTCTCTTAACTTGCCGAAGAAGGTAGCCATATTCATGCTTGTAAGATCTTTGGACTCAGAGATTGCAGTAACTTTCGGTTGCCAGTTTCTGTTCAAGCTTTTCAAAATCTTGATGTTGATTTATTCCTTGTCAAACACTTTGCCAAGACCCATAAGGTGATTTACAATATGAGTGAATCTTTTCTGGACTTCATAGATTGTTTCACCAGCCATCATCCTGAAAAGTTCATACTCCTGAATCAAAGAATTCTTCCTTGCTCTCTTGACTTCATCAGTGCCTTCCACATTTCCTTGGCAGATTTGCATTGAGATATCATGAAAAGTTCATCAATAGTTAGTGCAAAAGCAATGATATATCTGGCTTTAACATCATATTGAGCTTTCCTATTCTCTTTTGGAGACCATTCAGAAAAAGGTTTTACAACAGGTTTTCCATCAATAGTATGAGTTGGTACAAAAGGACCATTCATAGTTGCATCCAAAATTCCTCTACCCACGGATTCAAGAAAAATTTGCATTCTAATTTTCCAAAAAGGATAATTTTCACCAGCAAACAGAGGTCGTCTGTTTGTAGATGCACCTTCACCAAAAGTTTGAAAACTGGAAGTCATCCCCAGGTATATAGTTGATTCAAGGAAAAACAAAGTCGACTAGTTTTTCAAATATTTTATGAAAACCAGCTCTGGTGCCCATTGTTGGAAAACATGTAGGTTTCGTTTCAACACCAAGAGAGGGGTGAATTGGTGAGGTTTCAAAATCAGAGTCTTTTTAAAATCTTTTTTTGCAAAGTCTAAGCTTTTACAAAGTTTCTTAAATCACAAGGAATGAAAATTTCAAGTGCAGCGGAAAATATAAAGTTGACTGTAAAATCAGTAAAGTCGACTGAATGTAAAAGAGTAGGGATAGAAGATTCAAACATAGGTTTTTATACTGGTTCAGCCTCAATGCCTACATCCAGTGTCCTTCCACAATCCGGAAGCAAATGCACTATAATGGTCAAGGTTTTTACAATAAGGCTGTTATAAAGACCTCCACGTCAAAAATATAAAACACCTCTCTAACCTTCTAACCAAAATATAGGCAATACACACAACAAAGATCTACAGCAAGAAATCCCCTCTTCTGCAATCCTCAACCCACTTTGAACAATCCTCAAAGTGTCCAGACTCCACGAGTCAACCCCCTGTAATCACAACAGGAACAATAGCAACAATCTTTACAAAGATTGATGGAAATCTTGATCAGCAGATGAGCACCACAATGTGCAGGGTATGATAAGCCAGTAAGCACACAAATATTTCTCCTGCAAAGAACCTCTTCAAAGATATATCACCACGGTCTTCTTGATGAGTTCTTGGAGCAAATTCTCATAGATCACAATCTGTAAATCACAAATGAAAGTAAAAATGCGTACACAAAGATCAACACCACAACCATATCATCACTTTAATCAAACATAATAATAATCATAAACATACATAAATTCCATTATAAATCTATCTTAAACAACCAAGAAGAAAAATAGATCCAACATACAAATTGACACTTATAGGCGGCGCTTAGCATCGAACCTTTCACAAAAGGCGACACTCAATGACAATTTTGGCGCACAATGTCATTCTTCTCGCAAAAAGTTGTGCTCAATGACACTTTCTACCGCTTAGCATCCTAGAGCTAAAATGTTTCAGACCTGTAGTGCAAAGATGATGCCCAGTTTTTCCCTACTACTGCTCAACACCAAATCATTCACAAAAAGTGGTGCTTAGCAGTACAGTTTGTTGCTCAACACCTTGGAGCTCCCAGGCATGCAACACAAATTAACGCTCAACGCCACTCTAATACTGTGCAATGCTCTATTAGTTGAAAACAAATGGATTTTATGATTCTAAGTGAACTTTGATCTTATTGTAGTTCACTGATTCAACACTATTTTAAACATGAAAACTCGTACCAATTTGCTCAATTGCTAAGATTCTCAATTATCTCAGTCATACAAACCCAAGCACAAACCAGCATAAAAATCATGAACCAATCATTCAATTTAAAACAATCAAACACACCAAGAAAATTCATCAACATGCAAAACATGAAATTATCAAACTCAGGCACACCAAAAAAACTAGCTTCTCTGACCTGACGAAAAACTCCCACAATCCTAACTTAGTGAAACTCCTTCCAACTTGCAAGAGGCTCTATCTACACATGAAAACATCATAAGAACGATTATGACATAAATTATTGATCAACAACGACTTATATAGATGACTAAAAAAACACATGCAAGTGGGAGAACACTTACATGCAACAAATAACAGAAACACAATCAAGAAAAATAGAGAAACTTATGCAAACAGAGAAACTGGTTGTTCTAAATTGAAGAGCTCATCACAAGGATCAATCTTACGATCTTGATTATTCAATCAGACGATCAGATCAAAAGAACTCTTAGAGAGAAGTCATAGAGAGATTATGTGTTTTAAAATAATGAAACTCGTTTATAATAAAACTATTTATATTAAAATAATCGAGTCTCACTATTTTTAAACTATTATAATTTCTAAAATGTCATTTTCCAGGTCTTTACAAATTGCAAAAATTAGTTTTGTGACTAACTTTGGTTAACCTAGTTTTGAAAGAATGACTTTAAAATTTCTTCAAGTGTTTTCTTAGGTTATAAGTTGTTCTTGTTGCTATTAGGATTATAAATCTAGGTTCATCCTTTTAGGTTTATTAAAGGAAATGTTTTTCATTCCTTGTAGGAATGCAAGGAATGTGACTATTCCTTATTCTCTTTATTCCACTACTATTCAGAAATATTTAATTTTTACACATTATCTAAGAATGGAGACATATGCTTAGGAAGAATAAACATGTCTAGAAGGGAAGCATTTTCATCTTCTTTCTTTTATGGGGGTTTAGTTTTGTGTTTATTTTTCTTATGTTGACTTGAGTTAAGTTGACTTGTTGAATTTACTTGAGTTGACTTGTTGACCATTAACTTGGGTTGTTTAATTTGTAGGTCAAGCTAGTGTCAACTTCGAAGAGCATAACATTACTTGGATAGAAGGAGAGCCTCACCCTTGGAGCCAATCGTGCCTAGCACCTATTTTAGAGTGCCTTGCAAGGTAAGGTTAACTTTCTCTTCTAGAAGGTCAAGCACATTGGGGTCTTGAAGACCATGGTTCTCTTCTTTTCAAGACACCTCATTTAGTTGACTTAGCTTCTAGAAAGTTGTTTTATATTACTGCACTTTAGTCCTTAACTTTATGTTTTTCCAAGGAGACCATTTTCCATGCTTATGAAATGGCCTCTCCAAGACTATTGTAAAGGTTGACTAGTTTTAAGTAAAGGAACACTATATTTAACCACCTTTGTGAGAGCTCTCTTCTTAAAGTGTCTTCTTTCACATGCCTTATCTTAAGACTATCACTCAAGTGGCGTCATCCTCACTCATCTTGGGTTGGTGAGCCTTTGTGCCTCCCTAAGTGGTATGCCTTTTACTTCAGCTTTACTTCATTTTGGTTCATTATTCTTCATGTTTTATACACAGATATGATGCTTTTTGTGTTCAGGTTTAAATTTTCCATTAAGTGGTTTCTCTTCTTCTCTTGAACTCTTGGAAGTGCAACTTCACATCTAGATAACAATGTTATCTTAATGTCCAATGGGAATCTTCCTTTAGAATTTTCTTAATCACCATAAAACAATATTTTCTAAATTCTTAAATGGGTCTTTATCAGTTAGGAAGACTCAATAAGGAAGAAAGAAAAGGAAAAAGAAAAATGTAGCCTTTTTAAATTTGAAATTTCAAAAGGTAAGGGTCATGAAGTGGAAAAAGGCTCGAACTGTGAAAATATGAATCTTATGATGAATAAGTTTACAAAGTTCATGAAAAAAAATAAATAAAGGACATCACAAAAGGTATAAAAACAAAAACCAAAACTTTGTTTTAAATTACGAATGTTATGGATGGGGCGAAATAGGTGATGTAAAAGTTGATTTCCTAAATCCAAAGAAAAGTGAAAAAAGAAAAGTAAGAAATTCATAAAGAAAAAAAAGGTCTGCATAACTTGAGAATAAAATGACTCAAGCTCTTCTTGTAGTTCAAGTGACTCAGATGAAGAAGCAAATACTTTCTTGATGGGTGACAATGAATCCATGAGTAGCAAGGTTGTCACAAAATCAAGAAAGTCACTTTGATATCTTAATAGTGGATGCTTAAGCCATGACAAGAGATAAAAGAAAATTTCAAAAAAAATTTAAAACAGAAAGAAGAAGATTTTGTAACATATGGAGAGAATAACAAAAGAAAGATTTTTGGAAGTGATGATGATGATGATGTGCTGAAAATTTAAGGATTCAAGATATGCTTCTTGTAGAAGGATTAAAGCACAACTTGTTAAGTATTAGTAAGCTTTGTGACAAAACTTGAAAGTGACATTCAAAATAGACTACTGCACCATTCATCACAATGACACAAATGAAGTTGCCTTTATAGGTAAAAGACACAACAACATTTATCTTATTGATATTGATCATGTATAATAAGATATTATTACATGTTTAGTTGCTAAGGAATAAAGTCCTTGGTTCAGGCATAAAATGATTACTCATATTTATATAGAACACTAATAAACTCGTATAAAATAATTTAGTAGTTGGTCTACCAAAAGGAAAACTTCAAAAAGACAAGATTTGTGCAACTAGTGAAAAAGGAAAACAAGTGAAATATTTTTTTGAATCTATAAATGTTATTTTTATTTCAAACCTTTGATAATTCTACACATGGATTTATTTAGTCTTTCAAGGACACGGGTTTTTTTGTAGGAAACTATTATTCTCTTGTGATTAATTATGATTACTCTAGATACACTTGAGCTTTCTTTATTACATTGAAAAGTAAAGATTTTAAAGGATTTAAGAAACTTTTCAAAATGAAAAATATTTGAAAATCAAAATCTTAAGAAACGATCATGGAGGTGGATTTCAAAATGAATCACTTGAAACTATTTGTAAAGAAAATGGAATTTCTCTTAATTTTTCAGCTCCTACAACCCCTCAACAAAATGAGGTTGTTGAAAGGAAAAATGAGTCTTTAGAAGAACTAGCTAGAACCATGTTAAGTGAAAATGATGTACTTAAATATCTTTGGGTTGATGTTTTAAGTATACTTTCTTTGTTTTAAATAGGATGTTAATAACACTTATTTCAAAATTCATTCGTTATGAAATTTTTAAAGAAAGACAACAAAATAGTTCTCATCTAAGAATCTTTGGAAACAAATGTTTTGTCGTAAATAATGGAAAAGAAAATCTTTCTAAATTTGATTCTAAAGTGGATGATGCTATATTCTTGGGTTACTCATTATCTAGTTAAGGATATAGAGTCTTCAATAGAAGAGCACTACATATAGAAGAATCCAAGCATGTTGTTTTTCAATGAAATTTTGGATCTTGAGGAAACCCCTCATGAGTTAAACAACCATATGTTGATGATGACGAAGATCCTCAAAAGAATTAAGATTATTTGAAAGAATTTATGAAAGAAAATGTACATAACAACAAATCCTCAATATATGGATGAAAGTTTTACAAAGAGATGGAAATCTCCTAGAGGATTATCATTGGAAAATGTTATTGGAGATATATCAAAAGAAGTCATAACAAGGATGCACATGAACAACTATTGCATAAATGTTTCCTTTATATCTCAACATGAACCACAATCTGTGGAAGACGCTCTATAAGATGACCAATGGTGTGTTTCAATGCAAGAGGAATTGAATCAGGTTGAAAGAAATGAGGTTTGGGATTAAATTCCTAGAAGAAATACATACTAGGCCAGTGGCACAAAGTGGGTGCTTAAGAACAAGCTTGATGAAGATGGAAATATTACCAAAAATAATGCAAGGCTTGTTGCTAAAGGTTATAGTCAAGAAGAAGGTATAGACTATGAAGAAACTTATTCTTCATTTGTGAGGTTAGAAGCTATATGTTTACTTCTTGCTTATATTTCTATTATGAGATTTAAACTTTTTCAAATGGATGTATGTTAAGACTCCGGCAAGTGTACCGAATCGTATCAAGTAATATAAATGTAAGACCAAGTATCGTTTTCCCTAGAGCCTCATTGGCCTAGACAGTAATGTGATTTGTTGATTATTTAAGACTTGAGAAACGAAAATTAGTGTTTATAATGCAAAAAGTAAATATGCATGCAAGTGTTGATCAATTGACCAAAAGAATACGCAGGTGGATGATGTATGGATTAATTATGTTGTTGGGGTTTTCGACTTATCCTATCCATTCTCATGTATTTATGAATTCAACTTCTTCATTAATGTTAATGCCACTTTCTAATTTACCCTAAACTCGATGTTTCGAGAGAGCCTACTCTTAATCACTAGTTTACAATGTCTTATCTCCCTAGAAATTAATCATGCATTACATTTGCACCAAAGCTTAAAGGCAATCAGTCCTCCTATCCCTATGTCTAAGTAATATTGCTCCCGGAAGAATTTCCCCAAGTCTAGATTTCCCCGTATGTGTCCATATCGACAAAATCAATGATCATGCAATTGAATGAGTTAAACAAAGCAAGCATAGAGTGTAGAGGAAAAACCCTAACAATTTATGAAGTAAAGCATATATAATCATAATCAATTCAATACATGAGAGTTTCAAAGGATTACATCGTTTCCCAACAATAATGGAGGTTTAGTTCACCATAGACATGGTGAAACTAGATGAATAATGAAAAGAGTGAAATATAGAACCCTAAAAGTTGTATATTGGAGCTTCCGCATCCAAAATCCGCCTCCGAGGAGTGAAGAGTGTTTTTGCGCCTCTTTTTATCTAAAGATACCTTCTTTGAGCCGTGCAAATCAATATATAGTTCATAAAAAATTAGCAGAAACTGGCCTAGGCCCAAGAAATTGGCGCTCAACGCTAAATTATTGCTCAACGGTGATTGTGACTTCTTCAGAATAACGCTCAGCGTTGACGTCCAGGCGAGAGGTAGTGAACTCACTAAAGAGGTTGGCGCTCAGTGATGGATTTGCGCTCAGCGGTGGCTACGACACTTGGATTTCCCCTCAGCGTTGGCACTTAAGCATTGTCCAGTGGATTGATCCTCAAGACTAGCACTGAGCGGTGAAATTGGCGTTGAGCGGTGGCTACGATTCTTCTTTTGTGCCTTTCTTCCACTTCTTCCGAGTTCAGCTCATTGCTACTTCAAATTCCTTCATCCAATTCATATTTATTCTTGCCAAAGCAAGGAAAACCAAGCATAAAACCAAGAAAACCACCTTTGACTCTCTTATTCTCTAACTTAAGAAAAATGCATGATTTCAAGCTAGTTTCTAAGTCATAAAGGGTGTGTTTAGTGTCAAATTTAAGTATAAAAAAAAGGTATTTCAACCGTTATCAATGTAAAAAGTACTTTTTTAAATTAATACATCAAAGAGGAAGTTTATGCAGAACAACCTCCTAGTTTTAAAGATTTTGAAAACCCTAATGACATTTATCAATTAAAGAAAACCCTATATAGTCTTAAACAAGACCCAAGATCAAGGTATGAAAGGCTAAGCAATTTTTTGGTTCATAAAAATTTTAGAAGGGGTAAAGTTGATTATACTATTTTCATTAAAAATTTTGAAAAACATATCTTAATTGTTCAACTATATGTTGATGATATTATTTTTGGATCAACTAACAAAGCTTTTTGTCTAGATTTTAATAGCTAATGCAATGGGAGTTTGAAATGTCTATGATGGGAGAACTATATTTCTTTCTTGAATTGAAAATTAAACAAGCAAATGATGGAATATTTTTTTCGAATCTAAATACTGTAATGAAATTGTAAAGAAATTTAAAATGGATCTTTCAATGGATGTTGCAACCCCTATGGCTACTTCAATCTACTTAGATACAGATGACTCTAGGAAGCAGGTAGATCAAACTATGTATAGATGTATGATAGGTTCATTATTGTATATTATTACTAGTAGACCAGATATTACGTAATGTGTTTGTGCTAGATTTCAATCAAATCCCAAAGAATCTCACCTTATAGTTGTAAAAAAAAAAATCTAAAGTACCTTAAAGGAACTAAATCTTTTGGCTTATGGTACCTTTGGTGCATTCCCTAGTATAATTGGATATTCAAATTCAGATTATATGGGGTGTAAAATAGATAGAAAAAGTACCAATGGAACTTGCACCTCTTAGGATGCTATTTATTTTCTTGACACTCAGAGAAACAAGCTTGTGTGGCTCATTCTACCAGAAAAGATGAATACATAGTAGGTGGAAATTGTGGTGCTTAAATATTGTTGAAAATAGAATAGCTTAGTTTCAACACCAAGAGGGGGGGGGGTGAATTGGTGAAATACAAAAATCAGAGTCTTTTTAAAATCTTTTTCTTAAAAGAGAGAACTTTCAAAAGTTTCTTGAAATGCAAGGAAACAAATAATTCAAGTGCAGCGGAAATAGTTGACTAAGTGAAAAGTAAAGTCGACTTGAAATGTAAAAGTGCAGGGATAGAAGATTCAAATGCAGGTTTTTATACTGGTTCAGCCAAACTGCCTACATCCAATGTCCTTCCTGTACCCGGAAGCACATGCAATATAATGATCAGGGTTTTTACAACAAGGTTTCTATAGAGACCTCCACGTCAAAATATAAAACACTTCTCTAACCCTCTAACCAAAATATAGGCATATACAAAATAAAGACAGCAACAAGATATCCCCTCTTCTACAGTCTTTAACCACTTTGAACAATCCTCAAAGTCCTAGAACGCAGTTGTTGGGACAGATCGGCAAGTGTATCGAGTCGCACAAGTAATATAAAATGGTAAGACCATGTATCGTATCCCAGAAGACTCTCGGCGCTAAACAGTCGTGTGATAACAAGATTAATTAAGACTTAAATAAAAAGGGATCATTGGTTTCAAATGCAAGAACAAAAATTAAATATGAATGCAATTGGATCAATAGCAGAGTAGCACAAAGATGAACGGATGTTGTTTAATATGAGATGAATATGTTGTTGGGATTAGATTTCACCAAGTTCCCTCTCATGTATGTAAGAATTCTTCTTTATGCATTAATGTTAATGTCACTCACTAAATCACCTAAACCCGATCCCTCGGCAAATAAGCTTGTCCCAGATTACCAGTTCATCCAATTCCTAACATTCCTAGTAATAAGATGTGAAGATCAAGAGCTTTAAGACGAACAAGACTCATACCCTCATCCTTGAGCAATATTACTCTTGGGAGTAATTCAACAAGAACCTGAATTGTAAGGAACCACCCGACACTCATGCAATTCATAAATCATGCTAATGAATGAGTTACACACAACAAGAATTGAAATAGATGAATTACTCTAACATTTTAAAGAAAAAACATATATTATTGAGAATCAATTCAAATACATGAGAGTTCACTAGGTTACATCATCCCCCAACAACAAATAGAGTTTAGTTCCCCATAGACATGGATAAATTATATGAACAATGGAAGAGAATGAGATAGAGAAACCCTAAGAATTGGGGAAAGAGTGTGCTGTTGCACTACTCTTTGCCAATGATACAAAAACTAGAGATCCAGGGTCCTTTAAATAGAGTTGGAGAAGGGTAGAAACAGTGCCCAGTCCAAAAGAGTCAAAACAGAGCAAAAACTAGGCCTGCAAAAACTAGGTTCTGTTTCTTCTCCAGAATGATATAATTTAATAGTTTTATCATAAGGTTAAATGGGTCTAATTGAGTAAGACTTTAGCCCACAGGCAAGTTTTATGTTAATAGACTCATTGGTAAATACATGTTTTGCATTGGTAAAACATGATATTTATTTTAGTCTCAAATTATGATAATGAACATGACTATTTTGAATTTGCAGTTTCTCAATCTGTGAATATTTCTGATATCAAGTGTGGTATTCCCGAGTTGAGAGGAGATAATTATAAAATTTGGAAGGAGAGAGTTCTTCTTCATTTAGGCTGGATGGACATAGACTATGCTATTAGAAAACCTAAACCACCAGGTATTATTGAGACTAGCACTCCAGATGCCATTGAACTTTATGAAAAATGGGAGAGGTCAAATCGTCTCTTCGTAACGTTCATAAAAACCAACATTTCCGCTGGAATCCGGGGTTCGGTTGATCAGTATGAGAATGTCAAGGATTTACTGAGGGCTATTGATGAGCAATTTACAAAATCTGATAAATCTCTTGCCAACACTCTTATAATGCAGTTTTCATCCTTAAAGCTCACTGGAATTAGGGGAGTGCGTGATCATATCATGCGCATAAGGGACATTGTGGCTCAACTAAAAACTTTGGAAGTTACCATGTCTGATTCTTTCCTAGTGCATTATATTTTGTGCACTTTGCCTCACCATTACGCTCCCTTTAAAATCTCTTACAACACACATAAGGACAAGTGGTCTATTAATGAATTATTGACCATGTGTGTTCAAGAAGAAGAAAGGCTATTGATTGAAGAAGGGGAGAAGGTGAACTTGACAACTTCATTTAAGAATAAGAAGAACCAAGTTAATAAGAAGGGAAAGATTCCTGCTCAGCCAGTTATTAAGAAGGAGTCCAGATGTTTCTTTTGTAAAAAGAAGGGACACATGAAGAAGGAATGTCAAAAGTTTAAGGATTGGCTTGAAAAGAAAGGTAATTTGTTTGCTTTTGTCTGTTATGAATCTAATTTGACTAGTTTTAATCATAACACATGGTGGATTGATTCTGGTTCTACAATCCATGTTTCTAATACCTTGCAGGGTATGGAAAACCTAAGGAAACCAATGGGAAGTGAGCAATGCATCTATTCAGGAAGCAAGATGAGTTCACATGTTGAAGCCATTGGGACGTGCAATTTAGTTTTAAGCAGTGGTTTTGTTTTATGTTTAGAAAAGACCTTTTATGTTCCTAGTTTTAGCAAGAACTTGATTTCTATTTCACAACTTGCACCTTTAGGTTTTTCCTTTAATTTTATGGATTCTGGTTTTACTTTATTGAATAAATCCAAAGTTATTGGCTTTGGAGAATTATGCGATGGTCTTTACTTTATTAAATTGCAAAACAATGCTGCTTATAGTTCTATGCATGTTTCCGCTGGGTTAAAGAGATGTGTTATGAACGAGGATTCTTCTGTTTTATGGCACCATAGATTGGGACATATCTCCATTGAGAGAATTAAGCGATTAGTTAATGAAGGAGTACTTAGTACTTTGGATTTTACTGATTTTGAGACTTGCGTGGATTGCATAAAGGGTAAGCAAACTAACAAGTCTAAAAGAGGTGCTAAGAGAAGTTCAAGTTTACTAGAAATTATTCACACAGATATTTGTTGTCCAGATATGGATGCAAGTAGTCAAAATAATTTATCACCTTTATAGATGATTACTCACGATACATGTATCTGTACTTACTTCGTTCTAAGGATGAAGCGTTAGATGCCTTTAAAGTTTTTAAGGTTGAAGTAGAGTTACAATGTGGAAAGAAAATTAATATTGTGAGATCAAACAAAGGTGGAGAGTACTACGGTAGATACACGGAGAATGGACAAGCACCTGGTCCGTTTGCTAGATTTCTTCAAGAACATGGGATTGTTGCCCAATATACCATGCCTGGCTCTCCAGATCAGAATGGTGTAGCAGAAAGAAGAAATCGAACCTTGATGGATATGGTGAGAAGTATGAGGAGTAATTCAAAACTTCTTCAATTCTTGTGTACTGAAGCACTTAAGACGGCTGTGTATATAGTAAATCGGGTCCCAACTAAGGCTGTTTTAAAAACACCTTTTGAGTTATTCAAAGGTTGGAAACCTAGTTTACGACATGTACGCGTTTGGGGATGTCCGTCTGAAGTAAGAATTTATAATCCACAAGAGAAGAAACTAGACCTAAGGACTATTAGTGGGTATTTCATTGGATATGCTGAAAAGTCCAAAGGGTATAGATTCTATTGTCCAACTCATAACACTAAGATTGTGGAATCAAGAAATGCAAAGTTTCTTGAAAATGATTTGATTAGTGGGAGTGATTTAAATCAAGACGTTGATCTTGAAAAAGATCACTATGAAGCTCAAACCTCTCAATCAAATGAAAGATTGGTAGTCATTCACACTCCTCCAGTTCAAAAGAATATTAGAAAACCAATAATTGAAGTTCCACAAATTGCTGAGAATGATAATATAAATCAAGTTGTTGATGAGGAGCAACAAGTAAATGTTGAGCAACCAGTTGAACAACAAGCTTCTCATCAAGATGTTGAGACAACATTAAGAAGATCTACTAGAATCAGAAGACCAGCAGTTTCTAGTGATTATGAAGTGTATTTGCAAGAATCGGATTACAACATTGGAGCCGAAAATGATCCTGAAACGTTTTCATAAGCCATGAGTTCTAAAGAATCAAACCTATGGTATGATTCCATGAAAGACGAGATGGATTCTATGGCATCCAACAAAGTCTGGGATCTCGTTCAGTTGCCTGATGGTGTAAAATCCATTGATGTAGATGGGTCTTTAAAACCAAGAAAGACTCAAAAGGCAACATTGAGAGACATATGGCAAGACTTGTTGCTAAATGATTCACTCAAAGAGAAGGAATTGACTACACAGAGACCTTTTCTCCTGTATCTAAGATTCCTTCCGAGTAATTATGGCATTAATAGCTCATTTAGATTTTGAGTTACATCAAATGGATGTGAAAACAACATTCCTTAATGGTTATCTAGAGGAAGAGGTTTACATGAAACAACTTGAAGGATTCTCTTCTAAAGACAATGAGCGCTTAGTTTGCAAGTTTAATAAATCCATCTATGGATTAAAACAAGCCTCCCGCCAATGGTATCTAAAATTTCATGATGTTATCACTTCATTCGGTTTTGAAGAAAACGTCATGGATCAATGTATATACCAAAAGGTCAGTGGGAGTAAGATTTGTTTCCTTGTATTATACATGGATGATATTTTGCTTGCAACCAACAATAAGGGTTTGTTATATGAAGTGAAACCATTTCTCTCAAAGAACTTTGACATGAAGGATATGGGAGAGGCATCTTATGTCATTGGCATTAAGATCCATAGGGAAAGATCTCGAGGCATTTTGGATTTGTCTCAAGAGACCTATATCAACAAAGTTTTAGAGAGGTTTAACATGAAGAATTGTTCACCAAGTGTAGCTCCCATTGTAAAGGGTGACAAGCTTGAATTAAGTCAATGCCCGAAAAATGATCTTGAGCGGGAACAGGTGAAAAATATTCCATATGCTTCAACTGTCGGAAGTCTTATGTATGCTCAAGTTTGTACTAGACCTGACATTGCATTTGCAGTTGGAGTTTTAGGAAGATATCAGAGTAATCCAGGTGTTGACCACTAGAAAGCTGCAAAGAAAGTAATGAGATATCTTCAAGGAACAAAAGATTTCATGCTCATGTATAGACGAACTGATAATTTGGAAGTGGTAGGCTACTCTGATTCAGACTTTGCTGGTTGTGTTGATACCATAAAATCTACATCTGGCTATGTTTTCATGCTAGCTTGTTGAGCTGTATCTTGGAGTAGCAAAAAGCAGACCTTGACTGCTACTTCTACTATGGAGGTTGAATTCGTTTCTTGTTTTGAGGCTACTTCACATGGTGTATGGTTGAAGAGTTTTATATCTGGGCTTAGAGTTGTGGACTCAATTGTTAGGCCACTGAAGTTGTATTATGATAACTCTGCTGCTATTTTTATGGCTAAGAATAATTGTGATAACTCAATTGCTAGGCCACTGAAGTTGTATTGTGATAAGCAGTTTTAATTGATTTATTTAAGTTACATAAACTAGTCTATTGTACTCTAGACTTCAAATGCCCAATTTTTATTTATGTTTTACTTCCTCTCACAGAAATTTGAAACAATACCCATGCACCCAATTACTACCCATAGCAGTGCTAGTTAAAAATCCCACCCAAGACCTTCCCAAAACATAATCAATCAAAGTCGATAACCCATTCCGAGACAGATCATATTCATCAAACCAAGACACAAGAAATCAATCATAGGCTCATCATTTTCACATCCAGTTCATACTCAATAGATATATAAAATAGTGAGAAATGCAGTTCAAACAGTACATCAGCTGCAAATTCAACAGGCATACAAACACTAAACAGATTCAACAAAAATTAATTAGCTCCCCTTACCTGGAAAACTTAACAGTACAACTTGCCAAGAATGCCCTAGGACCGTACCCACACAGCGTTGAACTCACAAAACCTACAAATCACCAAAGAGGTGATAGAACACAGCTCTTAGAGCCAGAATAAACTGAAAACGGAAGGCAGAACACGCAAAGCACATGCAACCAGTAAAGTTGCATGCCCTAGGCTCAGAAACAATGGAGAGGAAGAGGGGAAAACGACTTACCAGTCGAAACGAAGAAAACGTTCGGTAGAAATGAAGTTCTCTACGCGGTGAACGCTTGAGCACCTTCAGAATCAAGTTTGAACGGTTAAATTTGCTGGAAACCTAAAGAGAAGGTAGAGAAAATTTTAGGACAAAAGTGTTTTCTAAAGAGAGAAGGGAAAATTGCTTAATGAGAATCTGATTTCAGAAAAAGCCTCTCCCTAAAGCTAAGACACCCCTTGACTTATGGGCCTGGCTGCTCTAGTTATAAGGTCCAATGGTTTTAAAATAATTTTAGGCCCTTACAAACAACATTGCAATGGTCTATCCATCCATAACAGTTTTGATGAATGAAAATTTATATAAGTATCTACAAATTAATATTTAGTATATAATCTATGTTAAATAGATTTTCTTTAGTGTCCACGTTTATTTTTCTATTTTATCTTTTAAATAAGGTTTTTAAAAATTAAAATATTTATTTTATCAATATTATCTTTTAAATAAATGTTTATTTAAATTTAATTATTTTTTCGATTTGATAATTTTTTAAATTAATATTTTTTAATTAAAAAGTGTCTGTAAACTAAATAAAAATATCTTACAATAAAATTATAAAAATTATTTATATTTTATTTTATAATTAAAATAATAATAATAATTTTATTATTTTTATAGTTATAAAAAAATAAACATACATGTGTAGTAGTCACTACTATATAGTATTATACAACATTAATTCTAACTATTTGTAACTTCCATTTAATCTTCATTATTAATAATTTTGATAGTTATACTCCTTAATGGTAGCATGAACTTTATCTTTTAAAATTCTTTTATTTGACTATTTAGATAATAAAAAAATATTATTTTGATTATCAAAATTATGTCACTCTCAACATCAATACACAAAAGAAAAGAGTACAGTCTAGAGCAGGAAAGAGCAAACAAAAGAAATAAATGATAAGCTTGAAAATTATTTGATGGAAAGAGAATGAATTTGACACCATTCTAATAATTTAGATATGAATTATAAACTTGTATATGAATTGATATCGTGAATTATGATTGATTGATTTAGTGTAGGTTGCTTCGGGTAAAAGTTGGTCTGCCATGAAATGACAGGTTTAACTTAAATAGTTATATTTTACCCACAATAGAAGACACAAAGAAAAATAAAAAGTCTGAAAAAGACAATGGCATGCAAAACAATGTATTAAAATTATTTGATGCAAAAAAGAGAATTTCACAAAATTTGGCTGGTGAAATTATATACTTGTCTACTTGGTTCTGTAGTAAGCTATGGTTATTTATTTTACAGGGTGTTAGTAAGATGTTATTAATAAAAAATATTCAACAATTCAATTGGTGATTAATTTATTTGAAAATTGTGATATCCAGTCGGTTAAAATTTCTTATGAAGTTAACAATTCTATTTGAAATATATTTGTAACTTCTAAATTATGTAAAATTGAAATTAGTATTTGAAATATGCTTGTAACTGATGTGAAATTGAAATTAATTTTTATTTTAAATTTTGATATATTTTAGTTTTTACATTTTAATAATGAATAAATTTAATTGTTTAATTTAATAATGTTTATTTTTTTTAGTCATAACTTTCTCAAATATAAATAATTCAAATATTAACTTGAAACATCATTTAATAAGTCAATAAAATTTAATTCAGTTTTTGTAAGAGAATTATATCTATTTATTTTTTAAGTTTTGTATCAAAATTTAATTCAGTTTTTATAAGAGAAAAATGTCTATTTATTTTTTAAGTTTTGTATCAAATTATATTAAAGTTTAAGATATAGATGAATTCTAATTTCGATTCGAAGTTTAAAAAATAAAAATATACGTAGTCATTTTATATATGTGTTAACATATAAAATAATGAATATAAATAAATGTAGTGATTTTAATTCAATAATATTCAACCTTTTTATATGTTAAACCAAATTTTAAGTTCACATTTGAGTTGGAACCGGTCAAATAATGTAAGAAATACCATTTAATAGGTAAAAAAAAAATTCATTTAAATTTAGAAAATTATATCTGTTTATTATTTAAGTTTTGGGTCAAACTATATCAAAATTTAGGACAAATTATAATTTTAATTGAAAGTTTAAAAACTAAAAATATATATATATAATTCACATATGTCTCAAAATATAAAAATAAAAATATATATTCAAATTATTATTAACATGAATTCTTAAATGATATAATATTAAAAGAAATTACTTGAGGTTGAAAAAAAAAATAAAGATTCATCTTTGATATTTTCTTAAAAATGATAATATTTTAAAAATAATATGTCAAATATCGTATTTGAAATTTATTCATTATATAATTTGAAAGTCTATCAAATTTATTCTTAAGAAACATTTTTAAAATTTAGAGAATGTATTTTTAAATTATTTGAAATGACATCCATAATGTTGGAACTTATCTATTCTCTAGATTTTAGACCTGTATCATATTTTGAATAATAATAATAATATTTTACAAGTAGTTGTAAGCCATCAACAACATTGATTACTACTGCACTGTTGATGTTGGTGTTGGAGCATTATTAATGTTGGTGATGTCTGAGTTTGAAAAGGTTTAGGGTTTGGGTTGAATCTTGGTTATTTTTTTGACTAACACAACAGCGTGGTTAGCCACCATGCAAGAGTGGGACCATCCTACGTCAACTACACATGGTCCTGTGTTGGAGTTTGAATTTGCACGCCACGACTGTGTTTTTTTCCCTTAACTTTAACACGTCTCCTACATTTTACGACTTCGTTTAAGGGTTACCCTTTACTTTTCTTATGAAAGAAAAAAAAAACACTTTTCGGACACAATCATCTTCCTTTTCTGTTTATTAAGCCCATAGTCAAGGCGTAGATTTCTCTTATATTATTGTCCAAATACTGTGTCGGTTCAAAATCCACGTGCACTGCACTCTAAATTCTTCTCCCTCTACAATTTCAATCCTTGAAATTCAATCATTTTTCACACATGTTCAACTTTGTCTCTTTTTTATTTTTGTAATGGTCATGATGTTTTCTGTCATTGTTTTTTGATTTGGTATATGTAGTTTGGATAAGGATTGGAATCAGAATCTCATTTATTCGATTTTCTTTACCCGTATAAAATTCAATGGTTTGACGAAAAATCGTGTACTACTCCGTGGTATTGGAAAACCATAATAAATAAATACTATGACATTTTCTTTTCTCTTACATATTCTTATAATATTGTTTTCTCACTACATATATGTCTTTTTTGTTACGTTGGTCAAATCTATATTAGAAATATCATAAATATAGTATCATAAATAATTTACTCCCCTTACTTTTAATGAAAATGATATATATTTTATGAGTCTTACAAGATATTTATTAGAGAGTTATACTAATGAAATATGAATATAATTTATATAAGGATTTGATATCATTCAATTTCAAAATTTTAAGACATAATCTTCTTTTATATTATGATGTTTAATTTTTTTTATATTCATTTCATGATGATTAACTTCTTTACATTCATTTAATGTGTTGGACTTAAACTTATATTTTTTTTTAACAATTTTTTTTTTTCAAATGTGAATTCCTTCACCATCATATATTCCCTCAGACATAAACATTTCAAATGCTGAGTATTCACTTACTTTCATGGTCGTTCTTATTATAACACCTAAACCTCATTCATAAAAACTTTGGATATAAAACTTGTCTATGTGAGTTACCAAAATAAATAATTATCTCTGATATAATTAATGAGTCTTTTGAGAGAGATTTACTAAAAAGATATAACATCAATGAAACATAAGTTCATCCCAAAAAAGAATTGACATCACTTCCAACTTAAAACTTTAAGATGAGTTTATAAGCCTTTTTTTCTTATATGATATTCAATTTCTCATATATTATGTGTATAACTTAAACTCGCAATTAAATTCCCATCTATTTTCTTTTCCAACCAGAATAAAAAAGGAGCTTGCTCTCTTGATTGAACTTAAGTGTTCCTGTCTTTTCTTAACATTTTGAAAAGAAAATAGGATTCAAAATGTGTTTCTTTAGCTTCCTATTTTGTTTAGAATATTTTATTTTTATTTTGAATATTGTTGATAAAAGCTTTTAAATGTGATTTCCCTTGAATAAATCCAAACACACCTTTAATAATAACATGAGAAATGAAAAACAAAAATTCATAATTCTTCTAAAGGCTTACCGATATTCATAATTCAATGGGAAGACCGCATACAAGTTTACAATGTATCTTTTGAAGAATGCACATATATTTTGATGGATGCAAGTTATCCGTTGTGAAATAGTGATGATACTAAGGTTTTGTTAAGAATACTTAGAAGATGAAAAAATGGTTTATATAAGAATTATGAAGTTATTGAGGTGACAGAGTGAGACAAAAGAATGTTTGAGAACAAGATATTTTTTAGGACTTTTACGAGAAAAAAAAAATAAATTAATTTATTTACAAATTAAAATTATTCTATGCATAATTTAATTGGTAGAAAGTCTATTTGGTAACTTGCCTAAATTCTTATTTTTAATTTCTATTTAAGTTAATTTTAGTTTACGAAAGCATAATTTTTCTTATATTTTTTCTTTAAAGTCTTTACAAAAAAAAATTATGCAAATTCTCCATAAGAACCTCTAACGGAGGAAAATAAGAACAAAAATTAAGCAAACTTGTCCATAAATTAAAATTATTGCGTGTATACATAACAAAATAAAAATTTAGAAAATCTATGAGAGAGTTTATATAAATTAGCTTATGCATAAACTAATTTTAATTAATGAACCACATTTTTTCCTTCTTGAGAACAAAGTTATGGAAAAAATTTTTTATAAATCAAAACTAGTTTATACTCAAATTGAAATTAAAAAGTTTTGAGATATTCTATGAGAGAACTTTAACAATTAACTTGTACATAAGTTAATTTAAGTTTATAAAATAGTTAATTTTAATTTTTTTTTATATCTTTTCTCCTAAAATGTAATTTAGAGAAGCCTGTGTAATACCAATGCTGTCTTTTCGCTACACATTATGACATACCAAAAATGTTGTAAAAGTAGGGCTTTAAAGATCAATTTTGTTTGCAACTAAGGCCATGTCTTTCTGCACCCCTAATTTCTTCCTCCACCCCATATCTATATTAAAATGATCAAATTACCCTTGATTGAAAAATAATAAAAACTCTAATTTAAACCCTAAAATAATAAAACTACCTCTCCCATTCATGACAGCAGCGTCGTTTCACCTCCATACATACATCAGCACCTCTATTGTCACCCTCCATTGATGTCGGAAGGTTCTTCTAACTGCATCGCATTACACCTCCATTAATGAAAGGTGCATCTCTCATATCTCCATTTGACGTAGGGGAGATGACATGAACTTCTATAGAAGCTTCATTACATCGTTTTATTTAACTCACTAAAGATATTATAGGCTATATTTAATATTTTAACCTACTTTAATTTGGCCCAACTAAGCCCATTCCAAAATTTTGCAAGTTACTAATGGGCTAGGCCTTATTTTCTTATAACTATTTAAATTATCGTTATACAACTTGTTTAGTCATCATGTAGATATTATAAATCTTTTACAAAAAAATAAAAATAAAAAATGAGAAGAAAGAATGGTTTTTTTTTTAATGTTTAATTACTTTTTTGGTTTCATTTTGGTTGAAAGATTTGAAGTTATTCCTCACTTTTGATAGTGATGAATAGAGTGTAAAGTCAAATGTTGTTTGGAATTCCACTTGGAAGTTGTTGGGAGATGAAATTTTGTATACAAAAAAGAAAGGACTTCAATCTACCGGGTAATAACTTTAATTAATTTGAAATAAATTATTTGTTTCAATATTTATATCATTTACCTTTTTTATGCAAGTCTTCAAATTGGAAAGTTTAAATTACATAATCTTTGTCTTCTACAATTGGAAGAACTCTTAACATCAAATGGTAGATGTTAAAAGACTACATTTGTCTTCCTCAATATGATGTTTCAGATTCAATGATATTCCAAAGTAGGTTTATTATAGATGAATTGAACTTGGATAAACAAGAAATCGAGAAAATACATGAATTTATCTTGCAATCAATTACTAATGAGCAACTACATGTCTATGAAGGATTTTTCTATGAAGAATTTTGTCTGCTATTAGGTCCAACTAAAAAATAATAGTACTAACATCTCAGGTAAACACTTAATTTTATATGTAGATTGATTTTTTTAATTTATTATACTTTACTAATGATTTCTTATTCAATATATCTTATACAATACCAAAATAAGTGACTGTTATTGCCAACCAACAAATGAGTAATATACAGAAGTTACTTCAAAAGTTTTTGTCATTACAAATTGAAAACCGAATTGCCAGTGCCACTGTTCTAAAGTTCTGAACAAAAGTCCCCGAAATTCTATTAACACATTGAATTGTGAGCAATGTTGTCAAAATCAAAACAATATTCGTATAAATATAAAAAATTTGTATATCACAATATCACTTCTCATACTTAATACTGCATACCTAATTAACTTCTTTTAACTTTCTGGGATGTATGCGTTCTCTTAGTTAAATGCTCATTATCTTCTATTATTAAATTGCTTTTATAGTATACATTTTTGTTTTCTTATAGTGGCATATGTTTAACTTGATTTTAAACGAACCATACCAAATCGATTTCTTGAAAAATTAGAAACTTATAATCAAGAATAATTTATTTAATTTAAAAAACAATAGTCATAAACAGCCATTTTTCTTAAACGTTTGGGAAAATGCGAACCTTAGTTGTGATCGTCGGTGACGAAAACCTTGATTCCTCTCTTCCGCAAAGCGTTAACCACGGTCCATACCTTATCTCCGTTGTCCATACTTTTCTTCTCAATCTCCCTCTCAACGTTAAAGTGGACCCCACCCCCCACTCCCACCTCCGGCGCCTCCGTTTTCAGCCGCATCGCCAACACCTCCCCGACGGACGCCGCTGCTCTCGCGTCACACCCCTTCCCCCATTCGAACGCGCTTCTCAGTGCATGCTCCACGCTGGACGCACTCGCCACCTCTCTCCCGTTGTTCCCTTCCACCACCTTCGCCGTCATGTGCTTCGCCGACACAAAAACCCTTAACACATACCTCATCCCCATTCCAATCCCAACGCTTTGGGCTCCCCAATATAGATTGGGCCTTCCTCAATCGGCCCAATATAAATCTAGAAACCCCGTTTTTAATCCCAGACGAATGTGGCAACAGCGATAATACTAATTGGAGCAATGGCACCATCTACTCTTACGTTTATTCCGCCACGATTCTCACTCTTCACTTATCCTAGAAACAACGCTTCTAGAATCTTCCATTTCCGTTCTCCTCTCATGCGTTCAATCTCCGCCATGACAACACAGCAAGAATCCTCTTCTACCAAAACGGTGTGTAGTGACGAACTCAATCTTGATTATTGTTATATGCCATCTGTGGTGAGATTGTGATTTAGATTGGTCAATCTGATTGGGTGCAGGAGAGAGTGGTGATAAAGGGGAGGGTGCAGGGAGTGTTCTACCGGAACTGGACGATTGAAAATGCGACGCAGTTAGGGTTGAAGGGGTGGGTGCGCAACCGGAAGGACGGGTCCGTGGAGGCTCTGTTCTCTGGGAGTGTTGATGCGGTGCAGGAGATGGAGCAAAGGTGTCGACGTGGCCCTCCTGATGCGCTTGTCACGGGGCTTCAGGTTTTTCCCTCGGATGATGATCCTGGCACTGGATTTCACCGCAAGCCAACGCTTTGATCTTCTATCCTTGGATCAATTCGGTAATTTCCCTCGTACGTACCTGCCAGCGACCTAGAGGTAGTGAATATCTGTGCACCTATCTTTTTCGATGCTGTGGTGGTGTATAAATTGTGTAAGGAATAGAATAAGTAAATTTCTCTTTTAGTCTGGTTTACTTGCTCTCAGATGCAATTTTAATACTTAGACTCTGTTTAGTCCTTTTACAATGCATTTGTTCTTTAAGTTGCAAGTTTACTTACTTTGGGCTTGTTTCAGTATAGGAGACGAAAATAGAACGAAAATTAATAAATTTTTCAACAAGTATTTATAAAAGAAGAATTGGTTTTTTTTTTTTTTTAAATTAAAGTTAGTTCATCTTTAAAGATAGGTGTCATGTCAACTGGGATATCAAGAGTTGGTTGTGCTCTTGTATTACTATTAAAGGAGAAATGACCAATTTACCTCCGATCCTTTCTAATGTGGTTGGCGGAATGTCATATGTTTTCAATAGTGTAAACAAATTCCAGGCAGCTTGTCTTTTTCTCAAAATTGGTTTTAGAACTAGATATCGTGGGATTTAAAATAAGATACAAGAGGGAAGATGTTCTTTGGTGGTGCCGGTTTGGAAGTTTGGCTGTTAATGTGTGGGTGCTGGTGGTTTCGTATGGTTTTGCATAGGTATGAATTCCTCTTTGGATCTTCAAATACCTTAGAGTTGCCTAATCAAAATAAAGGAAAATAACGTCTTTCCTTAATTCTTCTTCATGAATCTTCTAATATAGTTAATAATATGTGTGATATTCTTTTGTTTCAATTTTGTTTCGGTTGAATTGGTCTGAGGATCGGTCGTCCTTCTTTATTCTGTTCTCTTTTGATCTTCAATACTTTCTGAGAATGCAATCTACTCTGATGGGTTGTTGATCTGCAGAAGACACTCCGACGCTCAAGACAGATATGTTTCATAAGGAGGTCTATATTTTATTAGGATAAAAGATGATATCTTTACCTGAACATCAATAGTATATTTCTAGGACCTGTGACAAGCAAGCCCATTGATTACCATATATATTTTTAGGCAATCAAACCCAATAATCAATTATTAATAATTTGTAAAGCGTAAGACAATCTGACTTATTAATACCTGATAATTGTCCATGAATGACCATTAAGTATATTTCATATAGTACATAAGTCCCCCAAGCCCAAGCAAGCTCTTTTATTTAAAAAAGGTGTGCATGAATTATTATGAGCTTTAAAAGAGGTTGCTTAAGTTGTATTTAGGGAGTCTATCTTCGATGCGCTTTAAGTCTTCATTACTTCCTATACCGAGTGACGAATTTTAGGAGTTCTCTTTGGAACTGTTCTCTAGACTGAACAGAAAATGCTAAAAGTTCTTTTTGAAACTTTTTCCTGTGCAAGAGATTTTCACTCCAAAAAATATGCGCTTAAATAATTTAAAGTAAATGCTTCAATATTTTATAATTTATTTAGATAATAATAAGACATTGAAACTTGACAAAACTGGACGTATCCGAGCAAGAAGGGACTTGACTTGTTGAGTAGTTGACTAATAGGAGTTCTTTTTTGAACTTTTTTCTTTAGGCCGAGTGGTAGGGACTCCCTTTTGAGCATAATAGTCCGAGGGCAATGATCGGTGAGGACTCTCTTTTGAGTTTAATAGCTCGAGAGCCTTTTCCCACGTTGAGCGAGGAACGGTAGGGACTCCCTTTTGAGCATAATAGCCCGAGAGCCTTTTCCTATGTTGGGCGATATCGATGGGGACACCCTTTTGAGCTTAATAGCCCGAGAACCTTTTCCCACGTTGAGCGACGAACGGTAGGGACTCCCTTTTGATCATAATAGCCCGAGATCCTTTTCCTATGTTTGGCAATGATCGGTGGGGACTTCCTTTTGAGCTTAATAGCCTGATAGCCTTTTCCCATGTTGAACGACGAACGGTAGGAACTCCCTTTTGAGCATAATAGCCCGAGAGTCTTTTCCTACGTTGGGCGATGATCGGTGAGGACTCCCTTTTGAGCATAATAGCTCGAGAGTCTTTTCCGACGTTGAGTGACCAAGTGATTTATATGCAAGATCCTATTATCCGCACTAAACAGAAAATAACAATTTGAATTTGAAGGATCAGAAAAATGTAATCAATCAAAATATCATAATAATTTAGGTTTTGAAACTGGATGGCTAGGCAGACGAGCCCGTTCGGTCTTCGATCCCCGGTTGAACGTTTAGAGGGTAAAAATGAGGAATCCGTATTAGGATGTGTCACAGATGAGGTATAGGTGCTTCTAACCTGTAAAATAGATAAAGAAATTGCCCATGACATTATGGATAAACTAATACATTGAACAAAAGTATGTGTGCCCAGGCTCGAACGATGCCCGGGCTATACCCCATCGAGTTATCGGAAAGGATCCAAATATCTAATATATGCAATTGACACATTTAGTGTTTGGAATTGTTGCCCGAGAAAGAGGGCACCCTGTGCACGATCCCATGCCCTATGAAAAGCTTGACCACGTGCAACTGGTATATTAGTTGTTGGTGGAACTGCGCTCAAAGATTATAGTCAATAGATATGATTTATTAGGCAATTCTGATGAGCACAATAATGAAAAAAAACTCCCAAATGTTTTCTCCTCTCGCTCTACTTTCTCCCTCGATCACTTTCCTTTCCTTAGAGATTCACTCTGCCGAGGAAGCACCACTGTGACTGCGTCACTAATTCAACATCCACATAGCAGGCGTCGTGCTCACACGCTTTCGGCGAACCTGATCTTCGAGAAGGATTCTTGCGAAACCAACAAAAAATGAAATCTTTGACGGTTATCTCAAGGTTCATGGCACTGCCTCAACCGTTGTCGGCGTTAGCGATGATAAGAATGGAGATGGCTTAGGCGATGAGTTGGCATTGATCAAACATTCCGCCGTAAGAGATGGAGCTGGTGTTGGGTAAAACCAACCTTGAAGTGATCGTGGAGAAGCCGCTGGTGATGCACACCAACCCCTGGTGAACGACGGGGGTTTGTAGGAGTTTTGTGAACACCTTCACCTTCGTCTGCGCATCGCGCTAGGAGGCATCGAACGGTTTAGCCGTCCCCATCTCTGTAGGACACTATGTAACCGTGCAACTGGTCTTTGGTAATGGTGGTGACAGTGATGCGACCGATATAAGTCATGCTAGCGAGAGCCTCCCCGCGGAATCCCATCAACTTAATGTGCTGCAAGTCCACAAACGCGGAGAGCTTGTATCAGCGTCTTTCATGTATTCCCGTACCACCCCAATTCCATGTACTTAATTTGCATTGCTTCATTTTCTCAATTTGTTTTGCATGTACCAAGGCTGTGTCTGACACACTTCTCCTTATTAAACATTTAAATATTCATTGAATCAAATGAAAAAGCAATGAACTTGTTAGATATATTATATTTGGTTTATATTTATCTTTTATCTTTAGTTAGTTTGTTATTATTTTTTATTTGTATTTTGTGCTTAACTCATATTTCTTCTATTATAAATAGAGAACCCTATGTGTGTATTTAACACAAGAGATTAATTCCTTATATAATTTTCACTATATTTAACATGGTATCTAGAGCCTAAGGTTCTTTTGAGGAAAAAGTTTCTTGTGCCTCTACCACTATATCCGCCATTGACGGCGGAGTTCTAGTTCGACCGATGATCACACGGTTTTGATCGTCTCGGCCATGCGATCATCATGTCATCAATGACGCCTTCATTGGAGCTCCTACACGCTCTTAGCGCCTTTTGAAGTTATGGATTTGCTCGCTTTTCCGTCGTGCATGATGGCATGTCTAGTAGTAATTTAGAGCGTTGAGGTCGTTCATTTTTCGATTTCAGGTTCATCGTGTGTTGTTGCACATCTTGTCTTTTCTCATGCAGCTATTCAGAGCATAGAAGTTGTTCTTTTTCCTTTTTCAGATGGTTTGTTGTTCGTTTATTTATAGCCGTGGTGACTCTCCAACAATTACCTCTTTATCCACGGGTGGCATTCCTCAAGGACGATTTGCAAGAAGAGATTCACATGGAGCAACCTCCCAAATTATTGTTCAGGGAAAGTCTTTTGTGTTGGTATTTTGTCTTATGTGTCGTCTTGCAAATCATTAACAATTTGGTGTCAAAGCATATACTTTCACTAAGTCTTGATGGATTATATTAGTAATAAGCTTGGTACATATGTATGTACTAGCTTGAGGAGGAGTGTTAGATATATTATATTTGGTTTATATTTATCTTTTATCTTTAGTTAGTTTGTTATTATTTCTTATTTGTATTTTGGACTTAACTCATATTTCTTCTATTATAAATAGAGAACCCTATGTGTGTATTTAACACAAGAGATTAATTCTATATATAATTTTCACTATATTTAACAGAACTAAAGCTCAATTCATTGGTAAGTGAAGATTATAGATAACTAACTATCTGGACAATGATACCATGATGATGCAAAGAGCAAAAATGTTACGTAATAATCTAAATGATTTGGAAAATAAAATTTTAACTTAAGAAATAGCGTTTTCACGATAATTGTTAAGTCTATTTCTAGAATAAGCAATTTTAAAGAAAACTAGACATGGAAAAACATGGTTATGACTAGTTGTTAGCAACCAATCAATAATAAACAGAAAAATATATATTGTTCTATATAATTTCGACAAAAGATGCCAATCTCAAGTGGTGGGCAATACTAATCTGATTTCGCTAGATGGAAAATGGGGGAATGTGACGATAGATAAATCATAAGAAACCTTGGAAAACTTAAAACGATTTAGGAAAAAAGGCCATGTGAAGGTTCAAAATCTTAAAGACTTTCCACTCAGCTTTTGATAAACCTCTGGCACCAATATGATGAGCATTTCGAGATGTAGGGTCAAGATCAATGTTCAATATGTAAACTTTCCTGAAAGTTTTCAAAACAAAAGACAAGTCTTTAGAAATTATTATAGAATTTTTGCTCTTATTGGAAAACCTGACATTGATTCAAAGTAGCGATGTTGAGATCGAGCGCGCATCTGGTTCCTTGTGGCTTCATGGGGATGCCGCTCGGCCCCACGGTGGGCGTCAAAATGTTTCGGTTGAATTGGTCTGAGGGTCGGTCGTCCTTCCTTGCTTTGCTCTCTTTTGATCTTCAATCCTCTCCGAGAACGCAATCCACTCCAACGTTCAAGTCAGATATGTTTCATAAGGAGGGTTTATATTTTATTAGGATAGAAGATGATATCTTTATCTGAACATCAATCGTATATTTTTAGGGCTTGTGACACGCAAGCTCATTGATTAACCATTAGTGCTTTTTAGGCAATCAAACCCAATAATTAATTATTAATACCGTATATTTGTAAAGCGTAAGACAATCTGACCTATTAATACCTGATAATTGCCCATGAATAACCATTAACACCGATCAGTATATTTCATATTGTACAAATTTCGTTTTTCTTGTATAAAGTAAATATAGTCTGCATGCAAATTATCAAAGAAGTTTATCATGTGATTTGAAAAATATAAATATTTTTTAAATGACATATTTTTGTTAACAAAAAGTTGATAAACCACACAAGTTTGGATAAACCATTCCGCTTAGTAAAGGTTTTATGAGTTTGCTTTTCTTTCATTAGAAGGTATGCAAATATTTTGGAACATCTATGACATAAACAAAAGATCTTTGAGACTTAGTCATAGTGCAATCGTCTAATCCTTCAAGGATAACAGTGTATTAATATCATGCCAATTGAGAAGATTGCCTTTAACCGCTAATACTTTTAGCTGTCAATACTCTAAAAGAGGCCATAAGCCATATACTTAGACTTATCAAACAAGCCCATAAAATGAGATTTGGTCCTAGTCCATGTGGGTTGGGGCCAAAAAAAGGCCACAAGGCCAAAAAAGCCCTTTCTTAAAAAAGCTCTCAGGGCTAAAAAGCCCCAAAGCCCTGTGGGTCAGGGCCAACCCATGGGTTTTCTTTTTTATAGAGAAAACTAAATATCCAACAATAAATTACATTTTTGCAGGGAGAAAAAGAACACTTATGTTAAGTGTTATAACTCAGAAAATTTATATTAGAAAACTAGTTAGGATATAACATGAATAGGAAAAACAACGAAACGATACAACACCTAAAACCAAAAACAGGTTCATCAATTCAAACATCAAAAAAGAAAAAACTTGAAAAGCAACCTTAATAAGCATTCAAAATTTAGTCAAACAAACTGAAACACATGTCATCATCAGATTCTTCAGTTGACTCTTCCTTCTTTTCCTCTTCCTTTGTTGCAGCAGCTGGAGCACCAAAATCAGTAGCATGAGTAGCAACAACAGCTGGAGCACCAGAATCAACAGCAGGAGCAGCAAAACCAGCTGGAGTACCAGAATCAACAGTAGGAGAAGCAACAAGCTACTGCAAATTTGCTTAGGTCTGCATTTACAATAAAAACTCGTAAATAAATAAGATGGGAAGACATAACCTACACAATCTAAACGTTAAAAATATTACCTTGAGATATTGCTTGACCCATTTCAGGTAGGATCAACTTGGTCACTCTACTTGCAACTGTTTCACCATCTCCAGTCACATTATCACAAACAACTCCACGCCAATTGCAGCAGACAGAGTCATTGGACCATGCTGCGATGATAGAGCCACTTGTAAGTTCTCCGGCAAACTTCTTCAAAGCTGATAAATCATGAGGGTTACAGGGGGCTTGATTATTATTAAGCCCTAGTGACAAGCAAACTAAGCAAGCAAAAAAACACCATTGCAAAAGTGTCATTGAGAAATATCTGAGCAGCACCATTGCTTAATAAAAGAATATATAAATATGATTTTATGTGCTTAATGAAAGTGATATATAATGTGAGAAATAAAGAAAGAGTTGGAGTTAGTGCAATTGCCTTGCACATGTTTGATGGACAGAGATTACCTCCATGAGAAGATTTGACATAATCATGGTAGGGGAAAACTTTGAGAATCCCTTCTTCATTAACATCAACAATTTTGGAGAGGTACCAGAGTCAAATATTGCATGAAACTCAACATCAACAACAAGATCTTCCACAAAAATTTGGGTTATGCTGATTTATAAGTTGGACTGCAGGGATTAATTAAGCACCAGTACAGTTAGACACAAGAAATTTTACCCAAAAATAATTCTTGTGTCAGCAGCATCTGTTATATCATCATCTGCGATTAAGTGCAACACGTTACATCTGACATTACAAATCATATTGAAATTATATCATCATCTGCGATTAAGTGCAACACGTTACATCTGACATTACAAATCATATTGAAATCTAAAGGACTAGCATTCTACAAAAATTATAAACAATAATTAAAAAATGTAATAATTAGAAAGTAAATTAAAGCTATGGTGTCACTGTGTCTACCTATGATCACTTTCACTGCCCACAATGTTGAAGGCTTTCAACATCTTCTAAATGTTTAGACTCATCAATTTCCTCGTGACCAAAAATATCTTCAACAATTTCATCTATCACAAGCAATTGAAATACAATCAAACCACTAGTTTAGAATTAATAATTTAATGTAAAGTAATTTTAAAAATAATAACATATACACTTACCACTAGGATTTTCAGAAAATTCATATAACCAATTTTGAGTACAAATAAGCATTTGCACACACTCAGGAAGAATGGAACTTCTATATTTCAAAAGTACACGCCCACCTTTACTAAAAGCTGACTTTGATGCCACTGTAGTAATGGGAATACTAAGGGCATCTCGAGCCATTATAGATAACATGGCAAACTTTTTCTCATTAGTCTTCTAATATTTGAGCACATCAAAATCTTCATTGTCTTCATCATCATCTATTGTTGGTTGTCGCAACCGGGATCGCGACGAGACGGCGAACCAAAAAAACAAACGGGTTTAAGAAAAGATTTTGGGAGTCGCAACCATAATTTATTATGGAAAAACTATGGAAAAACCCTAAAACAAAAGCATGGTCTACAAAAAAGAGATTTTCAGGTTCGGGAATCGGTTACACGTAAGGAAGGTATTAGCACCCTAGTGCGTCTGTCCAAAGGCAGACCTCTAATTAAATGTATAAAATTAACGTGGTTTTCCAAAATATTTAATTTTCCCCAAAATAAAAGTAAAATAAAATAAAAGAAATTATTATGAAACAAAAATATTTTTTTTATTTTGTGAACCCAACAAGGATTGACCTTGCTCCCATGTATATCCATTTAGTGGACAATCAGAAATTGCGTAATTCTTTATCTAGCAAAAGGTTTGTGAGTTTGTTTAAAAAAAATTATGGATTGTTTGAGATTTTTGAAAAGTGAACCCGACAAGGATTGACCTTGCTCTTATATGATGAAGAATCAGGAATCACGTAGTTCTTGTAAAAAAAGGGTTTAGTTTAACAAAAATTAACGTTTTTTGGTTTTAAATATTTTGTATTTTTTATATTTTAAGAATGGTGGGAAAAAGAAAGAAATCGGCCATAGGCCGACGCGTACCCTTTATTTTATTATTTTAAAAAACATTACTTGTGTGTAATAAAAAAACCTTTTAGAAAAAAAAGTTCAGAGCACAATAAAAAGAAAAAGAATGGTGTAGAGATGACATACCTTTTTAGCTTTCGGTACTCTCTTGTTTCTTCTTTGGTGATCGTAGTTGACAAAACGCTTATGTGTGAGAACTTATTTCTCTCTATACTCTTTTTCTTTCTTTCTATTGTTTCTGCTAGTCTCTCTCTCTTTTATTTCTTTTATTTCACAGAGTGCGTATATGTATACGCACATTGTAATATTATGACAATCTTGCCTTAATTGAGAATTAATTGATAATGGACAAAATAAGGAAAGAAATGGTCTTGATTGCAAGAAAAATAAATCAAATAATATTCAAGACATTGATTATAATAATTGTCAGAAAATTTGCCCATTTTAAAAAGGGAAACATATTTTTTCTCCTTAGGAAGAAACTGAGCAATAATCAATATATTATTTTTAATTATTGCTTATAATTATTGCCATAATATTGATACCAAATTAAACTAATATTTCAAAAACATTCTAAAGTGATGTGTCCTACGATAAGGAATGTTATTTTCTTTTTCCTTTTTATCCCATCATTAATTATTATTATTCTATTCTTTAATTTTAAATATTTACTTTCTCAGACGAAATTGGGAGTTGACAATTGCCCCTCTTTATTTAGATTTTGCTAGATAACATGAACTTTAGAGTTTTTTGTGTTATCAGAGTAAAAGCTAAATAAAAGATAAAGACACTAATTTCGTTCGGGTCCAAAGAGATGGAAAAGATTACCTCGAAGCGTACCTGGTACAGAGTGTAACAACCTTGTGGATTTTGCTGAAGAGTTGTGACACCTGTGGAGGATGTGTCATACCCTATGAACTTCGTTGGGGATGCATATGAACCTTGTAATATTTTTTGAAATCTTCGGTGCTAGGATGAAAACTGAGCTTTTTTTATTCTTGGATGCCAGGATGAAAACTAAGCTTTTTTATTCTTTGGTGTTAGGATAAAAACTAGGCTTTGGTGCCAGGATGAAAACTAGGCTTTTTTTTTATTCTTTGGTACCAAAATGAAAACTGGGCTTTGGTGACAGGATGAAAACTGGGCTTTGGTGACAAGATGAAAACTGGGCTTTGGTGCCAGGATGAAAACTGCGCTTTTTTATTCTTTGGTGCCAGGATGAAAACTGAACTTTGGTGCCAGGATGAAAATTGACTTTTTTTTTCTTTTGTTCTAGGATGAAAATTGTTCTTTGGTGCTAGGATGAAAACTGGGCTTTGGTGTCAGGATGAAAACTGGGCTGTTTTTATTCTTTATTCTTTAGTGCTAGGATGAAAACTGGGCTTTGGTGCCATGATGAAAACTGAGCTTTTTTTTTTCTTTAGTGCCAGGATGAAAACTGGGCTTTGGTGCCAGGATGAAAATTGAGCTTTTTTATTCTTTGGTGCTAGGATGAAAACTAGGTTTTTTTTATGAGAGCCACAAGAACCACATAAATTTTGCTTGAGAGGCGCACAAACCTTGTAATACTTGATGATGCCAACGGCGTGGGACGTTATATTGGATGATTAAAAAGTAAAATTAAAAAAACAATAAAAAATTGTCGACCTTTGGCTTGTGGTTGAAAAAGACATCAACTGTAATTATAGATGACGTACATCGTGTAATAATGCTCAGTAACTGACTAACACCATTTCATATGGACGTCGAAGCCCTGCCGAGTTTGACGTTCATACATCAATCATAGAAAAATTAATATATTTTATTTGATTCATACAATAACAAATTGACTACCCGCCCCCAAGAAATTGTGTACTTTTCAATTATCAAAGTGAGATTTGGAGGGATGGAAGTTAAAAAGTTTGATGTGCCCCTCTGTATTTATATAATTCCACTTTAAATTTTGCTAAGTTAATATAATCGATTCTAAATAATAAAGAATCGATTCAAAGCATTATAAATTAAAAAATGCAAATGAGCTTTTAATGATTATTTATGGCGACAACATGGTTGGTTATTGATCACACGTTTGTTAAAATATTAAAAATCATAGAAATAATGCATGAGAGAGTTCAAATTTGTTTTTCTAATAATGTTAATCATACTATTTTATTTATATTAATAATTTATTATAAATATTAAATTTTTCAAAGTAATTTATTTGAATGTGAACAAATTTTTGTTCTAAGAGTTCGTTTCAATTTTTATCTTCGTTGTGGACTTTTTATATTTGACTTTTTATAACTGCTTATGTAGTTGCTGGTGATTGGTCCATTTGAAATATACAAATCAATAAAATAGTGATACATTATATAGTTTCAAAAGTTGTTAACATATCATGGTCCTTAACAAAATTTTGGTTGTACAATCATAACCTGGCTTGGCCGTCTCAACTATTTGCTTGGAATGAAGGTTGATAAGAAAGAGATGGAGATGCCTCAATCTAGCAGGTTGATAAGTAACAGAACAATCGCAACAAAGATGTTAATCTTTATAAGAATTAGAGTTCTAAACCAATAACCAAAATGCAAATGCATATTATGACTTCCAAAGTGGCTACATATATATTTGGTCCCCTACATACAGGTATAAATCTTTAAGGCACCTAAGAAACCCTAAAAGAAAGTCCAATGACATTCGGTCGACCTTCAACTTATACTTATGTTAGTTTGTCTCGACCTTTAGTCTGAATCACCTATCCCAACATTCATTTATAGGGTCAACCAGTCTCGACCGTTAATCAAGCTTAACCTGCCTTAATCTTCGACCCAACTCATTTTGTCTTAATTTTTGACCGAGATAGGTCTGTCTTAACCTTTAACTCAGGACAAGTCTTGTACTTCGATAAAACTTGACAATTCTCGATACACATTGTCTCTTCTCGATCTTTGGCTTTTGGTTTGATGCATCTCAGTTGTTAACTTGTCTCAATCTTTTCTACTAACTAACCTATCTCAATTTTTATAAACAATAATCTATCTTCACCTTCAGTTTATCACTCAACTTAATCGTTTTTTAAATTTAAAGTATTATTTTTTAAAAATCAATTAAAGTCTTTTAGTATAATCATACCTATCTTTTAGTTCGGATTTAAAAAAACATTCATTTCACGTAACTTTTAATAATATACTATATTTATTATGATTTTAATTATTGTGATATATAACTAAAACTGAATTCTCATAAATTGTTATTATTATTATTATTAATATGAAATTAAAATAATATTTTAAATCAATAAATTTTTATTCTCTTTAAATTTGACCGACAAATCTTTCTTATATTTTATAATATGTAATAATTACAAGATAAATTTACACAAATTTATAAAATTAAAATTTAAAAAAAATATGTAAATCTTATCTTAAATTATAATGGTAACGGGATGTTATGAGCGGTTTAAATGAAAGAAGGAAACAAAAGGGCGGGAGTAACAGGAGGTTATGGGCGGTTTAAATGAAGAAAAAGAGACAAAAGGGCGTGAGGCTGAACAAGAAAATGTCGAATATCCAAAATATTCGATGTATCATGTGTTTTTTGTCAATTTATACGTCAAAGCCCAGTAGAATTTGACGTATCGTTTGTATTTTTAAACCATTAAATAGGTTGAATAGGTTGAATTCCATCTTGTAGTCACATCTAATTTCAAACCCATGCTCATATTTATGCCAGCATCACTAACACATTCTTTGAATTTGAGAGTTTTTTTATCTGATGATTTAACATACTTAATACTCTCTCTAATACTATGGAGTGCTTTGTCAATCACCTTTAAACCATCTTGAACTATCAAATTAAGAGTATGAGCACAACATCGTACATGAAAAAAATCACCATCACATAATACTTCAAATGTGAAGTTCCATAATTGTTTTTAGTAACTGGGTTTTCTCCAACTTTGTAGCTATTACCACAATACTTATATGCAGCCTTTTCAATGCCATCTTCATCTTTTCCTATTTTTTTGAAAAAATTCCAAATATTTGAGATTTCTTTTTTATACTCTCATATGGATCAGGAATTTCAGATGCAAGATCATCAACCAAAATCAAAGAATTACTCTTATGATGGTTTATATTTAAAAGCTATTGCACACAACTACATAGATAATGAACAATATTTTTAGTAGGTCTTCAATAAAGATATTTTTGGATCAGAAAAACTGCTTTTGAAAAGAGAAAGACATGACCCATAAAACATGGATCTGCTCTTATTTTAGCAGTTAATGGAGGTGTGTATATATTCTACTTATTTCTTGATCTATTGGTAACTACTTTAAATATATTATGATTATATATTTCACACTATTTCTAGTGTTTTTAGAATATAAAGTAATATTTTTAAGAGACTTAAATGGTTAATTATACTAAAAAAATGTTAAATTTTAATTATCTGAAAGGTTAGTTTTTATCTAACCAAGAAAAGTTTTGGATGATGATGCAGTAAATTAATAAATAAAAAAGCGTACATAAAAGTTGTGAACAGAAATTACTATGTGAAAGGAAAATGAAACTGTGAAAGTAAAAGAAACTTGTCTAATGTGGAATGTTGACAAGTTTGATCTTGATAAGATACACCAGACTTTCATAAAAGATAATCATTACTTTAATAAGGACCTTATCTCATTGATGAGACTGACATGTTTGCCTACATGTGATATTATCACAAACCATCACACGCATATAACCAAAACAGCAAAATACTAAAGCTACTACTATTTACAATATTTATTAACTATTTATATTCTATTAATGACTTAATAATTAATGTTATATTGATCTTTAATAGTATATTTTTATTTAATAAAAATTAAATTACTATACTATAATTGCGCAGAAATAATTACATTTATTTCCTAAGATTCCTACAAATAATATTAAAATTTTAGAACATTCTCTGTTTTTTCAGACGTGTATTCAAGTTAATCCCAATCATAATATTAATTGTGGAAGAAACAAAAGAAGAAATATATCACTTAACAACATTGAAGAGCAAAAAGTAGTAAAAGAAAAAACAGTTAAAGAATTCATTCCATGGAATGAAGTATCCCATCAACAATATATAAGCTAAAAAACTTACAGAAGGAGGGACTCTTTTTTGATTCAGCGTCAAGATGTGGATTCAGCGTCAAACCATCATATCTACTTGATGGATCAATGAATAGTATTCGAGAAACAACCTAAATTACATACAATGCACTTAGAAATAGAAAGTAACTTTGAAAAGTATAGTAATATGATTGGCAGAACAAAAGACAACTGAAAAACACATCAACCATATATCGAACCCAATGCAAACATCCATCAAGGCAAATGAGTGTGATGACACTCTTCAACTGTTTGCTAAGAAACTCAGAAAAAACGAGTAATTTTATCTAGGTACTTTCTCTATACACACATTTCTATATATAATCGTTGTCTCTTGTAGTAGTTGCTGTTCATTGTTAAAATTTCATCACTATATCAGTTACATATATGGTATCCTCAATGGCATGCTACAAAAGCTTATCAAATAAGGCTTGTGGTCCATTACTTCTTTGTTTAAATTGAAATTGAAATTGACTACACTTTGTCCATTGAAGTGTGATGTAGAAGAACGGATGAACTAGTGGATGGCCCTAATGCTTCTCACATCACACCAAAGGCCTTGGACAGGTGGGAGAAAAGATTATATGATGTTTTTGAAGGGCGCCCTTATGATATGTATGATGCTGCCCTCTCAGATACAGTCTAAAAGTACCCAGTTGATATACAGGTACACCACTGCACAAGCACCAAAACGGGACTCTGAAATTGAACATTTTACCTTTCGTAGTTTCTAGGGAAAATAAATCATTCTTTACATCAACACTCAAACTAGTCAAATGAGTGTTTACATCTCACACCGACTATACATAGACCATAATATGCTTTAATAATCCTTACCTTAGAGGAGCTAGTTTTTCATGTTTAAATTTAAGATGGTATCAAAGTTTGTCACAAATCTAACATTGGGTCACTCTTAAATTTTCAAAAATATACCTTGACACATGCAAATTTTCTAAAAAAATGTCTTATTTGAATGTGAAGGAGTTGTGGCGGTCAACCTTTTGAAGTAGAGTTAGCCAAACCCAAATTCAAGAACAAGGAAAATAAAGATTATAGTGTTTACCGGAAGTGAAATCTGGAGGCGGTGATGTTGTGGTGATGAGATTCGACGAGGTCTTAGTGGAAGAGAGATGTTGCGGTGATGAGATTCGTGAACTTTTGGGAGAAGAAGAATATTCGATCGATGAAATGCGTAGATGTTGATGTTTCAGTGAAAGATGAAAGAAAGGGTGTTTCATCCTACACCCTCCAACTCAAATTCCAAAAATTTCACTTTTAACTTTCTTACATTTTATTTTACATATTTTTCATTTTTTTTCTTTCTTATTAAAATCATTTTGCATCCTTTTATTTTTTTTCTTCTTATTAAAAACATTTTACACCACCTTAATAATAATCTAATTTAATTTAAAATTTAAATATTATTTAATAATTATTAAAATATGATTTATATTATAATAATAACAATATTAAAAAATTAAAATAAAATAATTAAAATAATAATAATAATAATTAATTTGATTTAATATATTCAAAATATATTAAATTATATTAAAATATTAAAATAAATTAAATAATTATTAAATTTTAAATAAAAATTAAAAATCTTAAAACTTATTTATCAGATATCAAAATTTATAAAATATGATAACATTTTTATCTTTTATTTAAAATTTAATAAATATTTAATTTAATTTAAAATTATAATACTATTTATTATATTTTTATATTTTAATTATTATTAAAATATGATTTATATTTTTATAATAGTTTTATTAAAAAAATAACAATAACAATAACTAAAATAAGAGTGATAATAATGAAAATTAAAATAATATTTAAAATCATATTTAATGTATTTTTATATATATTAAATTGCATTAAAATATTAAATTAAATAATTTATAAAATTTAAAGAAAAGTGTATCGGATATAGAAATCCGATAATGTATTATTCGGATATGGATATCCGATTATAATTATTTTTAAATTTTTTTATTATTTAAATTTAATAAATATTTAATTTCATTTAACATTTTAATATAATTTATTATATTTTTAATATATTAAATTAAATTGATTATTATTATTTTATTTATTATTGTTATTATTATTATTTTATTTTAATTTTTTTAAAATAACCATTATTATAATATAAACAATATTTTAATAATTATTAAAATATAAATTATATTAAATAATATTTGAATTTTAAATTAAATTAGATTATTAGTATTAAGGTGGTGTAGAGTGCTTTTAATGAGAAAGACATAAAAATGAAAAGATATTTATTAAAGTTAAAAATGAAATTTTTGAAAAAGTTGGAAGTGTAAAATAAGATGTCAGAAGATCAAAAATGAAATTTTTAGAGGTGTAGATGAGATATTGAAAGGGCAGGATGAAACACTTTAAAAGAAAGAGTACTTTGATTAAAGGAGGGGGCTCAACCCACCCTAAAAATGTCCCAACCCATTTTACTCGGAGCTCTGGAGTTGGGGCTTTCAGAAAGCCCCCTGTTAAGTGGGCCACAAAAATGGGCCTAATTTTAAGTAGGGCCATGACTGATCATGGGTGGTGGATTAAAATGACACTTCTATGTCACATATAATTTTTGTCATTTTCATAGCAGCAGGAACAAAACTTTTATTCCAAACAAAAATAGTTTTAGGATACAAAGAGTGTTAAGAGATAAATTTAAAGTTTTAACCTTTAAAATCCTTCATATGTCTTCCAACGAAGAAAAATAAATTTATAAAACCCTTTAGCAAGCGAAAAACCTTGAATTGATCTAAATGTTTTCAAATCATATTAAACATTTTACAAATATCCAAAATGTATAAGTGGTTTATTCTTTTTCTTAAATCAATTCAAATAATTTTTATATTTCTCTAAGGCAAAAACTTCCTCATAAGTAATGTGTATAAAGATTATACCTCCTTTTATGCAAAAAAGAAGAAGGAAATTGAAACTAAGATATATCATACTAATTATTAAAAAATGTATATTTTTGTGTTTACACATTAAAAGAAAATTTACGAGTGTGAATTTTCTTGAACTTAATCTTTTAAACAATTCCAAAATATTTGAAAGTCCAACGAAAAAATGAAAAAGCCATGTATTTGCAAGAGGCAACCCTCCTTCACTCCAATCTGTCACCCATACTCATGATCAAACGTCATACCCCAAAAACTTTTTATTTTATTGTTGTTATTATTATTTATTTATTTAATTATTATTATTATTATTATTATTATTATTATTATTATTATTTATATTATCAATGATTATTTTATATTTTATGGATAATATAAAAAATTCAAAATCCTTTCACACACAAAATTCCCTATATTCTTATTTCATTAATTCTAGAAAATCAGTTTATAGTACGAGATTTACAATTATTTATATATTTTAAGTGATTTTATTGTTAGGTAATTTAAAAATTTCAATACATTCATTCACATAAGTAGTTTGGTAACAATTAGATTGTAGATGGGACAATATCTCCTCCAAACAATAAATGTTAGAATAAATTTTAAACTATAATTATGATATCATATTAAGAAGTGGTCTTTAAGCAGTTATTGGAGTTAGCCTTTGACAATAATACCTCGAATAGCTTAAGCAGACGACGTACTATTGGTTGTTTTTAAATTGAAACGTCCAAGTATTACAACTCTTCGTTTATTGTTGGATTAAAAATAGAGTAATTCTTCATTTATTGTTTGATTAAAAATAAAAGGAATTAAAAAGGGAGAAACTCTTTAGCTTCTGACTGACATATAATATGTTAATCCCCACGTAATCTTGGTGTTTTAAAAGAAAAAAGAAAAAGGAATTAAAAAGGGAGAAACTCGTTGGCTTCTGGTTGACATATAATACGTTAATCCCTACGTAATCTTGGTGTTTTAAAAGAAAAAAGAAAAAGGAATTAAAAAGGGAGAAACTCTTTGGCTTCTGGCTGATATATAATACATTAATCCCCACGTATTCTTGGTGTTTTAAAAGAAAAAATAAAAAGTAATTAAAAAGGGAGAAATTCTTTGGCTTCTGGCTGATATATAATACGTTAATCTCGACGTAATCTTGGTGTTTTAAAAGAAAAAAGAAAAAGTAATTAAAAAGAGAGAAACTCTTTGGTGTCTAGCTGACTAATAATACGTAAATCCCCGAAGAATTCGACGTAATGTTGGTGGTTTAAAAGAAAAAAAAGGATTAAAAGGGGAGTAACTCTTTGGCTTCTGGCTCATAGTAATACGTCCATGGCTTTAGATATGGATGTACTATTTGTGTTTTAAAAGAAAAAAAAGAATAAAAAAGTGACGCACTAGTTTAAATATTTACCGCCAATGAACGTCGAGTTTTATAGGGCTTCGACGTGTTGATTTAAACTTCCAAGTTTTTCAACTATAGAACGTGGAGTTGTAATGGTATATTACGTGTTATTCTGAAGTTATATTGAAACTAAATATATTTTTGAACTTATATTGAAACTGTAACCTTTCCCTAAACCTCTAAATCCTATTCTCAAATGGCTTCTTCATCTTCACGGCATGGGAAGAAGGCTACACAGGATGTAAGAAATGCTAGTCCAAATGGGTGGATAAGTGATGACGAAACACGATACAAATTTGGATGTTATAGAAAACTCTTCCAGGTGGTCCATCACAAGTACTTGGATCTAGAATTATTCAGAAAGCAATGGTTTCTTTTTCAAGATTGGCTTGTAGATGTTGGTCTTGCAAAATTTGTAGAAATGACCGGTGATTGCTATCCTGACCTGGTAGAAGTGTTCTACCACAATTTGAAGGTTGTCGATGGTGTTATATGCTCTCGGGTGAAAGGTGTCGATATTAAAATCGATGATGAAATATGGCTATCTTTTACCGGTCTCAAAGCACAAGGCTTCAGGTCTCATAAAAGAAATTCTGAACTCAACCAATGGACCAACAAGAAGAAGATTTATAAGGAATTTCTGAGAAATCCAAAAGGAGTAAAGGTATACAAGTTGTATCTACTTGATGGTTTGAAAATAGAAGAAAAATTGTGTGCTTTTGTACTTACTTGGGTAATACTACCTGGAAGATATATACGTGATCATCTAGCTACTGAAGATTTATTTTTGGTTCATGCCATAAAAACACGGATACCAACCAACTGGGTTGCTTTTATGAGTGAGCACATGATTGAAATTGGAAGTAATCATGGACATAATCTACCATATGGTGTTTTTATCAGTAGTGTATTGAAGCATCATCAAGTTGATCTTACTGGTGAAAAAAAAATTGGATGCACCAAATCAAATGAAATAGGAAAAGCGACATTGACCTTTAATGGTCCGAAGAAAACAAAAGATGGCTGGGTGTTCAAGGATTTGACAAAACTCCTCATACCTTCACTCCACATACTAAGTTTGAAAGATTTGTTGGAGATCAATTTCGAAGGCTTTCAACAAGAATTTCAAATGTTTAAAATTCTTTAATCATGAATTACAACAAATTACATGAAGACAATTTAGTTGAAACCACAACAAGTGAATCTAATGATGAAGACGACACAACAGAAGATGAGTCTATGGAGACATCTGACTCAGATTAGGAAGAAGAGTCCATTTTATTTTATTTTTGTTAAATTAATGTAATATTTTAATATATTTTAGTATTTTTTTTCTATGTTTGAACTCTGATTGAAATTTTAGTATATTGTTTTCCTGGTTATATTTTCATATTTTCCTATATTTGGTGTAATTATGCTTTTCTTATGTTTTTGTTCGGTTTAAACCCTCACTTGGAATTGTGCATTAAATTCAATGTGATCCACGTGGAATGATAATATTATTGGTAGCCAGTGTTTTATGTTCGTGTTCGTCTTGGGAAAGAAGGGGTTCTCGAAGCACTGTGCAGCTGAGGAAATGTCTCGTTCATCTTTGTCTTGCAAGTGTTTGGGTTCGGACTTCCAACACAGTAGTGCCAGTGTTAGGAGGTTGGGTGTAAAACCCACTTGCTTCTGTGGTCACATTGCAGTTTTATGCATTGCGAGAACCCCTAAAAACAAGTGCAAAAAATTCTGGGGTTGCCCTAACTTCAAGGTCAGTTTAATATAAGCATAAATGTTTGTTTATTTTTATGGGTTTTGACGAGGGAGTGTGCCTATTGTCGTTCAACAGGGTGAGGACGAAGATTTTATTGGCTGCAACTTCTTTCACTAGTGTAGTGAAGAAGCAATAGAAGAAGGAAATGTGTTGTATGGAGAAGAAAGGAGTAAAAGTGGAAGAAATGAACAAGCATGTGGAAGTTTGATGATGATGGAACAAAGTGTGATGAAGATGGAAGAAGCTGATGATGAAAAGATGAAAATAACTTGTTTAGAGAAAAGGGTTGTTGTGTTGGAAAAGTGGTTGAAGGTGTTACTGGGGATGGTCTTTGTTATATGTGTTTTTAATGTAATTGTAATATGTATGTTGATGAAACTTGGTTGATCTCTCCATACAATTTGATGTATTGTAATTTGGTAATGTTAAAGTGTGTTTTATTTATAAAGTTGAGTGATTAGTTTTTAAAACTATGTCATTTGATTTCTTTACTTGAAATGGAAGTTTTTTTGAAATCCTAGAATTTTTTTACATCAAAGTCTACAAGTAAATGACGTGTTAAAAGGAGTGAAAACCAAAGAAATTCATGTTAACATTTTATTTTGGTTTTCACGCTAAGAAATCAGATAGCTCTGAAATTTAACGGTAGAAAATAACTCCAAAACAATTTAAAAGGAGAATCATACACTAGCAAATGATGAAGTTAAACAACTTTTTTTATAAATTGATTTTAGTTCTCAAAATTGTTTCAGCATTAAACATATTGTGAACCATATTTCTTTTTCCTCGGCACTTCTCTTTTCGTAAGATAACTGATCCATTTCTGTACTATTAAAAGCATTTTGTTGACTTCAATTTCAAAGGCCACCTTCATATGAACTTAGGGCTGAATGCGACACTTTGCAATTGAAGTCAGCAAATTGCAATTTAAAGAACAGACATGTTTCGAAATCTAGAGAAAGAAAAGCGCTCAGGAGATAAAAAAACATGAATCCTAATATGTTCAATACGTAAACAGGACGAATGCAATTATAAGAAAAGCACATGTATATTTATAGATGAAACGATGTCGTCACACTTCCACAGAATTGTCGAGCAATATCATTTCATCATGAAAAAAGCAGTACATCGAGTAATTATACTATTAATTTTCACAGTCCACCATGTAGTATGAACGTTGAATATTACCAAAGTTTGACGTTCAAACATCATTAAGAGACAAAGTAAAAAGTCTCTTTGGATACTGATATGACCTCCTTGCAGACGACAAATACGTCGAAGATCTATGAGCCTTGAAGTTAAAGTGAGAATTTAAAAGAAAAAAAGTAAAATAAAAATAAATTGGAGCGACCATTGATATCTTGATGAAGTTGAAACGTCGAAGTCCAATATAATTCGATATAATATTGGTGCTTTGGTAAAGGCAAACAATTAATTTTCACAGTCCACATCTAGTATGAACGTCAAATATTTTCCACATTCGACGTTCAAACATCATTCAGAGAAAAAGTAAAAAATCTCTTATGCCCGTCACGTCTTTTAGAAGACCATTAATGATGCCAACCACTCAAATGCTCGTCACGTCAACGCTGCCAAATGCTCGTCACGTCAACACTGCCAAATGCTTTGACGTTCTATTGCAAATCATCGTCAAACCGTCACTTGCATTGCATTCGACGTTTAATATTGGATTAAAAGAAAAATGAAATAAAAGGGAGTAACCGAAGAAATAGGTTAACTAATTTGGATTTCATCTCAAGTTGTACCATTTGAAAACCTTCCCTAACCAAATTCATGTTAACTTTTTCCTTTTCTTTTCCATTTATGCATTCACTAAACGAAGAGATTTCTTTGTCAACGATTAAGGCATACTGGAAAAGAAGAGGAAAATGTTAACACTTATGAATTTCAAGTAGACCCTTTGAAAACCTACCGTACATAACTTCGGTAATCAAATTCATATTAACTTTTTTCATCTGTTTTAGTTCTTTTCCTTCACTAAACAAAGACATTTCTTTGTTATCCATGAAGGTAAAGGGCTAAAACAGAGGAAAATGTTAACACTTATGAATTTTAAGTAAACCCTTTGAAAACCTATCCTACATAACTTCAGCAACCAAATTCATGTTAATTTTTTTCCTTTGGTTTTCCTTCCATTCCTCCTCTAAACGAAGTCATTTGTTGATTATCCATGAAGGCATGGCGGAAAAATCAGAGGAAAATGTTAACATTTATGAATTTCAAAAACATTCTCCATTATTTTGCTTGTTTTAATTTTTTTTTACTTCCTGTTTTTTGTTATAATGTATTCCATCATCTTCGGTCTTCATTTTAGATGTTGTGATTTGTAAATTGGATTTCATTTTGAAATCCTCTAAGGTACAGGAAGTCGGTTATCTCAAAAAAATGACGTCAATCTCCAGACCTTTGCATTGAATGTACTCAATATTCGACGTCAACTGTAAAAATTTAAAATATTTTGAAGTTGTTTCCACCACAGGAAATCAGATAGCTCTGAATTCTAATGGTAGAAAACAACTCTAAGCCATTTAAAAAGTGAACCATACATTGTTAAAGAATGAAGTTGAACAACTATTTTATATCATTATTTTAGGGTTTAAACCCTCGGTTGGTCCTCACTTTTGTAGGGTAATCTTACTTAGGTCCTCTTTTTTGCAATTGTCTCAATTGGGTCATAATATTCGTAAAATATCTCAATTGGGTCCAAATATTTGAAACATTAAACCAATTAAGTCTTGTCCGTTAAATTTTCACAGACAACGTTAAAATGTGTTGAGATGTATATGCTGAGGTGAATATTTTATTAAAAAAATGTGTTGCCAGTGATGACATGGAATTTAATAAATTAAAAAAAATAGAAAAATTATGCAAGCAAAAGAAAAGGGGGAAAATGGCTTGTACTCAGAAAAACCACAGAGATCCAATTTGGAAAACCCTTTGAACCCCAAATCGCCACTGCCTCATCATCCTCGCTGTCCTCTCCTTTGCAAAACCCTAGCTCTGGAAAGCCGCCGCGAAGACGTTATCATTGTCGCGCTGCAAAGTCGCGCTTCCATGACCACAACCCGCAAAGCTACACTTCCATGACCACAACCACAAAGCTCAAGTGACAGAACATTGAGCGAAATACTCAACTGACCATCACCGTAAGGCATTCACGAATGCCATCAATGAACCAACGTCTCTCTTTTCAGAAGGGTACTTAATTGGTCGAGAAGAGTGTTTGGGGAAGAAAAGTATTGTTGGGAAGCTTCCCAACTCCAGTTTACTCTTTGCATATTCTTTCTGCTCTCCATCCGCTCTGAATTTCGCAACTTTCACTACCGACCCTGCCAACTTCTTTGCCAAATCATCATATGATTCCTCCATCGCCTGTTTCAGTTCGCAATAAACATCTAACTAGATAATGGTAATTTCAAACCGAATGAACCTTAGGGAATGGAGTTTAACCTGACAGAAGCGACACCATGGTGCATAAAGCACAACAAGCCACAGTTCTTTTCGGTTCTCCAATTTTGTTAAATTCTCAATTCCAGCCCTGCTCAAGCTGATCACATTCTAGGAATTGAAAATGTCAGCAACTGTGGCAGAGCCATTTGAATGGGTGGCCCCATTTCCATGACCACTACGACAAGGCTCCGCACCTCCATCATCCTCACCAGCAACCGCAACCTGCAAAGACAACTAGAGAAGCACAGGAACCTAATCGCGTTTCTCCTTATCAGGGCGCCATGCCTCTGCCATTAAGCACCACTGCGAGCAGCCCTTGCCTCTATAAAACATAAAACCAACACCACCTGCAAATCAAAGAAACAACAAGAACCAGAAAACCCAGATTCGCATTTGCCTCACGGCGTTCCTTCACCTTTGCCCAACCTTTGTGCCATCGCAAGCTTTTTCTCTACCTACCTTGCAATATCCATTAAAACCGCATCGCGCCTTCATCCACAACCAGAGAACACATAAGAATCGTGAGCGAAACATAAGAGAAAAAAGAAAGGGGGGGGGGAAAGAAGAAGAAAATTGCCACGAGCCACCACAAATGTCGTTTGGTCGTGCCACGTCAAACAGTACTTATTTAAAAAAATAATCCACATAATCAAATAAGACACGTCAACACATTCACTATACACCACGTTAGCTAAACTTAACGCCGTCTGAGAGCATTTAACGGTTAGGATAAAATTGGTTAATTTTTACAAAAAATATGACCCAATTGAGATAGTTGCAAAAATGAGGACCCAACTGAGATTACCCTAAAAAAGTGAGGACCAACTGAGGGTTTAAACCTTATTTTAGTTCTCAAAATTGTTTCAACATTAAACATATTGTGAACCATATTTCTTTTTCCTAAGCACTTCCCTTTCAGTAAGATAACTTAATCATTTCTGTACTATAAAAAGCATTTTGTTCAGTTGAATGTCAAAGGACACCTTCATATCAACTGAGACATGAATGAGGCACTTTGACATTCAACCAGGAAAATTACAATTTGAAGAACAAACATGTTTCAAAATCTAAGGAAAGGTAACGAGTCAAGAGATAAAAAACATGAATCCTAATATGTTCAATACCGAAACAAGAAGCAAGTCATTACGTGATATTCAAGCCATATTTATACATGAACGTACGGAATGTCGAATTCGACGTTCAAACATCATTTAGTGAAAAAGTTAATAATAAATCTCGTTTGTTTCAGATAAGAACAAATTGACCGATAACGTCAAATGCCAACAGCGTGAGACGTTATATTGGATGATTAAAAAGTAAAATTAAAAAAACAATAAAAAATTTTCGACCTTTGGCTTGTGGTTGAAGAAGACATCAACTGTAATTATAGATGACGTACATCGTGTAATAATGCTCAGTAACTGACTAACACCATTTCATATGGACGTCGAAGCCCTGCCGAGTTTGACGTTCATACATCAATCATAGAAAAATTAATATATTTGATTTGATTCATACAATAACAAATTGTCTACCCGCCCCCAAGAAATTGTGTACTTTTCAATTATCGAGGTGAGATTTGGAGGGATGGAAGTTAAAAAGTTTGATGTGCCCCTCTGTATTTATATAATTCCACTTTAAATTTTGCTAAGTTAATATAATCGATTCTAAATAATAAAGAATCGATTCAAAGCATTATAAATTAAGAAATGCAAATGAGCTTTTAATGATTATTTATGGTGACAACGTGGCTGGTTATTGATCACACGTTTGTTAAAATATTAAAAATCATAGAAATAATGCATGAGAGAGTTCAATTTTGTTTTTCTAATAATGTTAATCATAATATTTTATTTATATTAATAAATTATTATAAATATTAAATTTTTCAAAGTAATTTATTGGAATGTGAACAAATTTTTGTTCTAAGAGTTCGTTTCAATTTTTATCTTCGTTGTGGACTTTTTATATTTGACTTTTTATAACCGCTTATGTAGTTGCTGGTGATTGGTCCGTTTGAAATATACAAATCAATAAAATAGTGATACATTGTATAGTTTCAAAAGTTGTTAACATATCATGGTCCTTAACAAAATGTTGGTTGTACAATCATAACCTGGCTTGGCCATCTCGACTATTTGCTTGGAATGGAGGTTGATAAGAAAGAGATGGAGATGCCTCAATCTAGCAGGTTCATAAGTAATAGAACAATCACAACAAATATGTTAATCTTTATAAGAATTAGAGTTCCAAACCAAAATAACCAAAATGCAAATGCATATTATGACTTCCAAAGTGGCTACATATATATTTGGTCCCCTACGTACAGGTATAAATCTTTAAGGCACCTAAGAAACCCTAAAAGAAAGTCCAATGACATTTGGTCGACCTTCAACTTATACTTATGTTAGTCTGTGTCAACCTTTAGTCTGAATCACCCTTCCCAACATTCATTTATAGGGTCAACCAGGCTCGATCGTTAATCAAACTTAACCTGCCTTAATCTTCGACCCAACTCATTTTGTCTTAATTTTTGGCCGAGATAGGTCTGTCTTAACCTTTAACTCAGGACAAGTCTTGTACTTCGATAAAACTTGTTAATTCTCGATACACATTGTCTCTTCTCGATCTTTGGCTTTTGGTTTGATGCATCTCAATTGTTAACTTGTCTCAATCTTTTCTACTAACTAACCTATCTCAATTTTTATAAACAATAATCTATCTTCACCTTCAGTTTATCACTCAACTTAATCGTTTTTTAAATTTAAAGTATTATTTTATAAAAATCAATTAAAGTCTTTTAGTATAATCATACCTATCTTTTAGTTCGGATTTAATAAAACATTCATTTCACGTAACTTTTAATAATATAATATATTTATTATGATTTTAATTATTGTGATATATAACTAAAATTGAATTCTCATAAATTATTATTATTATTATTATTATTAATATGAAATTAAAATAATATTTTAAATCAATAAATTTTTATTCTCTTTAAATTTCACCGAAAAATCTTTCTTATATTTTATAATATGTAATAATTACAAGATAAATTTACACAAATTCATAAAATAAAATTTTTAAAAAAAATATGTAAATCTTATCTTAAATTATAATGGTAACGGGAGGTTATGGACGGTTTAAATGAAAAAACGAAACAAAAGGGCGGGGGTAACGAGAGGTTATGGGCGGTTTAAATGAAAAAAAGGAGACAAAAGGGCGTGAGGCTGAACAAGAAAATGTTGAATATCCAAAATATTCGACGTATCACATGTGTTTTTTGTCAATTTATACGTCAAAACCCAGTAGAATTTGACGTATCGTTTGTCTTTTTAAACCAGAGAAGTTGAGAAGTTAAAAACTACTAGATTGTGAAAAACGTTCCGAGAATTCTATTCAGACATGACTTTTTCATCATCATCATCAAGAAGAAAAGAGAAGGTTGCTCGGGTTACAAAAAATGCAAACCCATCTGGATGATTAAGCGATGAAGAGATCCGAGTAAAGTTTTTATACTGGAGTCATTTAAAAACTGTAGTTCCTCACAGGTATCTAGACCTGCAATTGTTCAAGAAAGAAGGTTTCCTTTTTAAAAAATGGATTGCATATCAAGGGCTTACTGATTTTGTCCAGATGAAAGGAAATTGCTATCCAGATTTGGTAGAGGTTTTCTACACAACCTGAGGGTTGTAAATGGGGTCATTCACTCAAGGGTCAAAGGTGTTAACATTATTGTTGACGATAATGTTTGGTCAAATATTGCTGGTTTGAAAGCTGAAGGTTTGGCTTCTCATATCCGTGATTCTGAGTCAAACATGTGGCTAACAAAGAGGTCTATATATGTAAACTGCTTAAGATATCCAGGAAGGTACAGGGTGGATAAGTAGTACCTACATGATGGTTTAAACAAGGAGGAGAAAATTATTGCTTATGTCCTGACTTGGCTACTGCTGTCTGGAAGATTGAAGGAGGACATAATGTCAATAGAAGTTGTATTTGTGTTGAATGCTATCAAGACTAGAATCCCGACCAACTGGGTTGCGGTTCGAATAAGACGACATAATCGCTACAGGAGATGATTATGCACACAAATTGCCATATGGAGTATTTATCAACAAGGTGCTAGAACTCCAAGGAGTATATGTATCTGAAGAAGAAAAAATTATGTTCAAAAGGTCACAAGAAATTGGTATACGAAGTCTGTCATCTATTGGGCTGAAAAGGACTGAGAATGGATGGTTCTTCACTAATGAGCAAAGTCCACCTACTCGTGGTGAAGATCATACTGAAGATTCTGACAATGAAGATTCAATGGAATCTTCTTGATAATAATAGGGACTACTTTTCTATGTTTTTTTTTTTTTAATTTTGTAATCATGGCTATTAAGCCCCTGCTGGTTTCTCTATTTCCTTCGGTTTTATTTAGAAATGCAATGAAGATTTATTTTAGTAAAAAATGATCTGTGAATTGTGAATGATGATAGCATTGTATGTGGACTAACACTCAATCTAGTTGAGAAGAGAAGATTATGCAGTTCTGATATTGATCAAAAACTGATCACTGGTTAAAAGTGCAAATTTCAGTACAATGCTAACTTGAATCAATTAAGGAAGAAGTAAAAAGAAATAATTTCATGTCTGATTTTAAAGAAAAAAGAATATAAAGTTCGCCACCCTCTTCTATTGATGGAAGAAAACAGCGTGAAGACCTATAAGCACACCTTCAATGTGCAGAATGTGATCAAGCAATGTGTGCGCAGTCAGTCTCCCTTTGAATCTCTTTCAAGAAAGATCACTATCGTCTTCTTGGAGAATTCTTGGAGCACTAAGATCAAAGATATCAATCTGAAACAGAAATGAAATTGTCAGTTCATCAAAAGTCTCTGAACATCTTCGTGTTCAGTCAATTTATAGATTTCTGTTTAATATACATTCTCTTAGTCGAATAAGCTAGTAATACAGTCGACTGAGTTATGACAGTTATAACAGTTCAGTCAAACAAGTAGCATACAGTCAACCAAAATAAAAACACATTTAATACAGTTGACCAAACATTCAATGCTCAACTAACTTTTGAAAATATAGTCGTTATAGTGCAAGAGCATAACAAAATTTCAAACCAGACAACTACTACAGTCAAATATGTGGCGCACATAGTCGACTTCGACAAATAAGAACATTTTGAAATTCTTTCCTTCTGAAAATCTCACAGAGCACTGATTCTCAAAATCTGTACAAAGACTTTAGCATAGTCGATTCAATTAATGATGGACTCGACTTTACTACAGCTTTATCGCACGGTTATAAGTTCACAAAAGTGCTTGTGGTTTTCATGCATTAAAACATGTGCAATGCATCCAGAAATGATGTAACAAGTACAAGCTCAATATGTATGCATTCACATAGCAATACAACACATAAACATGTTTAACAGATAAATCAAACATTTAGCATAAGAACATGTAACACAACAACAACATATGTGTGTTATTAAGCAATGTGTTGTCATCATAAAAAATCAAAGTGATATAGATATTGTGTTGTCAATCTCAACACTCCCGTTTTTCTTGATCCAGAGCTCATCATACCTGTTTACAAAGTTAGTAAATTATAGTTAGAACAGACAATGAAATGGTGACACTAGAGAAGATGACGAAGTTCGCTGACAACGAACGAACACACATATCATACGTTGAAAGAAAAAATAAACTATTATACATATACCATACGCCAAGAATCGAAAAACACAACACAAACACGAGCACATACATCATACATATGAGATATTAAAGATAAAAAAATATACTTGAAATGGTGTCACTGAAGAAAATGATGAAGTTCGCTGACCACGTACGAAACACAGCCTAAAGATAAACGAAAAACATTCGGTAAACCTTTGAAATGGGAACCAAATGATATTACAAAGACAGAAAAGATTAAAAATAAGCTTCTTTCTTTATCGCAGTCATCCACGAAGAAGAAAGTTCAAGCAGAAATGGTGGCGCGAACAAACAGTGAGACCATGTTATGTTTTTACATTCATATTCCACGTCAAATACAAGACACACTTGACATTATATTTAAAAACCACGTCGCAGACCAAAATAATTCGACGTTTCCTGTAAAAACAGGCGCCTTGAAGGGGATTAGACTTAGTATGGGATGCCTAAAGTTTTACCCATTCCTCTTTTTTTACTTTTTTCTTTTAACACGAGAGCATTAAATAGAACGTCGTATTGTGTGGGAATTTGACGTTTTCTCTTAATTAGCCGCCAATATCAGAAAGTACCATACTTTTCGATCTCTTTTCTTTTCACCCCTCTCATAGAACGTCGAAGGCTACGGGGCTGGGACATGAAGGGAATTGAAGTATGTTGGGAGCATTAATGGTGTGCTTAATAGAATGACGTATTCGGTAGCGCTTTGATGTTTTTTTCTTCTGCCAATATCAAAATGTGGCGCTATTTTTTGCTTTAAAATCAAACATGAATCTTTTCCTTTTACGTCTTCCTTAATCGATTCAAGTTAGCAATGTACTGAAATTTGCACTTTTACACTAGTGATCAGTTTTTGATCAATATCATAATCGTCTCTAGTATAAAAACGTTTCTCGGGTGTCTTCATCACTTATCGATCCAGATGGGTTTACGTTTCTTGTAACCCGGACAACCTTTTCTTTACTTCTTGATGATGATGATGAAGAAGCCATGTCTAAATAGAAATCTTGGAACGTCTTTCACAATGTAGAGTTTTTAACTCCTGAACTTAAAAACTATACGTCGAATTCTACTGAGCTTTGACGTATTAATTAGACAAAGAGTTTGAAAAAACACATGTGATTAGACGTTTTCTTCTTCAGCCTCCCGCCCTTTATTTCATTCTTTCCTTTAAACCTCTAATAACCTCCCGTTACCATTATATTTTAAGATATGATTTACATACTTTTAAAAAAAATTATTTTATAAATATTAGTGTAAATTTATCGTAAAATATAATAATGATTTGTAGGTCAAATTTATAGAGAATGAAACTTAATTTCTTTAAAATATTATTATAATTTCAAAAAGAAAATAATAATAATAATAATTAATGAGAATTAAGTTTATACATTAGAATAATTAAAATCATAATAAATATTATTATATTAAGAAAAGTTATGTGAAATTAATGTTCTTTTAACATAGTGTACACCGTAAATGTATTTTTTTTACTAGATTCAACGACATTCCCATACCTTATATTTCTTTCCTCTCGTTTAAAAGTTTTATGATTAAGTTAGAAAATAAAATATTAATCAAGTCTTTAATTTTTAAATTTTAGGATATAAATATGTATGATTATGCTAAAAGACCTTAATTGATTTTAAAAAAATAATACTTTAAATTTAAGTAACAATTAAGTTGAATGATAAAGCCAAGGTTAAGACAAATTATTGAGATAGGAAGGTGTGCAGAAAGTAGACATTTTTGGGTTGCGGGAAATCAATTTGTTCTTATCTGAATTAAACTACAATTATTACTTTTTCTCTGAATGATGTTTGAACGTCGTTTTCGGCTAGGATTCGAAGTTCATACATGTTGGTAGTTACTAAGCATAATTACACTATGTACGTGAATCAAACGAGATCTATTACTTTTTCTCTGAATGATGTTTGAACGTCGAATTCCCCAGGGCTTCGACGTTCTTACAAGATGGTGGTGTGTGGCAGTTACTAAGTATAATCACACGATGTACGTCATCATTTCATCTATAAATATAGCTTGCATTTCACGTATTCCCTTGCCTCATGTTTCCATATTAAACATATTAGGATTCAAAGTTTTTATTTTGTTTGCATTTTCTTTCCATTAGATTTCTAAGCATCTCTGTTCTTCATATTGCAATTTAATAACTTTAACTTGGAATTGGTTCATTCATCATCATTTCGTATGAAGGAGCCCTTTCCAATTCAAGTTAACAAAATGTTTTTATTTATAGTACAGAAATGGGTAAGATATCTTACGTACTGAAAGGAAAGTGCTTACGAAAAAGAAATATGGTTCACAATATGTTTAGTGCTGAAACAATTTTAAGCTCTAAAATAATTATCTACAAAAGTTGTTCAACTTCATCATTGAACAATGTGTGATTCCTTTTTTAAATTGTCCATAAATGGTACTCCTCCATTAGATTTCAGAGCTATCTGATTTCTAAGGGAGGAGACAATTTAAGGACAATTTAAATTTGGAATCTATTTACACTGTTGACGTCGAATGTTGAGTACACTTGATGCAAAATAAATTTTATTTAATTATTAAAAGTTATGTGAAATTAATGTTCTTTAACATAGTCTACATCCTAAATAAAGTGCCGCATTAAGGACTCAGTCAATAACAAAATGCTTTTTATAGTCTTCCCGTAAATAAGTTATCGTACTGAAAGGGAACTGCTGAGGAAAAAGAAATATGGTTCATAATATGTTTAATGATGAAAACATTTTGAGAATAAAAATAAAACGTCAAAGCCCCATAGCCTTCGACGTTCTATTGGAAGCCAATGTATCAAAAAGTATCGTACACTAAATCTTTTTTTATTTCCCCTCTCATAGAACGTCGAAGGCTGGCGGGACTTTGATGTTAAGGGAATTGAAATATGCTGCGAGCATTAAATGTGGGTTGACGTGAAATATAAAACGTGAAATATTTGTCATGGTTGACGTCAAATGTGGGTAGGAGTAAGAATGCTGGAAGCAAACCACTATTTCATAGTTTCTTATTTTAAATTGAATGTCAAATGTTTCTTAAGTTGATGTTATGTGATTTTGAGGTCATTGTTTTACGTCGATCTGGGCCTTGTTTAACGTTAATAGAATTTAGATCATGTCAGTATGGGCCTTGTTTGACATTAACAAATATTAGATGGCAAACTGTTTTATTAATTGACGTGGAGCGATTGAATTTATTTACAGAAATGCCAACGGTTATTTTAACGTTGGATATTGAGCGGTTCGACGTTGACCGTGTGACGTTATAATCCAAACGGCATCTTCTGTAAGCAAACACACCAAATGGGCATGGGAATGTCGTCTTCTCCTGGTCCCTCGGATCTACCACAATTTGATTGTATCTAGAGTACCCATCTAGGAAATAGTAAAAGCCTAACCGACCAATCTTTCTAGCATCTGATCCATAAAAGGAAGGGGAAAGTGGTCCTTCCTAGTGGCCGTATTTAGCTTCCTGTAGTCAATGCACATCCGCCACCTAGTAACTGTTCTTGTAGGAATGAGCTCATTCTTCTCATTATGAATCACTTTCATCCCACTTTCTTTTGGTACAACTAGTATTGGACTTACCCATTCACTGTCCAAAAGCTTTAGCACTTCCTTTCTAACCACTTCCTTCATCACAGGATTAAGTCTCCTTTGTGGTTGAGCCACTGGTCTATAATCATTCTCCATGAAAATTCTATGCATGCAATAAGTTGGGCTCATACCTTTAAGATCTGAGATTGACCACCCAATAGCTCCTTTGTTGGCCTTCAAAACTCTTACCAACCTTTCTTCTTATTTAAGAGACAAAGAGTTGCTAATGATGATCAACTTCCCTCCATCTTCTTCTGAAAACACATACTTCAAATGTGATGGTAGAAACTTTAACTCCAGCTTCTTTTCTTTGACCTCCTCTTTTGTATAAATCTTCTCAAAACTTGTCTCTTCTGTTGGGATTTCTTTCAACACCTCCAAATTCGTCAAGCACTCATCAATTAACTTCTCCTCTTCCTCATTCAAATCTTCACATTCATCAATGAGGGTTCTTTCAAGTGGAAAAACATCACATGCCTTCTTCATCATAAAAACATCATCAATAATGTCAACTTGGAAACATGCTTTATCATCCTTAGGGTGTGACATGGCCTTGAACACGTCAAAGTTAACTTCTTCATCTTGCACCCTTACTTTAAGCTTGCCATTCTCCACATCAATTAAGACTCTAGGTGTCTTCATGAATGGTCTCCCTAGAATGAGAGGCACATCTCCACTCTCCTCCATCTCCATTATGAAAAAATATACTGGAAATAAGAATTTATCCACTTTTACCAACACATCTTCCACCACCCCATAAGGGTATTTAAGAGACCTGTCCGCCAGTTGAAGTGTCTTTCTAGTAGGTTTTAGTTCCAAACCTTCAATCTTTTTGAACATGGAGAACAACATTAGATTAATGCTAGCTCCCAAGTCAATCAAAGTTGTACCAACTTCCAAATCTCCTATAGTACATGGAATGGTGAAACTTCCTGGACCTTCAAGCTTAGGAGGCAACATCTTTTGTATGATTGAACTGCAATTTTCGTGCACTTCAATGGTCTCTAATGAGTTGATATTTCCTTGAATGTATTTAGTTTATTGCACTTAAATAAATCAGGGAATTGTGTTTAATTGTCCATTATTTTCCCGTTTTTCCTAATTCTGCTTAATTTGATCGGAAATTCGTATTTTCGCTAATTTGAATTTTCTGAGCTGATTAATTGCATTTTTAGTTGTAGGGAAATTTTGGAGACATCTTTTGGAGCATTAGGAGGTGGTGTGGTCATTAAAGAATCTTCATTTAGTCATTTCAATTTTAATTAAGTTGTAACTTAGTTTTCTAGAAACTTTAATTAGGATTTTGTGTATTGGGCCCTTTTTAGTGGCAATTTTGTAGAAGCCCAAACTTTGTGGGACACTTGGCACCAAACCCTAGGGTTTATTTTAGGGGTGGACCCCACCCATTAAGTGGATTCTCGGCAATTTAGAGTGGAGGCCGACCCTAGCATTGGGTACACACTTCATACTACACTTTCATTTTGCTTTTGCTTTTTGTAAGAACTCTCTCTTGGAGACCATGGTGGGTGCTTCACGGTTTTGACCATGGATTGAATCAAGAACTCATTTTTCTTTCTCTTTTACTTGCAACTTGTCTATCTTTTCTTGATGGAAGGGAGATCCGTAACTCTTCTTCTTGGGTTTTCTTTTGAATGTTGAAAGCACGGACTTGGAGGATACTCTTGCATTTTCACGTTTTTCTTTAGCTTGAACATTTGTTTCTTTTGGTGAACTCTTGAATGTATGAAGGTGGTTCTCGGTCATTTCTTTGATGGAAGCTAGAATCTCTTCATTCACTTGCTTTTACGTTGATGTCTAGCTTGGGGTTGGGAGTTGCTCAAACATTTTGTTGCTTTATCAAGTTTTTTTCTTATGGAATGGAATGAACTCAATTTTTGGTGTTGAATGAAGTCTGGACCGTGACAGCCTCCACACCCAAGTTTTTCTTTTATTTGTGCTCTTAGAAAGGTTGGTGAAAAAGAGAAGAAAGGTGCTGAACATTCTCGGTTTGTGGTAGAGACATCTTGAAGTGATTTTATTTCTTGCTTTGCTTGGGAATATATGTGTTGGTACGGTGTTTAGGATGAAGAGAAGAAGTCTAGCTCATTGTCTTGCCATCACCGTCCTTGGTTGGTAGAAGGGAGAATGTTTTTGGTTATTTTATTCCATTTGACCATGCACATGTGGCTCCTTGGTAGTAGCAATTCCACTTTTTGTATTTGGCATTGAAAGAAGTGTTACCTTTGCTTGAAGGAGAGAGAGAACGATCATTCTCTCTTGGCAAGACAGACCAGCTCTCGGTCCTTGCAATTGGATAGTTAAATACCGTCCCTTACTTCATGGAGAGAGGAGGCACGATTTTCATGATAGCATAGATAACACATGTCTTTTCTTGGAGAATGAAGCACATGGGACAAGAGGGGAACTTATTTAATTGTTTATGAAAGGAAGAAATTTAATTGGTGTTTGGTGGAGACCATGTCTCGGCAAAAGGGGGAGAGTTTTAGAATCAATCATTTATTTTCATTGCTCTTGGGAAATGTAGTTGACTTGTCTTTGTAAGAAAGGTGAATTCAACTTTTGTGGTTTTTGGTGCTTGGAAACCGTGACTACATTCCTTGGAGAGGTGGGGTTGCACGTTAATAGCTTAGTGGAGAGAAGAATTTCATTTTGTTTCCTTGGAAGGTCACGGCCAAGAGGTTCCCCTTTTAGGCCATTTTCAATTTAATTTTCTTTAGAAGGTGCATGTGTCATTTTAATTGGTAGAAAAAAAATATGTTGTTTATTTCTTTAGCTTTAAATTAGTTTGAATTGTAAGTTTAGTTGTTTTTCATTTCTTTAATTAGTTTTGCATTTAAAATTATTTAACTGTGTTAGATAGTTGTTGGTTACAGTGTTAGTGTCTAGTATTTTAATTTGTTTTAATGTTGTCTAATGTGTTTGGTCGTGTTACTTTAATTACCATGATAGCTTAAATTAATTCAGTTGGTCATTAGCTATATTATGATGTTTCCTTGAGATTTCTGAACTGTAACTGTATTTGCACTCTGACTTGGATAATATTAATTTTGTGTTTGCACTTGTAATTGGGTATACGCTTAGTTGCCCAGTTGGTGTTACATCTTCGCTTAGTTGATGTAACTGCATGGTGTAAATTAGATTTGACATTAACATTGCGTCCGCTTAGTTCGCTTTTATGAAAACAGGGTTAACCTTCGCTTAGTTGGTTAACTTTGTTGGGTTAGAGGTTTGGGTCGCAACTTTATTTTGTTGATCTGTGATTGGAACATTGTAATTAAGTTAATGATTGACTGTTTATTTTCATTTTGTGTTTGATTCCGTATTTCTACATCTCTGTATGCGTTTCTGTGTTTGCATTCATCCGTATTTTTACTTTGTCCATCCGTATTCACAAAACTTTTCACAAACCCCCCCACTTCTTGTTTGACTTAATTCTTGAACCGCAAAATTGGTCCTTGAGAGATGACCTAGGAGTCATTTCCTAGCTATACTGCATTTCTAATTGCACATTAAATTTGTGTGGGTTGCGACAACCCATCAGTCTCCTTCTCCATATACTTTCTTTTCTTCGTGAGAAGCTCCTTCAAAAATTTTGCATAAGAAGGCATTTGCTGCAGTGCTTCAGAAAAGGGTATGGTGATTTCTAGTTTCTTAAAAATCTCCATGAACTTCTCAAACTGTTTTTCTTTCTCCTTCCTTGAATAAATCTTTGGATAAGGAAGAGGTTTTTCAAACTCTTTTTTCTTTTTTTCTCTCGTCAACCTCTTCTTTCTTTTTTTCTCCCTCAACTTTCTCTTTTTCTCTCTTCTCACCATCGTCCTCCTCTCTTTTCTTTTTCCATTCACTCTCTTCTTCCTCACTTAACTTTTCTTTCTCTTTTCTCTCAATCTTTCTCTCATTTAATACCTTACCACTTTTAGTAACAATGGTCTTACACTCTTCCCTTCGATCACCACTCACATTCCTCTCGCACCCCTTCACCTTGCTCATTAACTTTCCCAAGTGCGTTTCCATTCTTGTATATGCAGCCTCCATGCTTTTAACATAAGACACACTCTTATTCATGGTTTGCTGGAAACGTTCTTGAAGCTTTGTATTCTTCTTAGGTGGAGGGGTATACTGCTACCATTGAACTAATGAGACAGTCTATATTTCCTGTGTCAATAGAGAAAGTTTCTGTATCACTTCTTCTAACTGTTGAGTGATGAGCTTATGTTACTCAAGCAGAACATCCTGAGATTATAACTGTGAAGCTTCATTTTGTTGAAGGAGATCTCCACTTTCGCCTTGCATCTCCATATCATTAGTAGCCATATTATCTATCAATTCATAGGCTTCCTCTGTAGTCTTGTTCTTGATGTTGCCTCTAGCTGAGGCATCTAGCATAAGCTTTGTTTGAGCATCAAGACCTCCAAGGAATGACAAGACTATTGATGTATCATCAAAACCGTGCATAGGCGTCTTTCATAGCAAGCTTTTATATCTTTCCCATGCTTGGCCTAGGGTTTCTTCCATGCCTTTCCTGAAAGAAGAGATTTGTTGTTTACCTTTGTTGATGTTAGACTGTGGAAAATACTTGTTCAGGAATTTGGACACCACAATCTCCCAGTCAGTATAGCTATCCTTCGGGAAAGAGTTAAACCATAGCTTAGCATTGCCTCCCAATGAGAAAGGAAACAAGCTAAGTTTAATTGCTTCATCGAGCACACCATTAATCTTCACTTTGTTGCAAATTTCATTGAAGGTGGTCAGATGCTCATATGGACTTTCGTTTGACAGTCCATTGAATTGGTTGCTCTTTACCAATTGAATCAACGTCGGTTTCACCTCCATATTCAGTGGATTGACCCTCGGCCTTGCAATGCTATTAAAATGTTGAGGGCCAACAACAATGGTAGCATCCGCCGAGTGCGTCTCCTAGGAATTTCCTCCTCAGCCATCTCTTTTGTGCTCTGGTTGAATGCTTGTGGTGAGGGTTGTAACAAGATTCGTTTTCCCTAGAGACTCATTGGCCTAAACTTTCATGTGATTTGTTAGTTATTTAAGACTTGACAAAACGAAATTTAGGTTTTTAAATGGAAACAGAAAATAAACATGCATGCAAAGGTTGATTAATTGGCAGTTGAATGATATGGATGAATTATGTTGTTGGGGTTTCCGACTTATCCTAATGCACTCTCATATATTTACGAATTCTACTTTTTCATTAATGTTAATGCCATTTTCTAGTTTACCCTAATCCCAATGTCTTGGTGAAGAGAGTCTACTCCTAATTACTAGTTTACAATGTCTTATCTCCCTAGCAATTGTTCATGCGCGCGCAAAAATTATTAATATTACCGACGGATTTTTATCGACGGAATTGTATCCATCGGTAAATTTTCATTACCGACGGCTTTACCAACGGCCACAAACCTTCGGTAAATCCGTCGGTAACTGACATACACATTACCGACGGATATGGGTCTTCGGTAATTACCGAAGGCTTTATCGACGACTAAAAGCCTTCGGTAATTACCGATGGACAAAATATCCGTCGGTAAAGATTACCGACAACGTTTTTATCGACGGTATGTAGGCCGTCGGTAAGCCGTCGGTAAATGCTAATTACCGACGGATTTGTTACATTACCGACGAATTATGGCCGTCGATAACATTATCCCTATGTGTAGGTAACATTGCTCCCGAGAGAATTCCCCCATGTATAGATGTACCCATATGTGTTCATAAAGATAAAATCAAAGATCACGCTATTGAATAATGTCTTAAACAAAGCATGCATAGAGAATAGACGAAAAACTCTAACAATTAATTAAATAAAGCATATGAATAAAACATCAATTCAATATATGAGAGTTTCAATAGGATTATATCGTTTCCCCAACAAAAATGGAGGTTTAGTTCACCATAGACAAGGTAAAACTAGATGAAATTAGTGAAAAGAATGAAAAGATAAACACTAGAACTTGTAGATTGGAGCTTTTGCATCCAAAATTTGCCTCCAAGGGGTGAAAAATGTGTTTCTGTGTCTCTTCTGCCAAAGGATACAACCCTTAGATAATGCAAATCTATTTAGAATTCATTAAAACAAAGCAGAAACTGGCCTAGGCCCAAAAGCATAGCGCTCAGCACTGGGTCACCGCTCAGCGGTGGATACGACACTCAAGATGGACGCTCAGCGTTGACGCCCAAGCGTTTAGTAGTGACTTCACTGAAGAAGCCAACGCTCAACGGTGAGGTAGCGCTCAGCGGTGGGCGCGGTACTCAAATTCTCCCCTCAGCATTGGCGCTTGAGCGTTTGACAGAGAACTCTTCAGCGAAGCTGGCGTTCAGTGTTGTCCTGACGCATAACGGTGGTTGTGTTTCTTCATTTGTGTAACTTTCCATCTTTTCTTGAGTCCAACTCCTTCCTACTTCAACTTCCTTCATTCAATTCATACTAAATCCTGCCAAAACAAGGAAAACCAAGCATAATACTACTAAAACCACTTTTGACTCTCTTATTCTCTAACTTAAGCAAAATGCATGATTTCAAGCTAGTTTCCAAGTCGTAAAGGGTGTGTTTTGTATCAAATTTAAGTATAAAAATAACATTTTTTGAACCGTTATAAAGGACAAAAGAGGAGGGAACCAGAGCGGTTTTATTCTAACAAGTTCCTCTCCAGAAGACATGAGCAACATCACTGCCTTGTCCAAGGTAGGCGACTTTTATTGGAACGCAAGGCGGGGTGGATTCTAACCTTGGCTCCACAGTTTGGAAAAGAGATGGAGAGCAGGAACTGGGAGAAGCTAGCCATCTATCCTGCACCAGCCAATATTGTAGTGGTGAAGGAGTTCTATGAGTTATGTCCGTGGGAGAATTATTAGGTATGATCCTGAGTCCATTAATAGATTCCTTAACACTGAATAGATAGGTGTGCAATGTTAGTTTGCACTTAACTTGGAAGAAGGGACAAATTTTGATGATATAGAAAGCGTACTTTGTGTGCTTGGAGGGCACTTTCACAGGAACAGTAGTGGTGCAGCTGTGCACATCAAGAGGGCTAATCTGACACCTTTAGCACAATATTGGATCGCATTTTCTCATGCTAACATCCAACCTTGCTCTAATTTCCTAGACATCATTTTTTCCAAGGCCATGTTCTTATACTATGTGTGTGCTGAGAGGATTGAATGTGAACACAGGCCAAATTATAGCAAATGAGGTCAAGAGATGCACCGTCATTACGAGCAAGAAAGCACCTTTGGGGCATTCTTCTCTTATTACACACCTGTGTCAGCTAGCTGGGGTGGATATTTCTACTCCACCATTGGAGAGGCCGAGAAAAGCCATTGATGAGGCCTATTATAGGAAATACTGTGGAGGAGATGAGGTCGCCCAACCAATGCCTCAAAAATGACCTAGGAGGAGAGTTCCACTACAAGAACATGCACCGGCTCATGATGCAGAGCCCTTCCAGATGAAATACATGTACATGTCTCTGATGGAGGCCAGATTGCAGTCCATCCATAGAGGGCAGGTGGCCACAACTAAGATGATTATTGGGCTTTATGACACGTCCTCTACACACAGGTGGACCATGGATGAGTTCAATAACGTGGTAGCATGGCTAGAGGAGCAGACACAAGCCAGTGGAGTTGGAGTAGTTGAAGCTCCAGATATGGAAGATGATGAGGAGGATGCTGACTTTGAAGATGTAGAAGAAGGAGAGGAGGAGGACTCTGATGACAACATGGGTTGAGGAGATGAGATCGCATCTACTAATGGATGTTATCTGCACTAGAACAGGATTTTTCTTATCTTTTTGTAATTTGAACTTATTTGCTTTTGTTAGTGGTATAGGGTTTGATGTACTTGTTGGAAACTTTATCTGATGCAGTGGTTTGACTATTGATTTTGCATGATGGGTATTGCTTAATGAATGCTTTGATATTGATGATGTTGAGATTGTAGTGTATGCTAATATACATTCACAAGCTATGTGAACAGATGCATGATGTTATGATTGTGGTTATGATGCTATGTTGGGTATTTATCTAGGATACTTGGAATATTGAGTGAGTATATGTGAGGTTTTGAGCTCCAGATTTTTTGTTGTCAATGCTTGCTCTTTACTTGAAAGCATGAATGATTTTGCCGAGGTTTCTATGATTGACTGAATTACATGCCTATGTCATATGATCAAGGCCATTTTTTTTACTAGCCTTTCTTAGCCAATGCATAAATTTTCGTCCCAATTAAAAAGAGCACAATGTGTTCTACCCTTTTTGAGCCTAAGCTTTAGACAATATGTGAGAACCCTTTGTGAAAATCTTTACCTTGAGTTAACTTGAGAACCATTGAATGATATTGATAAAGGTTCAAGTTTAGGGTTGTTGGGAAAGGTGAAAAAGAAAAGATAAACATTGAGCTAATTTGTTCAGCAAAGCATAGAAAAGATGGAAAAGATAGAATGAAAAAGAAAGAGAGCTTAACGAAAATTTACCATTGAAGCACAAACTCTCTTTAATAACTAATCTCGTATTCCCAACTTTCCCCATTTTTGCATTGAGCTTTTCTTTCTTTCATTCTATCATTTCTATCTTTTCTATCTTTTCTTTTCAAGCTTTGCTTAACACTTTAACTCAATGCTTATCTTTTCTTTTTCAACTTTGCCAACAACCCCAAACTTGAACCTTTATCAATACCACACAATAATTCTCAACTTAACTCAAGGTAAAGATTTTCAAAAGGATTTTGAATTCTGTTTAAGGCTTAGGTTCAAAAAGGGTAGAACACATTGTGCTCTTTTACATTGGGACGAAAATTATGCATTGGCTAGGAAAGGGTTAATAAAAAATGGCCTTGATAATATGACACAAGCAAGCAAGTGATTTAATCAGAGAAACTTGGGCAAAGTCATTCATGCTTTCAAAGTAATAACAATCATTCAATCAAAAACTCTGGAGTTCAAAACCTCACATATGCTAATTTCAAGTTCCAATACATAGATACACATCCTGCCCAGTATCACAATCACAATCATATCATCATGCATCTGTTCACACATATTGTGAACTACCACCTGTATATAACATCTCATATATCATCTCAACATCAATCAATATAAAAGCATCATCAAGAACACTCACCAAATCATCATCCCATTGCATCAGACATAAGTTTTAAACCTTGTACATCAACACCTATTCTAAAAAAAGAAGCAAATAAAGCATAAATTAAAAAGATAGGTTTAGAAGACTAGGTTGCCTCCCAGTAAGCGCTTCTTTAACGTCACTAGCTTGACCCAATAAGCTCAATCTAGATCTTTAATATTGATTCTCTTCCTTCCTTCATAACACCAACAAAATCTCAGCAATTTCCTGGCCACCAACTTCACTCTCCTAGAATAAGGAGCTTCATTCTCAAGAATCCCTTTTTCTTTAATATTCTTGACAACCCATAACCTGTTTTTGAATTTCACTGGTGTGCCAGGTTTGGGTTCATTACTCTTCACATCAGGGTGTTGGTGAACCAATTTTTCTTCCTTCTCTTCTTCCTCTCCTTCCTTTTTTGTAGAGAAATAGTTAATCCTCTTCTTGACCGACTTGACACCTTTATCTAGTAGACTAGTCATTGATAGAACTTCATCTGATTTTTTCAGACTAGTATACTTCTCTTGAATTGGCTATCCATCTTCAAAGACATTAAAAGTTACCTCTCTTTCTTGATCCTTCAATGTTAGTAATCCATCATCTACGTGAATGACAACCTTGGTTGTCTTCATGAATGGTCGTGCAAGAATGATTGGTATCTTTTCATTTTCCTCCATCTCTATCACTACAAAGTCCACTAGAAATTTGAGTTTATCAATTTTCACCACCACGTCTTCTATCACACCATACGGATGCTTGATGGACCTGTCTGCCATTTGCAAGATTGCTTTTGTAGGTTTGACCTCCAGACCACAAATCTTCTTAAGCATAGATAAGGGCATAAGATTGATATTATCTCCTAAGTCAACTAGAGCCTTCCCTATGTCATAATTCCCAATGGTGCAAGGGATGGTGAAACTCCCCGGATCTTTGAATTTGAGAGGAAGCGTCTTCTGTAATATGGCACTGCAATTACCCTGCACTTCAATTGTTTCCTCATTTAGATACTTCTTCTTTTTGAGGAATTGCTTCATGTGCTTCGCATAAGCAGGAAATTACTATAGTGCTTCGGTCAAAGGCATAGTACTCTCCAATTGCTTGAAGATCTCCATGAAATGCCCATATTGCTTCTCTTTTTTAGTCTTTGAAAAGCTTTTCGGATAAGGAAGGGGCTTCTCAACTATTTGTTTCTTTTTTTATCTCTTTCGTCTTCTTTTCTTTCTCCTTTTTAACTCCCTCTTCTCTCTCATTTTCTTTTCTCTCAACCTCACCTCTTCTCTCTTCATTCTCTTCTTCCTTTTCACTCAACTCAGCTTTCTCTTTTCTCTTATCTTTTCTCTCATCCAAAATCTTGCAACTTCTAGTCATAACGGCATTGCACTCCTCCTTAGGGTTAACTTTATTATTAGCCCCAAAACTCCTGTCAGGCATATCCTCCAACTTTTTAGCCAATTGGCCAACTTGTATCTCCAAGTTTCTAATGGCCACTTCAGTGCTCTTATGATTGGAGGTGGTCACCTACATTAATTGTTGGAACATCTATTCCAACTTTGTGGTTCTATCGTTTAAAGCAGATACTTGTTGCCATAGTGATTGTTGTTGCTGCTGAACCTGTGAAACGTTCTGTATCTCTTGTGGCAATTGAGAGAGTGTCTTTGTCAAATTCTCCAATTGTTGAGCAATAATCTTATTCTGCGCGAGTAAGGCATCTTGAGATTGCAACTGTAGAACTCCCTTCTGTTAAGGTGGATCTCCTTGTTCACTATGCATCTCACTGTCGTTGCCAGCCATGTTGTCAATCAGTTCATAAGCTTCCTCTGGAGTCTTGCACTTGATATTACCTCCGGTTGAGGCATCTAGCATCAATTTAGTTTGTGAACCAAGTCCTCCAAGGAAAAGAATGACTACCGTTGGTTCATCAAAGCCATGTGTGGGCATTTTCCTCAATAAGCTCTTGTATCTATCCCACGCTGGACCTAGAGTTTCTTCCATGCCCAGTTGAAATGAAGATATTTCTTGTTTACCTTTTTTTACCCTTGACTGAGGGAAGTATTTATTCAGGAACTTTGCTACCACATCTTCCCACATAATGAAACTATTCTCAGGGAAAGAATTTAGCCACATCTTAACATTGCCTCCCAAAGAGAAGGGAAACAAGCTAAGTTTAATAGCTTCATCTGGTACATCCTGAATCTTCACTGTATTGCATATCTCGTCGAATGTGGTCAGATTCTCATATGGATTTTCATGTGTTAATCCATTGAATTGATTGCTCTACACCAGGTAAATAAGAGTAGGCTTTATCTCCATATTGGTAGCATTTACCCTTGGCCTGACAATACTTTTAAAATGCAGAGGGCCAGTGACTATTGTGTAGTCCTCCAGAGTACGTCTCACTAGACCCATATTCTGATTGCCAACCATGTCTTTTGTTTCCTGATCTGTAAAGAGAGGTTAGAATTTTTCCTGCTTCTAGTGTGAATTATATCATGTATACACAAGAAAACAATACTCTAGAAAGCAATTATTAGCACAAAAAAAAAATCAAGTCAAAGTTAATTAATAATCACACGAATAGAATAGTTAAATCACGAGTCCCCGACAACGGCGCCAAAAACTTATTAAGACTTCGGCAAGTGTACCGAATCATATCAAGTAATAATAAGTGGTAGGACCAAGTATCGTTTTCCCTAAAGACTCATTGGCCTAGACTTTCATGTGATTTATTGATTATTTAAGACTTACGAAATAAAATTTAAGGTTTATAATGCGAAAACGAAATTAAACATGCATGCAAAGGTTGATCAATTGACCAAAAGATACAACGCAGGTGAATTATATGGATGAATTCTATTGTTGGGGTTTTCGACTTATCCTAATCTGCTCTCTATATTTACGAATTCTATTTTTTCATTAATGTCTATGTCACTTTCTAATTTACCCTAATCCCAATGTCTTGGTGAAGAGAGTCTACTCTTAATTACTAGTTTACAATGTCTTCTCTCCCTAGCAATTGTTCATGCATTACATTCGCACAAAAGCTTAAAGGAAATTAGTCCTCTTATCCCTATATCTAGGTAATATTGCTCCCGAGAGAATTCCCCCATGTCTAGATCTACCCATATGTGTCCATATAGATAACATCAAAGATCACGCTATTTAATGAATTAAACAAAGCATGCATAGAGAATAGAGGAAAAAATCTAACAATTAATGAAATAAAACATATGAATAAAGCATCAATTCAATATATGAGAGTTTCAAAGGATTACATCGTTTCCCCAACAACAATGGAGGTTTAGTTCACCCTAACATTTGTAGATTGGAGCTTCCACATCCAAAATTCGCCTCCAAGGGGTGAAAAGAGTGTTTCTGCGTCTCTTTCTGTCAAGAGATACCCTATCTGGGTTGTGCAAGAAAATGGCGGTTTTAGTGCTACAGTACCGCTCAACGGTAGGTGCGACACTCAGAATGGCACCCAACGGTGGCGCTCAGGCACAAAACAATGAAAACTGGTGAGAAAACTGGCGCTCAGCACCACCTACGATACTGAAACTACACTCTAGTTGACTTTTCAGCATTCTGGTTGACTAATTGACTTTTCTGGTTTTCTGGTTGATTTTTCTGCATTCCAACTCCTTGATAATTCAATCCTTCTTTCAAATCATTCAATAACCTACAAAATCAAGGGAATTTAGTGATAAAATCATAAAGTATATCCTCAACTCTCTTATTCACAAAACTAAAGCAAAATCATGAGTCCAAGCATATTTTAAGTCAAAAAGGATGCATTAAGTATCAAAATTAAGTATAAAAATAACGGTATTTCAACCATTATCAGTCATCAAAGGTAAAAATTGTTTCTTATCACAGGTTAGGGAAGAAGAAGAAGATGATAAAGGAAGGATGGTTCATTATGACTTGGTAGATGCGCAATTCAAACTTGGCACACCTGTAAGATTCAAGAACAAGTTGTGGTTTGTGAAAGAGTTTAAAGAGAATGGAGTGATAGAGATTGAAGCTCCATATTCAAGATGAGTCAAGAAGGTTGACCGAAAGCAATTGATGAGTTGGTATGATGAAAGCAAGAGGAACACCAACATTAAAAATGGAACTTGAGATTTATTGGGTCAAGCTAATGACGTTAAAAGAGCGCTTACTGGGAGGCACCCCAATGATTTAAAAACATTGATTTTTTTTATGTAATTTCATCTCTAATTTTTATGTTTTGACAATTGGTTATGAGCCTGCTAAGGCGTAGCATCTATTGAGTATCTACTGAAGGATACTATGTTGAACACCTACTGATGGGTGATGATGAGAAGATATGCACCTACTGATGGGTGCTAGAAGATGCATGTGTCAAGCTCGTGACGTTAAACAAGCGCTACTTGGGAGGCAACCCAGTTGTTTAAACTTTTCTTTGTTTGCTTTGTTATATGTCTATTCTAGTGCATTGAATGTGCTGAATTATTGAAAGTTTGAGTGATGTGAGAGATTAAAAGTATTGACTGAGTGAGGGTGTGTGAAGTGAGTGGAAAATACATGAAATTCGAAAAATTAAGAGTTGAAGCTGAGTGCATTTGGTCAAGAATGCTTAGGGCGAGCTAGAAAAGAGAGGAGTTTGTGTTGTGCTCATCGCTCAGCGCCATTCTGGGGCGAGGAGCGCCAATTCTGCAGACTTGGGTTTTTAGGTTAAATTGGGCTCATCGTGGGTTGGCTCATTAGATAATTTTGTCACCTTAGCACTCACCCTAGCCGCCATTCTCAGCCTTCACTCATTTTAGTCACTTCAAAGCACTTTTCAAAGGTTTTCTCTCCATTTTCTCCTTCATCCTCCTTCCCAAAACCCTTCCTCCACCCATTTTGCACCTCTTTTCCATCCAAGTTTAGGGTTTGCTGAGAGCATAGCTGTTAGGGTTTGATCTCCTCAATTTCATTTGGCATTTTTCACACATTGAGCATCTGCAACCAAGTAAGTACATGCATTTTACATTCTAGGGCATTTGAAAGCATGATTTTGAATGAATATGATTGTCTAGCCAAGATTCTTGAGGAACTTTGTTAATTTTACTGAATCGTATCAAGTAACAATAAGTGGTAAGACCAAGTATCCTTTCCCTAGAGACTCATAGGCCTATACTTTCATGTGATTCGTTGATTATTTAAGACTAGAATAACGAAAATTAGGGTTTATAATGCAAAAAGGAAATTAAACATGCAAATGCAAAGGTTGATCAATTGACCAAAAGATATAACACAGGTGAATTATATGGATGAATTGTGTTGTTGGGGTTTCAGACTTATCCTAGTCCACTCTCATATATTAACGAATTCTACTTTTTCATTAATGTTAATGTCACTTTCTAATTTACCCTAATCCCAATGTCTTGGTGAAGAGAGACTACTCCTAATTACTAGTTTACAATGTCTTGTTTCCCTAGGAATTGATCATGCATTACATTAAATTCGCACAGAAGCTTAAAGGCAATCGGTCCTCCTATCCCTATGTCTAGGTAATATTGCTCCTGAGAGAATTCCGCCATATCTAGATCTACCCAAATGTGTCCATAAAGATAAAATCAAAGATCACGCTATTGAATAATATCTTATACAAAGCATGCATATAGAATAGAGGAAAAACTGTAACAATTAATGAAATAAAGCATATGAATAAAGCATCAATTCAATATATGAGAGTTTCAAAGGATTACATCATTTCTCCAACAACAATGAAGGTTTAGTTCACCATAGACACGGTGAAACTAGATGTAAACAATGAAAAGAATGAAAAGATAAACCCTAGAACTTGTAGATTGGAGATTCCGCATCCAAAATCCGCCTCCAAGGGGTGAAAAAGGTGTTTTTGAGTCTCTTCTGACAAAAGATATCACCTCTAGGTCGTGCAAATCTATTTATAATTCATTAAAACGAAGCAGAAACTGGCCCATGCCCAAAAGCACAGCGCTCATCGCTGGGCCACCGTTCAGTAGTGGGTGCGACACTCAAGATGGACGCCCAGGCGTTTGGCAATGGCTTCATTGAAGAAACCAGCGCTCAGCGGTGACGTAACGCTCAGAAGTGGGCGCAATACTCATTTTCTCCCCTCAGCGTTGGTGCTTGAGTGTTTGACAGAGATCCAATCAGCTAAGCTGGCGCTCAACGCTGTCCTAGCGCTCAACGGTGGCTACAATTCTTCATTTGTCCTTTTCTCTATCTCTTCTTGAGTCCAACTTCCTTCATTCAATTCATGATAAATCCTGCCAAAACAAGGAAAACCATGCATAATACCACTAAAACCACCTTTGACTCTCTTATTCCTTAACTTAAGCAAAATGTATGTTTTCAAGCTAGTTTCTAAGTCATAAAGGGTGTGTTTTGTGTCAAATTTAAGTATAAAAATAATGGTTTTTGAACCGTTATCTCAACCCCAAACTTAGAACTTTGCTTGTCCTCAAGCAAACAAAATGCAACTCAGTCCTCCACCAATCATCACAATGGTTCAATCACATTCAAAACTCTTTTCTTTCAAGACAAGTAATCACTCAAATCTTCTTATCAATAAAATTTTGTCAACATGCACACATGCCTTCATTCTCAATGCTTATCATGGTGTTCACACAATCATATAATATCCAACAGATGATATTCTCATGAATGATTAATTAGCTAAGCAGAGATATAATCATAGACTCATGGAATCATTCCTCACCAAGCAAGGTGTTTTACTTAATCACTCAAGTGTTTCAAAAGGTTACTCCTTCCATCTACTATCCGCATGTCACATAGAACAAAATTGTCTTTCATCTACCACAATTAATCATCATCACACACACATGCAATCACCGGGACTTTTTCAAGGCTTATAATGTGGTTGTGCTGACAAAAAGAATTGGTTTTTCTGGATCACAAAATCCCTGAGTTTAAGAGAGTCATTCAAACATTCATGGTTCAACCACAAACTCTCTTTTTTACCAATCTCACTCATTCCCAACTTTCCCTTTTCTTTGCATTGAGCTTTTTCTTTTCATTCTATCTATTCTTTCTTTTCTATCTTTTTCATCTTTTCATGTTTTGCTCAACACATTAGCTCAATGCTAGTCTTTCTTTTTTAATCCTCCCAACAACCCTAAACTTGAACCTTTATCAATACTACACAATAATTTCTCAACTTAACACAAGGTAAAGATTTTCAAAAGGGATTTCACATATTGTTTTAGGCTTAGGTTCAAAAAGGGTAGAACACATGGTGTTCTTTTTAAGTGGGACGAAACTCTTTGCATTGGCTAAGAAAGGCTAATAAAAAATGACCTTGATCATATGACACATACATGCAATCAATCATAGAAACCTGGGCAATATCACTTATGCTTTCAAGTAGATAACAATCATTCAATCTAAAACTCTGGAGTTCAAAACCTCACATATAAACTCAACCACTATTCCAAACATCCCAGATAAATATCCTGCTTAGCATCATAACCACAATCATAATATCATCATGCATTTGTTCACAAAGCTTGTGAACTACCACTTGTACATCAGCATACAGTGCAATCTCAACATCAATCAATATCAAGCATCATTAAGCAACACCCATCATGCAACAAGATCAATCAAACCATCATAACAGATAAAGTATCAAACCAAGTACATTAAAACATACACTACTAAACAGAAGCAAATAAAGTTTAACTTACAAATCTAGAAAGATAAGAAAAAAATCTTATTCTAAGAACTATAACATCCATCAGTAGATGCTATGTCAACCCATACTATCATCAGCATCCTTATCATCATCCTCCATCTCTGGAGCTTCAGTTACTCTAGCTCCACTAGGTTGTGCGTCATCCTACGGCCATGCCACCACATTGTTAAACTCGTCCATGGTCCACCTGTGTGCAGGGGTGTATCATACATCTCAATCATAATCTCTGTTGTGGCCACCTGCCCTCTATGAATGGACTCTAGCCTAGCCTCTATCATGGAAATATACATGTCCCTCATATGGAATGGCTCTACAGCATGAGCTGGTCCATGATCCTGTGGTGCTCTCCTCCTAGGAGTTTTTTGAGGCACTGGTTGGGCTGCTTCCTCTCCCCCACAATATTGTCTGTAATAGGCCTCATCAATGGCCTTCCTGGGTCTCTCAAATGGTGGAGTAGAAGTGTCCATCCCAGCTGACTGGCATAGATGTGTGATCAAGGAGGGATACCCTAGAGGTGCCTTATTTCTCACAATGGTGGCACAACTCTAGATCTTATTTACAATAAGTTGGCCTATGTTCACATTTAATCCCCTCAATACACAGTAGATGAACATATCCCTGTGGAATGTAATGTTTGAGACATGGGAGCATGGTTGGATGTTGGCATGAGAAAACGCCATCCAGTACTTTTCTAGTGGTGTCAGATCAGCTCTCTTGATGTGAATAGCCACACCATTTTGGTTCCTGTGAAAATGTCCCTTAGGCACGCAAAGTACATTTTCCATGTCCTCAAAATCCGTACCCTCCTCCACATTTAATGAGTACTGGCATTGCACACTTGTCCAGTCTATGTTTAGAAAACTATTAATGGATTCAGGATCATACCGGATAAGTTTCCCACGGACATAGCTTGTATAAGCTTCTACTGAAGAGTTGCCCAGAGGCTTTGCATTTGTGTAAAACCCCTTTACCACTGCAATATTAGCTAGTGCAGGGTAAGTGGCAAGCTTCTTCCAATGCATACTTACTATCTCTTCTCCAAATTGAGGATCATAGTTTGGAATCCATCCCGCCTTCCTCTCCATCAACAGGCATCTTTCTTGGATAGTAAGGTGATGTTGCTCATGTCTCCTGGATAGGAACCTGTTGGAATAGAACCTCTCTGGTTCTCTCCTTTTGTTTACAACGGTTTTGACCCGCTTGCGAGATAAGGAGGTCATCCCTACATCAAATACAATTCACAAAACCAAAGAAAAACTCATTAAGTGTTAGAAAACCTCAAAACTCGTCCAAACACATCACTCATCAACGTTGAGGGCAAAATAGGACCCCTCAGCGTCACTTGCACAATACAAACCAGCCAGCGCTCAGCGTCACTTGCACAATCAAAATCTCCCCTAAATGCTTCTAATCTCCACCCACATGCAAATTTCTTCATTCCAGACCTCAATCATACAATATAATCAGTCCAAACAGTTTCTATTTCAACTAATCATGCATAAAAATCAAAACCCCTAAACTTTCATGCTTGGACAATCATTCACATACAAATTCATGCTTTGAAAACCCTAGAATGTTAAATGTATGACTTACTTGGGTGGAGAGACTCAAAATGAATACAAAGTGCTCTTTGATTGATGATGAATGAACCCCAAGTGTTGTGCTCACAGAAAAACCCAAACTTTGATGATGGAGAGATGCAAAAATGGTGGAAAAGGGATTTTTGAGACGATGGGTGTAGGGAAAAGTGAAGAGGGTGCTTTGGAGAGAGCTTGAGAGTGCCAAAGAATTTTCTCCACTTTTACTTTCACCCCTCTTCTAAAAAAAAAAACCCTTTCTCCACCATTTTTGCACCACTTCATCATCTAAGTTTGGGGTTTTTGTGAAAGCACAGCAGTTTGGGGTTTATTCATCAACATTCATAAGCATCTTTAACACATTTGAGTATCTCCACCCAAGTAAGTCATACATTTTTCATTCTAGAGTTTTAAGAGCATGATTTTGTATGAGAATGATTGTTTAAGCATGAAATTTTAGGGCTTTTGATGTTTGCATAATTAATTGAAATAGCCACTATTTGGACCGATTAAAATGTATGATTAAGGTTTGGAACTGAGAAATTTGCATGTAGGTGGAGATTAGAAGCCAGTTAGGGCTATTTTGCAGAATATGAACTGATACCGCTCAGCGGTAGGTAGCACTGAGCGCGACTTCTTCTGTTTCTAGATTTTGTGTGCTTTTTTGTGTGTTCTGATTGTAGGTGACGTTGAGGGGCCCTGATTTGCCCTCAGCGTTGATAGGCAGTATGTTGGACGAATTTTGAGATTTACTAACGCTTAATGAGATTTCCTTTGTTCTTGTGAATTTTATTTGATGTAGGGATGGCCTCCTCATCCGACAAGAGGAGGGAGCCAGAGAGATTCTATTCAAACAGGTTCCTCTCCAGAAGACATGAGCAACAACACTGCCTTGTCCAAGAAAAGTGACTCTTGATGGAGCTAAAAGCACCAAACTTGGCTCCCTAGTTTGGAGAGGAATGGAGAGCATACACTATGAGAAACTGGCCACCTATCCTACACCATCTAACATTCCAGTGGTGAAGGAATTCTACACCAATTCAAAGCCATTGGGTGCTCCCACACTCAGGATTATATGAGCTATGTCCGTGGGAAAATTATTAGGTATGATCCTAAGACCATTAACAGTTCCTTAACACTGAATGGACAGATGTGCAGTGTTAGTTTACTCAACATGGAAGAAAGGACATACTTTGATGATATAGAAAGCATGCTTTGTGTGCCTGGATGGCACTTTCACAGAAATAGTAGTGGTGCAACTGTGCACATCAAGAGGGCTAATCTAACGCATTTAGCACAGTATTGGATGACATTCTCTCATGCTAACATCCAACCTTGCTCTCATGTATCGGACATCACTATTGCCAGAGCCATGTTCTTATACTGTGTGCTCAAAGGGATGAATGTGAACATTGGCCAAATTATAGCAAACGAGATACAGAGTTGTGCCACCACTATGAGCAACAAATCACCTTTGGGGCATCCTTCTCTCATTACACACTTATATCAGCTAGTTAGGGTGGATATTTCTACGCCACCATTGGAGAGGCCAAGGAAAGCCATTGATGAGGCCTATTATAGGCAATACTGCGGAGGAGATGAGGCGGCCCAGCTAATGCCCCAAAGACATCCAAGGAGGAGAGTTCCACCACAGGGACATGCACCAGCTCATGATGTATAGCCTTTCCAGATAGGAGACATGTATATGTCTCTGATGGAGGCCAGATTGCAGTCCATTCACAGAGGGTAGGTGGCCATAGCTGAGATGATCATAGGGCTTAATGATGTGCCCTCTGTACACAGGTGGACTATGGATGAGTTCAACAATGTGGTGGCATGGCCAGAGGAGCAGGCACAGGCTAGTGGAGCTGGAGCAGCTGAAGCTCCAGACATGAAGGATGATTATGAGCATGCTGACTTTGAGGATGAAGAAGAAGGAGAGGAGGAGGAGGATTCGGATGACAGCATGGGCTGAGGAGATGAGATAGCATCTATTGATGGATGCTATCTACGCTAGAACAGGATTTTTCTTATCGTTTGTTTTTGTATTTTTGGACTTATTTGCTTCTGTTAGTACTGTAGGGTTTGATGTACTTGGTTGGAAACTTTTATCTGATATGATGGTTTGACTATTAATATTTGCATGACGGGTATTGCTTGATGAATGCTTCGATATTGATGATGTTGAGTGTGTGCACTATATGCTGATATACAGGTGGGTGTTCACAAGCTGTGTGAACATATGCATGATGTTGTAATTGAGGTTATGATGCTAAGCAAGGTCTTTATCTGGGATATTTGGAATATTGCGCAGGCTTATATGTGAGGTTTTGAGCTCGAGAGTTTTTGTTGTGAATGCTTGCTATTTACTTGAAATTATGAATGATTTTGCCGAGGTTTTTATGATTGACTGAATTGCATGTATGTGTCATATGATCAAGGCCAATTTTTATCATCCCTTTCTTAGCCAATGTGTAAAATTGTCGTCCTAATGCAAAAGAGCACAATGTGTTATACCCTTTTTGAACCTAAGCCTTAAACAGAATTGAAAACCCTTTTGAAAATCTTTACCTTGAGATAAATTGAGAATTATTGTGGGGTATTGATAAAGGTTCAAGTTTGAGGTTTTTGGGAAAGTTGAAGAAGAAAAGATAAGCATTGAGCTAAAGTAAAGCTTGAAAAGAAAAGATAGAATGAAAGAAAGATAAGCTCAATGCAAAAAGGGGAAAGTTGGGAATAAAAGATTGGTTATTAAAGAGAGTGTGTGCTTGAATGATAAATTATCGAATAACTCTCTTAACTCAAGGATTTTGTGATCTAGAAAAACCAATTTTTCTTGTTAGCCTAGCCTCATTATAAACCATTAAAAGTCCTTGTGATGACATGTGTGTGTAAGTATGTTGATTGTGATAAATGAAAGGCAATTTTGTTCTATGTGACATGTGGATAGTAGAGGGAAGGAGTGACCTCTTGAAACACCTATATGATTGAGTGGAACACTTTATCTGGTGAGGAATGATTCCATGAATTCATGATTACATCCATGCTTAGTTAGTTGATCATTCATGAGAATAACATCTGTTGGATATTATGTGGTTGTGTGAACACCATGATGAGGTGTTATGATCAAAGCATGTGTGGATCTTGACTGAATTCCTTTGAAGAGCTGACATGAGCAATTACTTATCTTGAAAGAAAGGTTTTGAAATGTGTTAAACAATTGTGATGATTGGTGGAAGACTAAGTTTCATCTTGTTTGCTTGAGGACAAGCAAAATTCTAAGTTTGGGGTTTTGATAACGGTTCAAAAACTATTATTTTTATGCTTAAATTTGACACTAAACACACCCTTTATGACTTATAAACTAGCTTGAAATCATGCATTTTGCTTAAGTTAGAGAATAAGAGAGTCAAAGGTGGTTTTCTTGGTTTCATGCTTGGTTTTCTTTGATTTGGCAGGAATAAACATGAATTGGATGAAAGAATTTGAAGTAGTAAGGAACTAAACTCAGAAGAAGTGAAAGAAAGGCACAAAAGAAGAATCGCAGCCACCGCTCAACGCCAATTATCGCTGAGCGCTGGTCTTGTTGATGAATCCACTGGCCAACGCTTAAGCACCAATGTTGAGAGGAAAAATTAAGTGTCGTAGTCACCGCTGAGCACAAATTCACCACTGAGCGCCAGCCTCTTCAAAGAGTTCACTGCTTCTTGCCTGGGCGTCAATGCTGAGCGTTCTTCTGAAGAAGTCGCGCCTACCGTTGAGAGGTAATCCAGCGCTGAGCGCTAGTCTCTTGGGCCTGGGCCAGTTTCTATTGATTTTTATGAACTATATATTGATTTACACAACCCATAGAGGGTATCTTTTGGGAGAAGGAGACGCAAAAACACTATTTTTACCCTTCGGAGGCAGATTTTGGATGCCGAAGCTCCAATCTACAAATTCTAAGGTTTTTTATCTTTCATTATTTTCATATAGTTTTTCCATGTCCATGGTGAACTAAACCTCCATTGTTGTTGGAGAAACGATGTAATCCTTTGAAACTCTCATGTATTGAATTGATTCGTTATAATATATGCTTTACTTCATTAATTGTTAGGGTTTTTCCTCTATACTCTATGCATGCTTTGTTTAACTCATTCAATAACATGATCTTTGATTTTGTTGATACGGACACATACGGGAAAATCTAGACATGGGGGAATTCTCTCGGGAGCAATATTACTTAGACGTAGGAATAGGAGGACCGATTGCCTTTAAGCTTCTGGGCGAATGTGATAACGGTCTAAAAACCGTTATTTTCATGCTTAAATTTGATAATTAAACACACCCTTTATGGCTTAGAATGAGCTTAAAATCAAGTAAAACACTTAGTTGAGTCATGCGAGAGTCAAAAGTTGGTTTTCTTTGTTTTATGCTTTGTTTCCCTTGATTTTGTAGGTTTTTTGAATGAATTGGAAGAAAGGTTGAAGTGTTAAATGGTTGGAGTGCTGAAAAGTCAATCAGAATCCAGAAAAGTCAACCCGTCAACCAGAAAAGTCAATCAGTCAACCAGAAAAGTCAACCAGTCAACCAGAAAAGTTGACCAGAGCGTTGAGCGGTTGACCAGGGCGCTGAGCGGTAAGTTTTTGGCGCTGAGCGACAGTTTTGGGCGCTGAGCGGTCAGTTTTTGGCGCTGAGCGGTAGTTTTGGGCGCTGAGCGGTCCTGCGGCTTGAGGCATACCGTTGAGCGGTTAAATTGGGTAGGATGATCGATTGTATTTTGCTTCCGCTTATTATGCATTATTAGTTACTAGGGGAGGCTAAGGATAGCAAGCCGGTAATTAGTAATAGGCTCTTTTCACCAAGGGATTGGGTTAAGGGTAGACCAAGAAAGTTTGCATGGCAATATGATAAATAAACAAAGTGAATAAGGAGAGTAGATATATGAGGGTGGATAAGATGAAATTGTAAACCCCAACAACTCCATTCATCCATATTTTCTTGAAGCCAATTGAATCACTGCATTTGCATGTTTACTTTTGTTTTGCATTTTAATCATTCAAATTAATTTCTTTTCTCAAGTCTTAAACAATTAGTTTACACGAAAGATGAGGCCTTAAGAGTCCTTTGGGAAGAACGATATTGGGTTTACCAATTATTATTACTTGATACGATCTGGTACATTTGCCAGAGTGTTAACAAGTTTTTGGCGCCATTGCCGGGGACTCTTGGTTTAACTTTTTCAAGTAGTGTAAACTGATTAACTTTGACTTGATTTTTATGTTTATTTTTATTTTTGTTCTAATAAATGTTTTCTAGGGTTTTGTGCCTAATGTTTGCAGGATGCAGTTTGGACAAGAATTTGACTATATGGGCACTCAATTCTACCAAAATAATTTCAACCACTGGTGGAAACCTCACTCATACATGGGTTAAAGCCAATTTGGGCAAGCTGTCGAGCAACAAATTACTCCACTCAGGGAGACCACAAATGACGAATTTTTTCCATAAGGCATGTATACAAGATTTTCTTCTCATAGAAGCATGGAAGAGATGCAACAATATCAGTGGCAGCAACAAATCTCTTTACCAATAGAAGCGTGGGAGTATGATCAACAACTATGTCATCAAATAGCTAATGTGACAGAACAAGTCAAAAGTCTTAATGAAAAGTTCGACAAATTTTTGGAGAAGTACGATTCTAAGAGCTATGAAGTTACCTTCAGGAATTTGGAGACACAAATTGATGAGGTTGTTGATGAGGACAAGATAGAGAGAGAGGTGATAAAGATAGAAGAGATAGAAACAGAAAAGGTTGTTGTTGAGGAGAAGATAGATGAAGAAAAGATAGAAGAAGAGGTTGTAAAATTGAAAGAGAGGGAGTATGAAAAACCCTTGCCCTATCCAAAGACATATTCTAGGAGGGAAAAAGAAAAGCAATTGGAGCGATGTATTGAAATTTTTAAGAAGTTGGAAATAACCATACCATTTTATGAAGCACTTCAGCAAATGCCTTCATATGCGAAATTTTTGAAAGAACTTCTCATGAAGAAAAGGAAGTATATTGAGAAGGAAACTATTGAGGTGCAAGGAAATTGCAGTGCAGTCATACAGAGAACATTACTTCCTAAATTACAAGATCCAGGGAGCTTTACCATTCAAGTGGTTGAAAGAAAAAAGAAAAATAGAAAATGTGGAAAAATAAAGAAGAAAATAAAAAGAGAAAAAAAGAGAAAGTTAGAGGAGGAGAAGAGTGAGAAAAAGAGTAAGAGAGGAAAGAAGAAAAGATCATATGAAAAACCTCTTCCTCATCCAAAGAAGTAGCATAGGAAGAAAATGAACTTCAAGTGCTTTATGGAGATCTTCAAGAAATTGGAGATTAAAGTTCCTATGATGGAGATATGGAAACAGGTGCTTGGTGTTATCAACTTTTTGAAGAAGTTTAGCAGGAAGAAGAAGAAGAAAAGAATATCAAGCAAATGGAGTATCAACACCTACTGATGGGTGTTTGAACTCTACCGAGTCAAGCTAATGACATTAAAAGAGCGCTTACTGGGAGGCACCCCAGTGATTGTTGTACATTAATTTTATTTTACTTGGACTTGTAAATATTGGTATTTTCGAATAATTTTTGGGTAGCATCTACTGAGGGATGCTAAATTTTATGTATCTACTGAAGGATACAGGAAGGTACACCTACTGATGGATGTTGGAAGGATTTGCACTTACTGATAAGTGCTAAACAGGTTTAGGTCAGGCTCGTGACGTTAAACAAGCACTACCTGGGAGGCAACCCAATTGATTGATTTATTATTGTTGCATGTTTTAATACTGTTCTAGTTGCATTTAGGGCTTAATTGTTGCATAAGTGAGTAAAGTGAGTGGGAATTGTATTTAGGGTTTAATTGTTGCATTTTAGAAAATCCATTCTCTATCACTTTTGCATCATTCATAATCCAAGTTTGGGGTTTTTGAGAAAGCATTGCATTTTGGTTTCATCCATCATCAGTTATAAGAATTTTGCATACATTCAAGGTCTTTCCACCCCAAGGACAGGTTGTTATTGCCGAGATGATCATAGGCATGTACAACACTCCTCCTGCTCATAGGTGGCAATGGATGAGTTCAACAATAGAGTGGCTTGGCAAGAGCAGGCACAGGGGAGTGGAGCTGGAGCAGCTGAAGCTCCAGTCATGGAGGATAATGACAAGGATGATAACTTTGAGGATGTAGAGGCTGAAGAGGATGAGGACTCTGATGACGACATGGAGTGATATGGCATCCACTGATGGATGCCAGTGCATTAGAGCAGGGTTTTATCTTTCTTTTACTTTTGTACTTTGAATTTTTAGAATAGGTTGAATTTTATTTTTGTGTCTATGCTTGGCTTATACACTGATTCTGATGATGGTTTGATGATTATATTGCATGATGAGTTATTCAATGACGATGATTGAATGTGGATGATGGTTGAGACTGTTTTGCATGTTGATATCCAGGTGAATGGTTCACTAACTGTGTGGACAGATGTGTAGTGATTTATGATTGTGATTGTCATGCTAAGCAGGATAAATGAATGATGTTTGAGAAAGCATGTTGTGTGAGGTCTTAAGCTCCAGAATTTTCACTGATATATGTACTGTTCACAGGGAATCATGAATGATATTGCCTTAGTCTTGATAATTGATTGTTTTGCATGCTTATGTTATATGATCAAGGCCATGTTTGGAAGCCCTTATTTAGCCAAATTTTCACCCAAAAAGTTTAAAATTTTATACCCCTTTTGAACCTTGGCGTTAAACAGGATGAAAACCCTTGATTTGAAATTATTTATCTTGAGTTGGGTTGAGAATAATCATATGTGATGAAAAGGTTCAAGTTTGGGGTTGTATGGGGAAAATTGAAAGGCAAAAGAAAAGCATTGAGCTCAAGTATTGAAAAGAAAAAAAAAACATGAAAGATGAGCTCAATGTAAAATTAATGAAAAGGGAAGAAGTTGGGAATGAGTGAAATTGGTGACAAAGAGAGAGTTTAAACTTGAACCTTTTCAATGATGAAATAGTTCGCTTAACTCAATGATTTTGTGATCCAGAAAAACCAATTTTTCTTGATAGCCCAACCTCATTACAAGCCTTGGAAAAGCCCTTGTGATGGCATTTGCATGAAAGGATTTTGGTTGTTTTAGATGAATATTGTTCTATGTGACATGTGAATAGTAGAGAGTGGAGTGACCTCTTAAACACTTGAGTGATTGAGTGAAACACTTGCTTGGTGAGAATTGTTGAAATCCATATTTACATCTTTGCTTAGAGGATTGATCATTCATAAATAAAACATCTGGTGGGAAATATGTGATTATGTGAATTGAAATGGATTGGAAGCATGCATGCATCTTGATAGGATTCCATTGAAAATCTGAATTGAATAATAACTTGTTGTGAAGAAAAGGATTTTTGAAAAGTGTTGAACTATTTGATGAAAAAGTGGAAAGCCAAGTTTTGTCTTGTTTGCTTGAGGACAAGCAAAGTTCTAAGTTTGGGATTGTGATAACGGTCTAAAAACCGTTATTTTCATGCTTAAATTTGATATTAAAATACACCCTTTATGGCTTAGAATGAGCTTAAAATCAAGTAAAACAACTAGTTGAGTCATGTGAGAGTCAAAAGTTGGTTTTCTTGGTTTTATGCTTTGTTTCCCTTGATTTTGTAGGTTTTTGGAATGAATTGGAAGAAAGGTTGAAGTGTTAAATGGTTGGAGTGCTGAAAAGACAACCAAAATCCAGAAAAGTCAACTAGTCAACTAGAAAAGTCAACCAATCAACCAGAAAAGTTGACCAGAGCGCTGAGCGGTTGACCAGGGCGCTGAGCGATCTGTTTTTGGCGCTGAGCGGCAGTTTTGGGCACTGAGCGGTTAAATTGGGGCCTGGGCGGTTGTCAGTTTTTATATTTTGGATTCTGAGATCTTTCTGTTATCTTTTTGAATTATAAATAACCGAGTGCGAATTGAAACACATTCTCCTACTCTATAATTTCTTTTTCCCTTTTTCTCTTAATTTTTTTCTGTCTTCCCTTTTTCTTCTTTTATTCCTTCCTTATTCTTATTTACATTGTACTCACTCTTTTCTACACTCATTCTTTTCTATTTATTTTTTAGATTCACTCTCATTTTGTTCTTTTTCTTCTTCAACTCCCCAGTCTATCATATTATCTTTTTCTCTTAAATTAACACCATTTTATTTACCTACTAGTGTCCCTTGTCTAGGTTTAATTGACTTGCATTTCTCCTAAGTATCGGTCTTGGTATTTTTAAGGGTGCTAGTTGCCTACTAGTTGCTCTACAATCTGTCCAATCTATAACTCAAGGATTCTTACGGACTTCTCTATGTTTTTCTAATTTGAAGTTGACTCTTGTATAAGTTGAGCTAAGGCATCTTGAATTTTGGAAATTCTATGATGTTGCTAGTTTTGTTGTCCTTGGTAAGGTTGTTTTGCAAATTGTATGTTTAAAGGTGCAATTTCTTATCTCCAACTTGATTATTGATTTTGATTTGATCTCTGAGTGTTAGAATAATTGTATGACCTTCTATTGTTATTCATGAATACACCTTTTCCCCTTTATAAGTCTCTAATACATAACAATGACGATTTTCATGATTACTTGAACATATATCATATTTCATCACTTGTTGCACCAAGCCTTAATATTGTGGATCAAGTTGCAATTTCGTCATTTTATTTTTTAGCTCAAACATCTACTATGAAATGATTTTGTTTAGGGCTACGATCACATCTTGAGTTCCTAACTCCAAAATTCCCTTTTTAGATAGTTGACTCCTGTCATGTTGAGTTTGGTGGTCATTGGTTGCCAATGATTCAACGATTACAATTAAGAAGTCTATTAATTCTTTGTTCCATGTCCATGTTGTATAGCTTCGAAGGAAACTATCACATATAAGGTATTCCTTAATTTCAGTTGCATTCAACTTTCTCCTATTCAAACAGTTGACACAAAGACATTTAAACTTGACTTCATGACCACTGTTACCCTCATTACATTATTCAAAATGTATAAATTCTTTTACTCCTATAGGAAACTCGACACTGACGCGTAGTGAATTAATCCAATCTCGATCCATACATATATATCGAAATTATGTGAAAAATTTCAATGAATTATCACTTCATTTTGTATTCAAGGTGTGACCCTATCCCTTTAAACAACATATCTTAAATTTCGCACAATTTTGCTAGCATTTTACATTGGTCTTTAGGTTACACAAAATGAAAATGATTAGCAATCACAATCAAATATACAATCCAAAAATCAATACAGTTGGCAAATATTCATGAATTTTAACACATGTATATTAAAATATGTATATACTAATAAACTATGAAAAATGATTAATCTTCTTAAACTGTCCCAGCGAACAATTTAAGACTCAATACATATAAACTATTAGTATTATCTCCTCTTATATTAATTTTTTTAAAATACAATTTCTTCAAAAAAAACTTTGATACAATAAATAATATTCGTATTGAATTTCAAACGAAAAATTATGGATACACTAGTAAAAAAAAGTCCTTCTAATGCACTAATTACATTTCGGTTCTAATGAAACCAAAGTAGAAAAAGGTGCAATGACATTTTTGCAAATTTTGCGATTATAAGCCTTGATTAAGAAAAAAAGTCAAAGTCATAGCATAACTTGGGCATCGATTGTTCTCACACCCGTTGTCATAGGGTCCTATGAAATTGACAATTGAAGGTTTTTCAACTGACAAGCTTTTTATACAAGACTTATGGCCTTAGTTCTTTGCATAACCGTTGCCACCAGATCTTGCGAAACTAACAAATTTAATACTTTTCAACTGAAAAGCTTTTTCGACAGGGCTTTTGGCCTCAGTTCTTTGCTAATATGGTGTCATAGGGTCCTGACATTCCCATTGCAGGCTGACTTTTGAACTGATAAGCTTTTTGGAAATGTCTTGTGGCCTCGGTTCTCTACATAATCATTGCCATAAGGTTTTGACTTTTCACGTTGTCTTTACGCTTCGGTTATACCATGAACCAAGGCATAAAGTTTGAAATAAATTTTAAAATTTTCATTGAAAATATTATTTTTTATTTTTCTGGAAGGCTCTAAGTAGCGATTCTTAGTAGAACCGAGACCATAGAGTGCTTATTGCTCCGGTTAATAGAATAACCGAGGTAATATGTGTTCTTAGGGTTATATTTTCCAAAATAACAAAATCTCCTCTTTCACATTTCTTCTTCACTTCTTCTCTACTCCAACCCCTTATATGACGAAGCTTTCCACGACCAACATAGGTACTTTTTCTTTCATTTTATATAAATGCTTGCTGATTAATTACTTTAAGGATGATTTTCTTTCGTTTTGATCGATTACTTTCATGTACATGGTAGTCTTTCGTTTTGACTGATTATCTTTTATCCTCATTGGCAAAACCATTTATTTCAGCACTGAACCTTCATGGTTAGTTTCTTTTCGATGAACTTTCGATTTATTTTTTTAAGTTTTCATACACCATAAAGTAAAACTAAAAATATATTGAAAAGAACTCCAAATGATATGAAAATTTGTTCAAAGCACCAAAATACCATGAAAAGCTCCCACAAAAATTTTGGATCAAAATTCAAAGTGTAAGTATGTGAAATATTTTTGCAAAGTTTGAAAAAAAACAAAAAAGATTGATGAAAAAAATAGAAAATGACTTTTGTTTTGAAAATCTAGAAGGAACAACCTACTAAGCGGGCTGTTATAGTGTTAGAGACTTTTTTTGTACCCGAAATCGATTCATAATGTAGCCAAATTGGCAAACTAAGTAAATATTATGGTCGTTTAGGCAATTTTTTTTATATTAAGGGTCTTTAGCAATGGTTCCAAGAGAACTGCTGCCAAAATCCCAATTTTTATTTGATTTTATTTTTTAGGTTTACTACATCAGTTCTGTTAAACCGAGGCAAAATCATGAATCTTTTTTGTTTCGATTGTTAATCGAGATCAACCCCCCCTCCCCCATCGTTTTTTCGTCTAAATATACCTGGGTTCGAAAATCGCTACCAAATGTCATAAGTAATCATTGTCATAACCCTTTGTGGCACTAGTGCTAACTTAATGCAATAATAATGTTAAATAAGCAAAATTTAAACATATAATTAATCAATCCTAAATAAATAAACTATTCAACATATCAAATATACAAAAATATTAACAACATATTAAAAATATATAAACTTTTAACCATAAGAACGTTAGTGCACATATGATAGGAACCGCAATTATGGAGTGCGTTTTAGAAGCAAGGAAATGTGACCTACACACCATAATGAAGTACCCTTATCATGAATGACAACACAAAACACGTGCTTTAGGAAGATATTAACAAAACTTAATGAAAAAAAATGGAGGAAAGTAATTAGTGGAGTTACAATAGTGGGGAAGAATGTGAGTGTTGGCTTTGAAATTAGCGCTCTAGTGACGAGAAAGTGTAGGAGTGGAGTTTCAACGACGGAAATTGAACAACAGTTGTGGAAATTGGAATGAGAGTAAAGTGTAAAACTTCTTTTCAATGAGACAATGCAACACATATTTTATGTGAGTGTAAAATTCAAAAAATTTAACCTTAAAGAGAGGTTTGGGTTTCAGTTGTTTATAAAATCGAAGCCTAAACACAAATAGACTTTGGTTTTACAAACAACCAAAGCCTAATGTTGTCACTAAAATAAAATATAAAAAGTAATAGTGATATTTTTTAAATTATTTGGAACATTTAGCCATCGATTTCCAAATTCAGTTTTTAAGATAACTGAAGCCTAAATTTTCTCAATAATTTAAAAAATGCCCTCATGGTTTTATAGACTTTGCTTTTCTTAAATGCGATATGTATTAAGCAAAGTCAAATGAGTTTTTTTTTTTCACAAGACTAAAATAATTTTCCCTATTTTCTTTTTAATTTGAATCACTAAAGAAATTTATTGCAAATTTCTTGCATTGAAAACATAATTAATTAAACCTCTAATTTTCTTAACAATAAATATTAAAATTTTTATTTTAAAACACATACATTTTATTTAAAACGTTCATTAAAATCACATTTTAAAATCCACCTTCAGTTAATTACCTCATCAGTTATTTTTTTTTTTTTGAAGTTATGATTTTATCTTTTGAAAAAGTAGCGATTTGAAAATTCTATTATTTTTAAAATTATGATTTATTCATATGCATTATTTTTTAAAGTTCATTCATTTGGTTAAAGTTCCCAACAAATGCTAACATCTCACGAGTTAGAAGCTCCCAAAAGCAAATGGTTCTCCACACGACACTACTAAACATTAGTCTCTTGAACCTTAACCTTTAGTCCAACCTTTAGTCCAGATAAGTTCAGGATCACACACACATACACATAGTTTTCGCTTCTGCTACCTCAAACTCTAATTAATTTCAGCTTCCCATCTCTTAAGCCAATTCAACCCTAAGCCAAAAAAGTCTCACAATTTGCATAAAAAGACTGTGTTTGTTTTGATTTGTTCAGACAGCAACAAACCAAACTAATCATTACATTAAAACCTGCTTTTAAAATACACTCTGCAATCAATATTAAAGATTCTGAGGTGTCTGCAACCAGTGCTATGGCAAATTGCACATGCATATTAATGTTCTTTGGAAATTTCTCAGAATGATTTAAGTTTCAAAGATTCAACACCTAGACTTGCAACTCAAAACCAAGATCACAACCTATGTTTTTTTAAAGCTTAGCACTCCCTTACAACAAAAAATCTGGGTATTCAGTTTGAAACATTAATTTTATTCTAAAAAAACCCAAAGTCTTGGATTGTCCTAATTGAACATGTACATTATAAGAATAAAAGAAAAACGAGGACAATGAATTCCAGCTAGGCCCTCCCTCAAAGATAAGAGAATCCATCAAATAATAGCAAGTTGGCAATAAATGCAGTGCATAAAAACACGTCATCCACTGTTTGCAATGCGCACCAAGATAGAGTCAAGAAATTCCGCGTTTGCTCTTTAGCATAAATAGACAAATTCTGAACACAACACCAAGCACCGAAACTTCTAACTCATTAATGCACTGTTTTATATCAGAAGTAAACAAAGTCCGATCGAAGATGCTGAGGTTTTTTGTTGGGAGGATTCAAAAGGGTCTTTCACTGTTTGTGGCTAGAAGGCCTGCATTCAGCTACTTGAGTGAAGATGGTGCCCCAAATGAGGCACCAGATGATGTTATGGAAGGTTATTTTGCTGTTGTTGCAATGAAGGGTAAAGAAAGAAAAAGGTTCATTGTTGGGTTAGATTACTTGTCTGATCCTGCATTCTTGGGACTGTTGGATCAAGCTCAAGAAGAGTATGGTTTCCGACACCAGGGAGCTCTTGCACTCCCTTGTCGACCTCAGGAGTTGCAGAAGATTCTAGATGCTCCAAAAGCATAACCACAGATGAAGGAATGAAAATGGATTGTCATCTTTCCCATTGTAGAGAACAACTGTTAGGAAACAAACTCTGTAATAATAATCACTTGTTACTTTTTGTATCTCCAAACATTCCTGTTCTTTCAATGAAACAAGTAAATAACAAGTATTATCTTATTCTGGGTAGCTTTAAAACTTTCTCTTTTGCTTTTTTACAAGTCAAATTTACTAATTTGAATACGATAAATATACCCAAACTCTTGTATAGTTCAAGAGGGATAAAAGAAGAAACATGAAAGAGACACAAAGATGACGCATCCAAAACATTTGATTTTATCACATCCAAGCTTTCTCTTGTAGATGGTTTAAATTAATTTTCTAAGTTAGTATTACTTTAGAGTTAAAAGAGAAAACATTCAACTGTGTATATCAGTTGTCAGAGATATTATGTCGTGTCAGTGTTGGGAGTGTAAGTTTGAAGGAAAAAAAATGTCATGGTAGATTAAAATAGAAAGATTGAGCAGCATTTTTCTTTTTGTAGCAGACTAAATGTATTCAAAGAAAACAGTAACCTGAGAACAGAAGTTGAGATATAACTTTGTAGCACCACAGTTTTTGATTCTCTAGGGCACTTTTGCTCAGCCAGGTTGTGAGTAAAATGATTATGCTCACAGAAGACATGACCTTCATACTGCATACTTCCATGCAAACTATTATTACCCGTGAACTTTGCAATTGAAAGTCAAGCAATTTCCAAGGCCAATTGTTTTCGTTATTCTGCCATCCTCCTGCTGCTGAGAAGAATCATATCTTACTAAAATATTGTTGGGAATCTAAGTATCAATTGTTAAGGTCCATTGAACTCATGTGTCTTTGCAATAAATTCTCTCCCATTGTTAAGTATCAAAATCACAAGAAAAAAAATGAGTTGTACTTCAGCTTCGTAAGCCTTACAATACCAGCATTTCTGTTGACACACCAATTCCCCCCAAATCATGATACCCTCTAGTAGCAGATGAACATAAAATTTCAACAAATCATGACCTAGTGGAGTCCAAATGTCCTGATTCATCCGTTTCTTATCATTTTGGAAATTGGTGTTCTTTCGAATTGAGGCAAACTTAAACAAATGAATATGTGGGGACAATTAATTTTATACCCGAACTTTATGAATATGTGGTGAAAATAATTTCTCAAATTTGTAAGAATGTACAAAGAACAACAAAAGAAAATGATAAAAATAACCTCAAAATTTAACACCAATATTTTTAACATGCGAAAACTATTTAAATGTAAGAAGTTAAAAACTATAAACACAAACCATTAAACAAAGCTCCACAGAAATCAAATATAGGTATAAGAGAGTAAAATTAAAAGCACAAACAAGTATTTATAACCTGTTGAGATTAGAAAGAAGAGTTGTATAATGGTTAAGGTGAATTGAGAGAAAGCTTATGATTGGTGAAATGAAAGATTTTATTGTAAATGATGAATATATTGCGATTTTGTAAATTAGTGCACTAGAAAAAAAATTAATATTACCGACAGTCTATTAGTAATGCATAAAATTTATCGGTAAAAGTGTTGTTGGTAAATTTTACTGATGTAATTTTGTTCTGTCGATAATTATCGATAGATTTTTTTTCCGTAGTTCTTTCCATAATTACTAATGAAAAAAATTTGTTAGTAATTATTGATAGAAAAATCTGACGATAATTACTGATAAAAAAATCTATCTATAATTACCGACGAAAAATTACCGACGAAAAAATCTATCAGTAAAATTTGTCAGTAATTATTAAAAAAAATTCATCAATAAATACCGCAAACTTGTTCATCTTCTTCTCCTTCTCTGCTTCTTCTTCTTTCTTTTATTTTTACCAATTCAGAAGAATGAAGACATTCCAAACAAAATATCTTTAATCCAATTGAATTCTTCATTACAAACTTTAATAAAATTTTGGAAAACAAATTATTAAGGTTCATGCCAAATAGTAGAGGTTGATTCTCCGATCATACGTTGGCTTTGGTTGGACTTATAGCGGACAACGATGACATTGTGTGGTGGTGGCAGTGCTTGGATGCATCATTCTGTGTAAAATGAAGAATAGAGACATTGTCCCTCCCCTATGTGTGTTAAAGAAGAAGAAGATGAAGTGACAGACCTCAAACATGATGACATTAGTGGAGATGGAGATGGTAAACAAGCTGAACAAAGATAGAGGTGCATCAAATGAGCTTGTAGGTGGTTTGAGCTGAGATGAAGAAGTGAGGGAAGATAGAGGTGAGACATGCAAAGAAAATGAAGATGAAATAAATAACATGTTTCGCGAACAGAGAGACAAAAAGGGTGGAAAAATTCCTTCTCTTTCTACCAATAGATTTTTTTGTTAGTAATGTACATTTCATTTACCGATAAATTTAATGATAGATCCATCGGTAAATGAAATATGCATTATTGACAAATTTTTCTACAGATTTTTTTGTCAATAAGAAAAATATGTAATACTGATGAATTTTTTTCTGTCAGTAAAATTTTGTCAATAAATTTAAAATTTTTTGTAGTAATATATTAAATTGAAAAGATATTTCTAGAAAAATGTTGTAAGATTAGAAAAAGATTATCAAGGTGGAATGGAGAAGTTTCTATCCTTTGCGGACAGAATATGCCTTGTAAAATCAGTCATCACATATCAATGGCATCAACAATTGTAAATCTTGAAAATGAAAGGATTCAGATAAACTTTCTATGGCGTTGGGGTCATGAGGGTAGTGAACTAGTGTGTGTGAAATGGGAAAACATATACAAAGAAAAAGAAGAGGGTCCGCTTGGAGAAGTAGGGAAATTTTAATTGATAATACTTTGTTTCATACCTGTAATAGGGAAATTTTACTGTTCACATTCAGGATAGTTGAATTTCCAACTATTTAATCTAATGAAAATCAATGTTAAAGGAAGCAGGGTTTGGAAGTGCACGTGGATAACGTTCATTAGAAATATATGAAATCATAGAAATAGTGTGATATTTAAGAATGGTAGGGTAGATATGCAAAAGAGATTTTTTGTACAACAGATAAAAGTTTAGGTATGATTGAGAAATAGATTCCCAAAGTTGAGGTTCACATATATACTTAGATTGGTGTTTGGGTCTGATATAAACTTTGATTAAAGTCCCCATACTTCTCGCCTTCTTCTTCTCACATCTCATATTTAATTGAACTTTTTAAGAATTTTAATACCCTTTTTATTGAATAATTTACAAACATAATTACAAATTTTATCATTAAATAGTCAAAGTCTAAAAGAAATAACATCTCTATAACTTATTATTATTAAAAAATTCAGTTATTATCAAATTTTATGATATTTATTTTGGAAGGAATTCATTAAGAAATTACAAAGTCGAAATAAAATACAATAACTTTAATATCCATTTATGAACGAAACACTACAAATTTATTATTGATGAAATTATTTTTAAATTGTCTAAAATTTTTAAATTACACAAAATCTATTATCAATAATTAAAATTTTAAAATTTACTGATAAAATTCATTAATAAAATTGAATTTTTATCTATTAGTGAAATTCTACTGAGTTTTTTAAAGATACACGCTCAAATTAAAAGACTAAAACCATTTTAAATTCGATCCTCTCACTTAAAATACCTTTATATGTTTAGGAAAATATTAAAGTAAAAAACTTTTTAAACAAAATATATAACATGCTTAAAACCTAAAGCTTCATATATTTCTCTTTAAGTGATGTACACCTGTCATTACATAAGTGATCACTAATTTTTGTTAATATATTTTTTGAAACATATTTTATTAACAAATTATTTATATTATAAATGTTTGTCACTAATTCTCTTTTGGTGCGGAATTTAGAGAAATAACATGTTTTTGTCGAAAAATCTATCACAGCTATTAATTTATTAGCATTTGTTACTATTTATATGATTCATTATTTATAATAAAGAAAAAACTTTTGGTAGTGCCACATGTAATGTAACTCATAAGGAGGGTTACAATAAAATAAAAGTGGTATCTTTCATTCACTGGGAAAAATAGTGTAAATAAACAATATGAATTCCTGTCATTAGGAAAGTTACAGTGAATAACGAACATTATTTGATAATATTTTTTTCACTAATAAAAATTATATATTATTTCATACTGTATCAATAAATTTTGGGACGGCATGTTTAATTAAGGATTTAAGTAAATTGATTTGAATAAATTAAGCTAGTTACTTAAGACTTTGTATATTTTTCTTTGGACAATAAAGTACAAGGTTTTATCCTTTTTACATTTTTCTGTTTTACTTTATTCCTTAGCCAACCTATGCCTTTTCACGTTATTTTTTCCCCTGTCTTTCAAGAAATGGAGAAGAAGCATTATTCTGTATTCCACAATGCATAAAATAATTTTCATCACTAAATTTTTTTAATTACAAAAAAACACTTAAATAGTGATTAATTTTAGTGATAAAAATATATTTAACGATCAATTTTTTCATTAAAAATAATTTTTTTATGATTTTAATAATCAATGTTAGGAATCAATTTAGATATTAATTTATAATAGAAATTGTTTTAATTATTAATTTAAAAATTAATTTAAATATTTTAAAACTATTTTAGTTAATAATAATTTTTAGTTTATAAATTATATCTTAAGAGATTAATTATTTTTTGTTACTAAATTTAATTTTATTGTAGAGTCATAAAACCAGACAAATTTAATAGTTTTGAACGATTGTTTTTGGACCAATGATTGAATAAGTTTAAACACAAGGAAGAAAATGAGAAGAGAGAGAGAGAGAAAAGAGCGTCTAGATTGAAAATCAAAAGCAAATTCTTGAAGAAGCCGAAGGATTTTCAAAGGGTGAGAGAGTTTATAAATTGCACTATCAATAACACTCAACTGCTACATACAAAACTTTGTCTGTTGCATTGATAATTTTGAACATCTCAAAATCATTACATATCATTTTGACTTGCAAACAGTTTAAAGATTCAACAAATGGAAGAATTGAATGAGCCAAATGTTGCATTAAATGACATGTGTGGAATGCCTCCCAGTCTTACCTGGCTTAGACACCCAATGATGGAGACATATTGCGTGTTCTTCCATCAAAATCCAATTCTAGTTATTCCTGATATCATCTCAAACATCAATCTAAATCGTGGTTGAAGTTTATTGTGAAAATTTGTGAGAAAATAGTTGTTGATTCAGCTCAAATTTCAGTTAAAAAATCATTTGAAGTGACCAAGGTTTTCTTTATATTGTCACTATAGTTGTGATGCAATTTAAATTCACAGTTTAAAATAAATCTAACGGTGAAATTCCATTAGAAATCAAGTTTCCAGTTGTGTTTTTCCTTTCCGTAGCAAAAGAAACATAATACAGTCATATTAAGATTTATCTAACAGTCTCATACGATTTAAAAGTTGAGATAAAAAGTCATTTAAATATATTAATTTTTTGTAGTTCTTCCTCGAAATACATAATAATCGAGTGGAGACTCTAAGGAAGATTCTCAAGGGTCATCCACAGTCTGGACCCAGAAAATCACTCATCCTAGTGATGTTGATGACGAAAATGAAACACCAATAGTGTTGCCACTTGCCAGAAAGTGTTAAAATAAGGTAATTTTTTGGGGGTACGTGGTAGCTATCATGAAAAGAGACTCATTTATTTTCCATTGGTGATGTGCAAACATGTCAGTACATCTGAAAAAGATAGTTTCCAGTGTGACCTAATCATGCAGAAAAATAAAAATCAAGAGAAGAGCACAAATAAAAGATGGCAAGGCTTGTAAGAAAAGAAGTCATAGTGCTAGATTCAATTTACATGAATAAATAGCACGGGTGTCCTCACGGAGACACCGCGTAAGAAATACACGCCAATTGTCTATATGTGAGTCCAGAAGGTTGAAAAAGACCTTCAAAATGTTGCATTAAGTGTGCATGTTTATGCACCAATAAGCAAAGGCTCCACAGTGGTACCTCTCAAGAGTTTTCATGCATCTTATCCTCCTTGTCATCATTATAAATATCCACACTCCATTATCATGAAACTGCAACCTCAACCTCATCTATAAAAATAAGCCTTTCCTATCATATCTTGATCATCAAATTAATTAAGATAACATTGCATTACTAAGTCCATGATGCTTTTGTCTTTCTTTGGCAAGATTCACGATGGCCTCTCAGAAGTGTTAGCACCGATAAGAAGATCAATAACACAGATGATCAACGAAGATCCACTGAATGCATCAGCACAAGTGCCAGATGACGTTTTAGAAGGACACTTTGTGGTTGTTGCTAAAAAGGGTGAAGAAACCAAACGGTTTGTTATGGAGTTGCACTATTTGTGTAACCCTGCATTTTTGAGACTGCTGGAGAGAGCAAGAGAAGAGTTTGGTTTCAGGCAAAAGGGGGTTTTGGAAATTCCCTGCCACCCTCAAGAACTAGAGAAGATTCTAGAAGAAAGAAGAGATCAAAGTGTGGGAGATGGAAGCAAATTAACAGATTCAATTCACATGAGTTGAATGTAGCACTGTATCTCCTGCAGTTGACACGTGAAGTTGAACAAATTTGTACAATTTGCTTAAATGATTACTAATAATTCAGAAGTGTAAAATTGCTAATAGCTCATTAGGATAACTTCACTGAACCAATCAATTGAGAGTCAAACTTCTCTTTGATTTAGTTTGGTGCAACCACTATACAACCCTTTTCTTCTTTCTATATTTATCTCCATCCTCATCCTCATCCTCATCATGTATATGTTTGTTCAAAATTCTCTTTTTAATTTCTTCCTATTTGGATTGTAAGTTGGAGCAACACTATTCTTCAAAAAAATGTCACCAGATCAGGAAAGCTTTAATTAAAAAAATATCAAAGAAGTATTTAGGGTTCATAACTTCTATTCTCGAGTTCGATTCATAAAAAATATAATTTTTCAAATGGAAAATAAAGCAAATTGAAGATCTAACAAAAGGGTATCCGAATTTTAGCTCCAAGAGATCACCACATGGGAAACTACAGCAGCAACAGTGGTGGCAGATGTCAGAAGCTAAGGAAAAAAGTTCATTAACAGCTGCATTTTTTCTTGAGACTACTAGGGAAAGCTACAGAAGAATCTGACATTAGACAGAGGAAAGCTCCAGTACTTCCTTACAAGCCTGAATGACAAAAGAAAGTGAGAGAGGAGAAACAGCAAAATAAGTACTGAGCTAGTATAAAAGTAAGTCTATAAATAACCCCAATTTAGTGCAGTGGAGATTCTGTGTAGTCAGTGCAATTGGCTACCATATGTTGTTCAATCAAAATCGACCAATTCAGATTTTAATATCACCAAATCTGACCTCTCACTTGCAAGTAATCTCAGCCATATCATATGGGGGTCTGATGTCTTAATACTATATAGGTATATATAAAAATTCGCATATCATAATAAATATATAACTAAGCTTTTACAAACCAAAATGCATTTTTCTTTGATATCGTTCTCCTTTTTTAATTTTGATATGTGAAGATAGAATGACTTTATGTTTCAATTTTATGCAATGTTTTCTAAGCCTCATATTTGGCTATCTGATGTTTATATATCTTTATTTAAAGCATGGTAATATATGGGAAGTATATATCAGTATCCAATGATAGACCTTATTCTATGCATTAATTCAAGTACTTTATGCAACATTTTCTTGTATACCAGTTCACTATCGCTGTAGTACTGTAAAAGTATGCATAAATGGGGTCAAAGCTATGCTGTTCAGACATCAGAGAACAAATTACGCAAAAAGAAAATCACCCTAAAAGAGAAACCATTCAGGAAGAAATTGATGACAACAGCCACAATATGCAGGTCTTCTCCCAATTTATTCTTTTCTACTGTTTATTTATTATTGATTTCATAAAAATTCTCAAGGAGGAGGATTTTTTTATGTTTGTCCTCTTACAAGAATCCATGCAATTATGCATTATTGCACTCACTTATCCCAGGCCCTATGACCCTACTGCACATACGTACAATGAAAGCGTTTTGCTGCATTCACATTGCCATTCGCTGACATGAGACAATAACAAGTAAAAATATCTTATTTTCGTACTTCCAATAAGCGAGACTTAATCAAAAACGTTTTTTAAAGAAAAAACAGGAGAAGAATATGATAATTCCAATGAGTGAAGAAAATGATAATTACAAGTCATGAACGCATCTCACAGCAACGCTTTCACTCCCTTTTGGGATTTTAACTGTTATCAGCGTATGCATAATTTAAGTTTTGACTCATCAAATGATGAGAAGATACAGTATCTGGCAACACCCACTGCCACGAAGAACAAATTCTTCACCATTTAAGGGAAGGTTTTTTCGTTGTTGTTGCAATCTAAGAGTTAATTTATGCGTGGTAAAACTCTTCTTTCAAGTTTTCATTGTAGTAACATATGTGATACATTTTTCCAACTTTCACTGAGACATTTTATATACGAATTCAACTCGTATAAAAAAAATTGACTATACTTTCAATTTAAAATGTTTAAAATAAATTTATAAATATATTTACTTTTACATATTTATTTAATATTTAACTTAATATACATTTAAATTTCCAACAATATTTATAATTTTTTACCGTAAGATTACTATTTGAGCGTGAATGATGTTGTTGCACTCAGACAGTAATGACTCCCTTGTCGACCTAAGAAATTGCAGATGGTAGATTGTCGGAGGAGAATGCATAGCACAGTGGACCAAAGATGCAGTAAGGTATCCTTGCCCTAATATTTTGAATTATCTTATTAATTTTCCAGATTTCATTAATTTAAAATTGGTATGTAGTTTTAATGTCTAAGGTACTATTTTTCTTTATTTACTTTTGCAATTATAGTCGCTTCATTTCATATAAATTCCTAATTTTATTATAATACTCATATGCATTATTTATTTATTTTCGTCCAACCGAATGGTACACCTAATATATTCTATTAAGATAAAATCAAATATAGATCAAAAGTACGTGTTTTTTTTACATCACGATAAAAAATGGAAGAACCTGTTGGAAGTCTCACATCGACTAGAGATAGGGCAAATTATAATATATAAGTGAAGTGCAAACTTCACCTTACAAGCCGGTTTTGTGAGGTTGAGTTAGACATAAACTCACTTTCTAATATGATATCAGAGCAATATAAAAAAGGAATATAAGTATAAAAATATATGAACATAAATGCATAGATATGAACAGAGAATAAAATAATTCCAATATCCCCCCTTAAGCTGCAACATATATATCCTTAATGCTCAGCTTGGACAACAAAGATTAAAATTGTGCTGGATGCAAAGCTTTAGTATGAATATCTGCAAGTTGTGATGAAGTAGAAATAGGCACGAGCTTAATTACACCAGCTTGAACTTTATCCCTTATGAGATGACAATCAATTTCAATGTGCTTTGTCCTCTCATGCATGGCGATGACAAAAAGTGATGAGTAGAATCACTTTTGACAAAAAGTGAATAATCTGATTTTGATTGTATGTAGCCCAAAGAAAGTAAAGTAGTTGTCAACTTGTAATTCCATTGTCTAGAGGCCTGCTTGAGTCCATATAAAGACTTCAACAACTTGCAAACTTGGCCTGGTTTTTCTGTTTTGTAGCCAAGAGGAAGACACACGTATACCTCTTCATCTAGATCCCCATGTAAAAACGCATTATTTACATCTAGTTAATGTAAATACCAATGTTTGGAAGCTGCTAAAGCTAGAACCAATCTTACTATCGTGAGTTTGACAATAGGTGAAAAAGTCTCAAAGTAATCTAAGCCTTCCTGTTGTGTGTAGCCTTTGGCTACTAACCTTGCCTTATATTGTTCAGTACTCCCATCAGCATGCCTCTTTATTTTGTATACCCATTTACATCCGATAGGTTGCTTTCCATAAGGTAGATCAGTCAAAACCCAAGTTTTGATATTTTCTAAAGGTGCAATTTCTTGATCCATGGCATTTCTCCAACAATCATGTTTGATGGCTTGGTTATAGGTTTTAGGTTCACTAACTTTGGAAAGAGTAAAGACATATGATTTATGAAGAAATGATAATGCATCATATGAGAGATATGAAGAGATAGGATATAAGGTACCTGTGGATGACTGAGTGGTGGAAGAAGTAGATAACATGTCTCAATGATAGTCCTGCAAATAAGATGGTTTATGTGTTGGCCTGGTTGATTTCCTTTGTGGAGTAGTAGTGGCAGGTTCAACAGAAACAGGTTGAGAAGAAAAACTAATAGGGTCTGGAACAATAGAAGGAGGAGATGTAGGTGGTAAAGAGGGTTGATCAGTAACTTCTGAGAAAAGAGGTGATGGAGATGAATTAATTTTGGTGACCAAATCCAATGAATTTAAATTTTGTGTATCAATAGATGAGTCCTTGTCACTAGTAAGAAAAGGAAATATGTTTTCATAAAATACTACATTCCTTGATAGAAAAATTTCCCTTGAGTTGAAATCTAACAAAAGGTAGCCTTTCACTCCTGTTTTAAAAACAAGTAAAACACATTTTCTTGCACGAGGTTGAAATTTTGTTCTATGTGCTTGAAGAGTTGAAGCATAGCAAAGTGAGCCAAAAACTCGCAAGTAAGTAATGTCAGGTTTAACATTGTGTAACAGCTGAGATGGAGAAAAATATGCCAAAACTGTGGAAGGTAAAATATTAATGAGTTGCACAGCATAACGAATAGCAAAAGACCAGAAAACTATTGGCAAATGGGATTGAAACATTAAAGATCTAGCAACATTGAAAATGTGTTGATGTTTTCTCTCAACAAGTCCATTTTGTTGAGGTGTTTCAACACAAGATAATTGATGTTGTATCCCTTTTTGTCTATAAAAATTTGTCATTGCAAACTCATTACAATTATCTGATCTAACAGTTTTTACATCAATGCCAAATTGAGTTTTGATATAAGAAACAAAGCCAATAAGATGTGATCTTGTATCAGACTTACTTGCCATCAATTTAATCCATGTGAATCTAGACATATCATCCACTACAGTTAAGAAATATTTGAAACCATCAACAGAAGAAGTACAATATGGCCCCCAAATATCAACATGAATTAAATCAAAAGGAGCTTTTGAAACAGTAGTACTTAATTGAAAAGGAAATTTTCTTTGCTTAGAATAGTGACAAGTATCACAAGGAGTGGATTTTGTATCAGGTAAAGTGGCATACATTGTGCGTAATTTGGTATAACAAGAAGAAGAAGGATGCCCTAGTCTAGAGTGCCAAATATCTGTAGAGTCAGGTCTTATTGTAGAACAAGCAATAGAATTCTTAGGAGAAATAGCAGTTGGTGAAGCAAGGGGTGGGTATGCAGGAACTATCATGACATACAAGCCATCTCTTTCTTCAGCTTTCCCAATCATCTGTAGGGTTGACTTGTCTTGTATTTCACATGAAAATTCAGAAATGATAATTTTACAAGATAGAGATTTAGTTAACTTTGTGACCGAAATAAGATTGACTGAAAAATTAGGAACAAACAAGACATTATGTAAGGTAAGGTGTGGGCCAAGAGAAACTGTGCCAGAAAAATGAGCAAATGAAGAGTTCTTGTTGGGTAGAGAAATTTCAATTGGTGAGATTTTATGATAATAAATAAAATGAGACAAAGAACTGGATATATGATCAGTAGCACCTGTGTCTAGAATCCATTGGGAAGAGATATTACCTTGATCTTGAGAAGAAGTGGAAACATTATGAGAACTCACTAGACCAGTAAAATGTGTGACTGTGGGATTAGATTGAGGAAGAAGTGTCAATAGACCTTGAATTTGCTCTTGAGAAAGTCCCAAAGTTGAGGAATGTGACTGCGCCTGAGAATTATTAGAAGAAGAAACAACTGTAGAAGCCATTGAAGGAGAAGAAATTGTAGGAAAGCCAAGAACGAGAGGTGGAAGATGAAGATTTTGGTAGTAAGAGAATTAGTTGCGAAAGAACGTGATCAAGAATTAATTTTCTTCTGATACCATGTATACTAACAGCAAAACATAAATCTGGTCTTGTGTTGGTTAGATATAATAACCTGCCAAGAAGTCTTCTATAGGCTTGCACATCTGAATAGGGTTTTCCTTCTGTCTTGGAGAATTTTGTGCCTAGCTGTATGGGAGTAGAAACAGGTTGACATCCCAACAATCCTGCATCTTCTAGTAACTCTAGACCATACTTCCTTTGTGAAAAATTAATGTCCTATTGAGATCTTGCAATTTCTAAGCCTAGAAAATACTTAGAGCCTATCCTAGCGAGTTCTAAGTGGGCATTTCTGTTTCTATTCCACCCGTTGTCGGGCCGCTATTGGACCACCCAATTTCTACACACACGAGATGTCTATACCTCGACGTGAAAGGGGTGTGTTGGAAGTCTCACATCGACTAGAGATAAGGCCAAATTATAATATATAAGTGAGGTGCAAACCTCACCTTACAAGCCGGTTTTGTGAGGTTGAGTTAGGCATAAACTCACTTTCTAATAGAACCAAAATTGATCTTAAATGGAAGAGGACAAGATTGTAATTAGTCAAATAGCTAATGAGATTTATTAATCACGTTATTTATTTATTTATTAATAGTTATTCTTAAGAACCTGATGCAAAGTCTGCGATCCATACGAGCACGTTTTTCCTCCAATTCATGAATGCATCAAAAAGCTTGTGAAAGCGTGAAAGAATAAGTGCAGAAACACAGAAACATGAAAAGAACACTCTCATTGAAAGAAAGCACTAAATTATTACAAAACTGATTAAAGAAATCTGCTATATATAGTTCAAGAAATGTAAAACATAAAAAGACATAAATTCCTGCTTGAGTGCAAGAAAAGCGCGTTGGAGCGCGGCGAATCAAACTAAATTAACAGCGGATTTTTTTAAACGAGATGACAAAGCGCTTGCTGCATCATGGAGAAATCGTTTTTCAATAGAATTTTCAGAGTTCCCTGTATAATAAACATTTCCAACTTGGAACAAAGATCACGAAAGGTTCATGAAGAACTTTGGTTAACACCACAATAAAACTACAAATTACCAACAACTTTGGTTTTTTATAGGGACACTGGTTCAAATCTATTAATTATAGAAAAGTGACGCAGTGATCATAGATATGAGAATATTTTCTATACTGGTTGAACCCAGAACTAGAATAGAGAGTGATACGATGACAAAACAAAGATAATTACAAACTTTTTTTTTATTTCGGTTGTACTCAGAAACAATATAGAAAGTAACACGGTGACAAAACTATAATAAATCAAATTTTTTTTATACCAATAACATTTAGAACTGATATAAAAAGTGACACAGTGACAACTTAAATAAATTACAATTTTTTTCTATATCGGTTAGACCTAGAATCAATATAAACACTGGTGTGGTGATAAAAATGTAATATTGGAGAACACTTTTTATACCAGTTAGTCACTATAACTGATATAAAATGTTTAATCCTTTCCTTTCATGCTTCACTTTCATGCACTCTTCTCTTTCCATCTCTACACCTCTTCTTCACTCGCTTTCCTATACTTTTGTTCATGATGAACTTTGCTTGTTCCTTTTTACTTGCAATGCTTGTTTTCGCACTAGTTGTCGTCATTGGTTCATATTTTTAATGGTTTTAGTCGTTGTAGAGGCTTGGTCGTCTTCTGGTGTTGTGGTGCATTTTGTCCTTCCTTTCGCGCTCAAGCTCTCTTGCTAGTGTTGTTGTTGCTGTAATGCCTCACTGGTGTTTACGGTTGCAGTGGGTGGCACCTTACCTCATTTTCGTCACACTCAAGCTCTTGTGGTGTGGTAGGTCGCTAACGTTGATCGCATCGTTACTTGTGGTGTATATATAATCAAAGTGAGACCAAAGTGTTTGAACCTGAAGATGAAAAGAGAGGCCAATGGAGCACACCTTCTAATGGAGAAAAACCATCCAAAAGATAAAGTGATTACTAAGGGAAATGTCAAGACCAGGTTCTTCTACAAACAAAATCAAATTGCTCTCATCTCCCAAGTAGAACCATGTAATTTGAATGAAGCTCTTAAAGATGAATTTTAGGTAAAAGCCATGGAAGAGGAGCTAGACCAATTTCAAAAGAATGAAGTGTGAACACTCGTACAGCCACCACAAGGCAAGAACATTGTTGGAGCTAAATGGGTGTTTTGCTACAAGCTAGAAGAAGATGGAACGATAATAAGAAACAAGGCAAGGCTTATAGTAAAAGACTACTCTCAATAGGAAGGTATTGATTTTACCGAAACTTTAGCACATGTTGCAAGGTTAGAAGCAATTAGAATTTTCTTACCTTTTGCAGCATTTAGTAAAATTAAACTTTACCAAATGAATGTAAAATGTGCATTTTGAAATGGTGAAATAAAAAAAGAAGTGTATGTCAAACAACTTATTGGTTTTGAATGGTCAATCAATGCCAAACATGTTTTCAAACTCAACAAAGCTTTATATGGATTGAAACAAGCTCTTAGCGCTTGGTATGAACGTCTAAGCTTCATCCTCATCCAAAACAATTTTACTAGAGGAAAGGAAGAAACCATGTAGTTTCATAAACATTTCAACTTCGAATTCATTATTTATCAAATTTATGTTGATGACATTATTTTCGGTGCTACTACGAAAATATTTTCAAGAAATTTTCTAAGATGATGCAGGATGAGTTTGAAATGAGCATGATGGGTGAACTAAAGTTTTTCCTGGGAGATGAAGTGTAACTAACACCTTAATTTTTTATGCTATCTACATTCACCAAAGGAGGTATGTTAAAGAGCCATTCAAAAAGTTCAAGTTGAACAAAGCAAAGGAGATTAAGTGTAACACCCTAATTTTTGAGATGTCACGTGTTATTACAAAACTAGTAAAATTCAAAATTTATCATAGCACGCGAACGTACTTTTTTTCAAAAACCTTAACTTCTAAACGTTTATAATTTATTCAAAACATAATAGTTCCAAAAACCTTATTCAATTACGTTATTTCAAATAATAAAATAACGAAAGAAATAACTCCAATTATATTGTTTTAACTTGTAAAAAAAATATCTTTAATTGAAATCCCAAGTTTGTTCCTTGTTATCTCTCGAATCTATCATGCCTCTGGAACATCTATAACTTCATCTGCTTACACAAAACATATTATACGATCATCGTCAATAATTTTATTCATAAGAATGTATGAGGTAAGCTACTGATAAAACAATAACAACAACAATATGCATATATATTGATTTTATCAACCGTAATCAAACACACAACAAGATAAATACTTGTTGATTATATCAACCATAATCAAACACCTTATTCATATAAGTAATAACAAGATTCCTAATCCTCTAAATACAACAAATCAATCATATCTGATTACTCAATTCCTGAGCCTCGATACATCCTCGATCCTTGATCCTCACAAACATCACACACCTAGACTAATAGTTTATCCTCATAGTAGTACCTATGCTAACTATACCACCTGGTACCATTACTACAACATAGTATTCCCATGATGTTCCATCATCAAGATAATCATGTGTCCTCTATCACGATTAACCCCATCATGATCACCATCATGAGCCTCCTCAAATAGCATATAAAACCATAGTGAAAAGAATCAATCTCACTCTTATACCCTACCTCACTGATTGTAGCAACTCCCGAAGCCCAATCTGTAGCCTCCCCTACAAATATGTTCGAGTAGTCTTGCAATCCAGCTAAAGGAACATGCCTTCCTACAACAGAAGGGCAAGGAATCCACCATCACCCCCACACAAGGAAGGTTCAATACCCGAAATAAAATTAGCTATCCATAGATAAAAACTAGGATTTACTAGGTATTGAGGGTATACATATCCCTCACTCTCATGCTCATCAACCAGACACTCAGGTACAACCCAAAGCTCACCCATGATTCAATCACAACCACAAGTCAAAACTGACTCTAAACACAACCCCTAAACACATTCTCTAATTGTCATCATTGTTAGAATAGATGAGCTTTGTTTCTTAACACCAAGAGGAGGGGTGAATTGGTGTTTTTTAAAAATAATCGCTTTTGAAATATGTTTTGTAAATAGTATGAATCTTTAAACCTTTCTTGGACAGTAAGCAATATGAATGCAATGTAACAGTATGTGTAATCAATTAAAGACAAAATGTAATCGATTAATGGAGAGAGTTAGGGAGAAGATAAATCAAACTCTGAATTTTATACTGGTTCGACCTCAATTGCCTACATCCAATGTCCTTTCAATCAACTCGAGATTGAAAGCCAATTGCACTATAGAGATCTGAGTTTTTACATCAAGGGTTTTACAGCGACCAATCTGTCAAAATGTAAATCACCTCTCTAACTCACTAATCTAATATAGCCAAATACAAAAGACCTGTAGCAAGAACAATCCTCTCTTGTAGTCACCCCTTTGAAAACCCTCTCAAAGTACAAGAACTCCTCGTTCTTCTTCCTGCAACACGCACAGGGAACAACAACACAATGTTTGCACATCTTCTCCTTCTGATCACACAATAAGCACCTCAGTTGTGCAGAGCGATCAACCTCTTCAAATCAGTCAACCTTGTCCATCAAGAAATCTTCAAGAATAGTAAACCACTTCAAGTTCTTGTTTCTTGGAGCATTTGATCACCTCTGTAAAACTTCTCAAATGAATATGGATCAGATATGAAAATGTTAATCTCAATTGTCTTACAGAAATTCAATCTATATATAGTTTTTGTCAAATTTAATGTCTATTTTTGTCAGAATAATTTATATTATCGTTGTTGAATTCTAAGCCTCTATTATCAGATGGATACCTACTATCTTTTAGTAAGATTCTTAACCGATCATTCCCCTCAAGTGTTCTCTTTAACATTTTGGTGAGAGTGTCATTTTCATGTCTAAGAGACTCAACGCATTTAGCATCTTCAGCTACAATTGTGTCTTCTACAAGCTTCTTATTTTGAAAAAAAAGTTTTCTCCTTTTCCTTTTCTGAAATAGTTAGCTTTTGTCTCAGATTGCTAACGTTTGATTTTAGAGATTTCACATCATCCTTGTACGATGTTAGTTTTTCTTTCAAAGCATTGTTTTCTTCTGAAAGCTCTTTGCTTTGTTTTTGCAAAAGTTTGTAAGTACTAGATAAATTTGAAGAGTGTGAAAATATGCATGAATGATGGAGTGCAAGTCAGAAAAGTCCACCTCGTAATCAAATTCATCTAATGAACTTTCAACATTTCCTGCCATGAGGCACACCTTTGCTTCTTCGTCTTCGTTAGATGTATCCAGATCTTCTCAAGTACTCCTCAGCACTTTCTTCTTATCATTTCTAGGACCAATAGTTCTTCTTTTTATCTTTTCAAGCTCAAGACACTTAGACATGATGTGTCTAGGTTTATCGAACTCATAGCAAACGACAGTTCCTTTGTTTGTCCTTTGGATTTTCCTTAAGCTAGACCCTGTGTGTTTGTCGTTGAACATTGTGCCTCTTTTTCTTCGCCATATTGAGTGAAGCTTTCTTGAGATGAATAAGAGTTCCTCTTCCTTATTTTTTGTTCATAGAGTCTTGTTCATCGTCATACTCTTCTAAGGATTCATCTATTTTGAGAGCCTTTATAAGTTTTTTTTTGTGGCTTTAAGAGCGATGCTTTTCTCTTTCTTTGTTGAGCGATTTTGTTGAATTTCAATCTTATGCACCTTTAAAATTCCGACCAACTCTTCTAGGTTGATGCTATCAATATTTTTCGATGTTCTAAGAGTGTAACCTCTGGTCTCGCTGAACATGATCTTAATGTTTTCATTTTCTAGCATAGTGAACATTTCATATTGTCTGGTTAGTACACTAATTTTATTTCTTTTGACAACATTTAATCCCTCGTATGTTACGAACAATGTGTCTCACATTTCCTTTGTTCCTGGATAAGTGTGAACCTTTCGATATTCTTCCTCAGAGAGAGCACACATCACCGAGTTACAAACCTTGGAGTTTATAGTAAGTGATGGGGAAGTACATGCTTAGAGAAGAGTAAACTAATGACAATTAAAAGAATGGAAGAATTTAAAAACGAATAAGAGAAAGAGAGAAGAAACTTATGACTTGTAGACACGCCACTTGAAGAGGACTCCAAGATAAGTGTCGAGGAATGGACCGCCACTTGATTTGCTCAAGATAAGGTCTATAAAATTGACTAAGAGACATATGACTATCTCTAAGAAGAATGAAAAGTTGCAATTCAATATCAAAATTTCATTGATTCAAAGGTAAGTACAAAGGAGACCCTCTAGGCTACTTATATAGCTTTTGGAATGAGTTTGGAGAAGAGTTTCAAGAGATGTAGGACTTGGAAGGCTTCAACGTTTGGCCAGCAGCTGCAGCAGTGTCCTAAGGTGCTTGGAGTCCCACATTGCTTAATTCTCTCATTCCAAAAGGGTTTATAAGCTTCCTAGCTTTCCTAGAGTTCAAAAACTAAAACTAGTCATGCCTACTTGCACTACAAGCAAATACGCCTATTTACTCTTCTTTTCTTTTAAGACCAAGCCGTGGAAAGTCCCACATTGCTTGTGCTAAAAGGAAAAGAAGGGTTTATAAGCGTTTATTCAACTAGAATTAACAAAAAGAAAACAAAGAGGGAAATACAAGCCCATGAAACCTATTCTACTATTTTTGTACAAACGTGTAAAGAAGACAAGAAGTAAAATGATTTCCTTTAGCCATGCTTCTTGTCATCCTTTTATTCTCTTCATCACTTTCCCTCTCTATGATCACATCACTAAGTATAGTTGTTTCTACTCGTCCGTCCATTTTCTCTTTGCAAGTGCCTCTCCTCTTTCATCAAGAGGTATATAATTGCCCTTATCGATGACATCCCACATATAAATGTGACCCGATTCAAAAAATGCGATCATTCTTTATTTTCAGTAATCAAACTTCTCTCCTTTGAATAGAGGAGGACAATTGACAACGTAGCCTTCATTTCCCATGTATTGGGATCATTTTCTCAAGTCTTGTGAAGAACTAACCCCGCGAGGTTAACTCTGATACCCACTGAAATACGTAGAAAACACTAGAAGGATGGGGTTGAATAGTGTTAAAGGAAAACTTTTTTTCCGAAAAGATAGTTTAACAACCTTGTTAAACATTAAACAATTTATATAAGTTATTAAACACTTGATTTATAAAGTTCTGTTCAAACTGCAAGATTTTCAAACTTTCCATTGCTTAAAAAACATTTGATCATTTAAGCATTCTAGTTAAGATACCAAGCAGTTCATGAGAGTTTTGTCGTTGGATGAAAACATCGTTTATCACAAGGTTTCGTTTAGTCTATGCAAGGCTTTTCTAACAACGCCTTGTTTACTGGTTATTCATTCGGTTTAAGAGCATGTTTTAGTAATATATCTTTCAACATATGTTTTTGAAACAATGTTTGTACCTTTTAGCACATTTACCAAAAAAATCTTTCTATACATCATAATGAGAGCTCATATAACATTGTTTAGCAAAGTACAGCACAAGTGCATTTACCAAGACTCTCATATAGCACATTGATGGATTTAGTAAGGAAACCAGTTAGTAGTGTGTCTACTCATGTATTAGTGTGTTTACTAAAGCTTTTCTTAAAACATTTATATTTCATAAACCTTTTTCATAAAACATTTATCTCCCAACTATATTATTTTCCAAAGATAACACTTTATTTTCAAAAGATGAAACTTTTTCATGTGCTCATTGCATTTATTGTTGTTTGTTAAACTTCAAAACATATGAGAACGTTTAAACAATTCAGTCTTATAGAAGATATTGTCTTAGCAATAGTGTGTAGACCTGATTTCATGAATAGCTTATGTCTATGTGTTAGACATCAATCAAACCCTGATAACTCTCAATATTTTCATATTTTTCTATTTTTAGAAGTCTTTCTTAGTTTCTTTTAGTTTCTAATTATCTAGAATTAGGATAGTTTTAGGTTTTTCTAATAAATCTGTAGAATTGTAAAATTGTAGCTAAAAAGGTATTTTTAGGACTAATTTTTAGTGTTTGTAAATAATTAGGATTTTATTAATTTTTTTTAGAGAAAATCTTTTAATAAAAATAAATCTTTCTTTTAATTGTAAAATCTTCTTTTCTTTAATTTTGGATTGATATCTTTTTCTCTCTTTGCTACAGAATAGACCCTTCTAAATTGGGCTGAGGTGTCAAACATGCTTAAGCAAGGAAACAAGATATTGGGCCGCTTAGGATTGGGCTCCGCTGCCACAATTGGTTTATGCTGGGATTAAACGCGCACATAATCTTTGAGCTGCTACTATGAATTGGGCAGTGATGTGAAATGGGCTAGGTTGATCTCCAACTGATTGAAACGCTGCGTTTTGGAGAAGCAAATTAATGAAACAATGAGTTTGGCATCGCTGCAGCTGTTTAAAAGGTCTCTTTCCCTTACTGTCATTTGGCAAAGGCTCTTGAACATTCATTTAGAGAGAATAGCAACCCTTAAGCTAGGGCTTGGTTCACGAGAGAACAAGAGAAGCAAGAGCTGAAGGCACATGACCGAAGGAGCTGCCCGAAGAAGATGACCGGAGCTGACCGGTGCTACCATGAGGAGGATCTAACGGCTGGGAGGAAAAATAAAAGTTGGTCGTCCGAAGGAGATAGCAAAACGTCCAAGCTGCAAAGGTTTCTTATTTACCATGTTTTTCTTTGTCCTAGTTTCAGACCCTATATAAAGGGGTTTTCACCTTGTAAAAAAATGGACTTACACGGAGAGACTCTCGAACAAACGCACTTCACTTTTCAGTCAATGGTTTACATTCTTTAGACTAGGGTTTTCATTTTCCTTGCTTTTGGAGTGAATCATCATGGTGGTGATAGCCCGTGGTGGCTCCGATTGCGAGTTTTATTCGGTACATTCTTGTGTAAATTTCATTTCTCGTTTATAAAGTTTTCGTTCTTGATGTTTCTCTATGTTTAGTGTTTTATGATTCTGTTTTGTTAATCGTTTTTTTATGTTTCCATTCTCTGTGTTTCTTGTGTGGTGATTTGAGGAAAATTGATTTAAACTCGGATATCTGCACATTGTAATTTTTTTTTTGGAATTATACGACCCGAGATGGGCGTAAATGATCGAGATGTCTTCTCGAGACAGATAGGAGTTCAATCAATGAAATAGACTTTCTATCTTTAGTTCAATCAATCCTTTTTGTAAATTCCTTTTTGAATATGAATAGACTTTCTATCTATATTACTTTAGTTTAGGTTTTATTTCTTTATTTTCCTTCTTCTTTTCTTTTACACAGATTATAGTTAGACTAGTTTTAATTCTTTTATTTTAGTTTCATTCATTTTAAATGTCCCCACCTAGTTGAATAATAAATAAGTAGTAAATAAATACAAGACCTAACCCTACACTTTAATCTTAATTAGCTGAGTCCTAGGATTGATATTCTGGTTGCCCTATGCTACACTAGTGGGGACCAGTTCTTTGTTTTGCCTTAGGCGACTAAAAGGCAGTTTAACAAATGGCGCTGTTGCTGGGGACTCGGAGAGTTAAGTTTTAGAGTGTTAGGTTAGTCTTGTTAGCTTTATCTTTTTCTGTTTTTGATATTCTGTGTGTTTAGTTTCTGTGTCTCAAGCTTCAGTTTCTGGAAACATTAAAATATGTAAATAGTGGTAGTTCTCCATGATATTATTGTTTCTTGGTATAACCTTGGCTCGAAATGAATTCCAGGTTTAGACAGGTTATGTACCAGACCAGAGATGGCGAATTCACAGGACTGTCTGTACAAGCTTATCAAAAGGCTGCCTAAGTACCATGAAGTGGTTGGAGAAGAGCCTCACATGCATCTGAAGGAGTTTCAAGTGGTCTGCCTCATGTTCAAACCAGCAGAAGTCCCTAAAGATTGGGTCAAGTTGAAGGCATTCCCCTTCTCCCTTCAAGATGCAACCAAGGACTGGTTGTTCTACAAGACTTATTCAGAGCCATACACTTCTTGGGCTGACATGCAGAGGAGTTTCCTGGAGAAGTTCTTCCCAGCCTCAATAACAGTCTCCAAATAGAGGGAAATTAGCTCCATTATGCAGCTGCAAGGAGAGACATTGAGGGAGTACTGGGACAGATTCAACCAGTTGTGTGCTTCTTGTCTAGGGCATCAAATCAGTGAGCACCTGCTTATCCTGCATTTCATTGATGGATTGAGTATACAGGACAAACTCTATGTTGATGTTGCAGCTGGAGGATCATTGATGGACAAGACAATTTCAGAAGCCAGGTGCTTGATATCAAAGTTGAGTGGTTGTCATGATGAAGCTACTGATTCTGCTGAGAACACAGGTTCTGTTTTGCAACCTGAGCAGGTTTATTCTGAACTTAACATTGTTATACATGTTTCTGAGGTTCAACATGAATTTAATGCTTTTAATCTGTTTAAATTTGAACCCATAGAACCTGCTCTGGATACTGTTAATATCATGCTTAAACACACTCACATTTTTGATTCAACATTTGAAATTGAACATATTGACATACCTTATGTTGTTTCAGAGTTATGCACTGATTTTGACACCATTTCAGTTGCTGATTTGGTGGAGAGTGGTGAGGATATTTTTTAGGAAACGGTACAGGTTGATTCTAAACTTGAGCTTCCTATCTGTTTAGGTGAGGTGCAAACTAGTTTTGATAATCTCATACATGCTGAACTTGAGAAACCCTTGCCTGATATTCTTGCTATTATACCTGGCTGTTCTGAATTGCTGGATGAAATTTTTTTTGAAGAACATATTAAAATTCCTGATATTGTTCATGATGTGTACACTGAACTTGATGATAGCTTTGTGGATTGTGCTGATTTAATTGAGGAATTTGCTGATAATTGTAAAGACATTTTTTGTGAGTCAACACATGTTTATTCTAACTTTGAAGTTCCAATTGCCATACCTGAGTTTCTTACTCAGTTTGATGCATTTAATTGTATGCGCATAGATTCTTTAGAGCCTATTGTTGAGAGTGATGTAATTATTGATTCTAAGATTCTTGAAGTAATATTTGAGATTGATCATGTTCATACTTCTGCTGTTTGTAATGATGATATCTGTTCAGCCTTTGATGCAATGTTCTTTATTGAAACTGATTCTAAGTTCACAGTGGACAAAGCTGCAATGTTTGATGATTCACTTTTACATGCGGACTTTGAATTTAATGTTTGCTCTGCAGCATTAAACGAAGAAGTTGCAGGCATTGAAGGCACAAGGTTGTTCTGGTGATTGCAGGAGACGAAATTACACATCCTCAAAGAATCTGGACCACACAGATTTAACAGAAAAGGCAAGAGGAGTCATGGTTGATGCAAAAAAGTGCTTGGAAAATGCAGAACCAGTAGCTAGCACTGGATGGGAAGCCAAAGTTGTTGCAGCAGAGAAAGGAGGAAGGCAAGAAAGCCATGGAAACAATGATGGAAACTCTGCATAGAGGAGCTGAGCGCAATGGAGAAAATCCAATAAGCTCTTTCTTTTCCCTTCTTCTCAAGTGTAGATATAGGTTTTTTGTGTTTATTAGTATAGTAATAGGTAGTATCATAAATAGTAGGATAGAAAATATGTTATTTTTCATAAAAATTAAAAAGATCAAGTTTGACTTGTGGCTTATTTGAACAAATTTTCTTCTTAGTATAGCTTGTAGTTTTAGTTTTCTTTTTCCAGCTTTGTTTTTGTACATGTTGTGTTCAGTTTTCTTGATTCTGTTCTACATATTTTTTGTTAAATTCTAGTTCTACTTGTATAATTCTGCATGTTTGATATGTATATATCCGTGTTTTGATTATGTGTTGTTATTAGGAAGCCTTACCCACTCACACATTGAGGGCAATGTGCCTCTTAAGTGTGGGGGTGGGAAGGTATAGGTTTAAAATTTTTGTTTTGATGTAAATAGATCTGCTTAGTGTTTGTTTGAGTAATAAATAGGCGTAATTTTTTTTTTCTAAACTATTTTTTCCTTTAGCTGTAGGTCTGTTTTAGTTTAGTGTAGTTGCTATCTTTGTTATAATGTGTAAATACCTTTTATAATTTGCTTTAGTTTGTAAATAAGAATTAGTTTAGCTTTTAGTTTTGTTGTTAACAGTTCTGAGGTTTGTAAAATTCATTCAATTTTGGTTCAGGTTGTTTTAGCCTAGTCTCTTTCTTTTTCCTTAAATCTGTTTGTAGAATTTATTTTAGGATTCAATTCTTTTCTTATTTCTATTTTCTTTTCCTCAGTTTAGTTTTCATTCTGATTTAGTTCTGGAGTAGTTTCTATTTTCATTTTAGTTTCAGGATTTGTTTGTAGTCTTGTTTCTAGATTCTTTTCATTTTTCTTAGGTTCTGTTTCAGCTTTTAATTAGAAATTGTTTTAGGAATTAGGTTTTGCTCTAAGTCTTTCTTTTCTGGGTTTTGCCTTAGGTTCTGTTTGAGTTTTTAGTTAGCATCCCCTATTAGGTTTTTTTCATCTTATATATTGTTTTAGGTTGTTTTCTACTGTATAGGATTCGTTTAGGTTGCATACTCTTTTGTTTCAGTCCTTGAATATTGTAAATAGCTTTAGGTAATTTTGTTTAGGTATTTCTAGATTCTGTTTCACATTTCATTCAATTCTTTGCTGATTTACTTAACTTTATAGCTTTGTTTCTCTAAGATAGATTGTCAATAGTTTCTTTAGCTCTAAATTTAAGTAGATGTAGCTCTAGCAGTAGTTTTTGCAGTTAGATCAATTCAAATAAGCAGTTTTTGCATGAAAGAGAGTAGCAGTTCTAGTTTTGACAAATTTTTAACCCTGGAGAGTTTTGGGCCAAATTTTTGCTTTCTAGTGTGATTGCATGCATGTATAGCTATAGTTCTGACTTTGCATTGATTCTCTTTGAGTGTGCTTGATCTTGGTAGAACTTTAGATATGATCTAGGCCTTCTTTCTTCTTCCAATTCACATACATTTCTTTCCATTGCACCCTCATTTGAGCCGAAGCCTTTTCTTTGCTTTCCATCCATTATAAACCATCTCCCCCATCTATAAACAACCTTGAGAGATTTTTCAGAAATAAGGATAATTTGGAACTCAGAAACCAGAAAAGAGTGAGGCCAGAGGTGAAATTGAAGAGAAAAAGAACTCGAAAAAAAGCAAAATCTGATCTGAAAAAGAGAAGAAGTTTGGAAAAAGAGAAAATGAGAAAAATAGAAAGAAACACAGGAAAAGAAAGAAAGAAAGAAAAAATTAGATTCTGGCCAAGCTAAAAGAAAATACCTACAGTGAGTTCAGATTCTCCCTTCTTTCTTGCACATTCTCTAATCCATTCCAGCTCTTATTTCTCATCCATCTAGCTTTTTCCATTCTCCATTACATTACAAGCCATGCAAGTCCTAGTGATCTAGAGTTACCATGATTCAAGCAGTTTCAACTAGAGTTTTTCCAAAGTTAAGAATTGTGGTTCGTCATGACATGTGGAGTGAAACAGGCTGACCTTATACAGTTGAGAGAATCTGAGTGTAAACACTTTGTCTTGTGAGGTTGAAATTTGGGTTGCTACTTCTCTGAAATGTTTTCTTCTGCTTGTTTTGATTGAATCTGATTGTTCATTACTAGCTAGAGTTGCTAAAACTTGGGTTTGGAGTGAAAGATTCTGATTATGCAAGTTCTAATTAGAGAAAAATAGCTAGAGTTATGTGAATTGGTAGAATTGAGTTAGCTGAAATAGAATTTAGAAGTTTCCTGGTTGGTCTAGTCTTTCATTTTGTAGTTTGATTCTTTTGTTGTGTACATTGAGTCTTTTGTTTTTCTTTATCTTTTTAGTTTGTCCCTGCCCAGGAGGGTAGTTGTTTAAGTGTAGGGGTGTGATAACTCTCAATATTTTCATATTTTTCTACTTTTAGAAGTCTTTCTTAGTTTCTTTTAGTTTCTAATTGTCTAGAATTAAGATAGTTTTAGGTTTTTCTAGTAAATCTGTAGAATTGTAAAATTGTAGCTAAAAATCTATTTTTAGGACTAATTTTTAGTGTTTGTAAATAATTAGGATTTTATTAATTTTTTTAGAGAAAATCTTTTAATAAAAATAAATCTTTCTTTTAATTGTAAAATCTTCTTTTCTTTAATTTTGGATTGATATATTTTTCTCTCTTTGCTGCATAATAGACCCTTCTAAATTGGGTTGAGGTGTCAGACGGGCTTAAGTAAGGAAACAAGATATTGGCCGCTTAGGATTGGGCTCCGCTGCCACAATTGGTTTATGCTGGGATTAAACGCGCACATAATCTTTGAGCTGCTACTATGAATTGGGCGCAGATGTGAAATGGGCTGGGCTGATCTCCAACTGATTGGAACGTTGCGTTTTGGAGAAGCAAATTAATGAAATGGTGAGTTTGGCATTGCTGCAGCTGTTTGAAGGGTCTCTTTCCCTTACTTTCATTTGGCAAAGGCCCTTGAACATTCATTTAGAGAGAATAACAACCCTTAAGCTAGGGCTTGGTTCACGAAAGAACGAGAGAAGCAAGAGCTGAAGGCACGTGACGGAAGGAGCTGCCCGGAGAAGATGACCGGAGCTGACCGGTGCTGCCATAAGGAGGATCTAACGGTTGGGAGGCAAAAGAAATGTTTGTCGTCCGATGGAGAGAGCAAAACGTCCAAGCTGCGAAGGTTTCTTATTTACCATGTTTTTCTTTGTCCTAGTTTTAGACCCTATATAAAGGGGTTTTCACCTTGTAAAAACATGGACTTACACGGAGAGACTCTCGAATAGACGCACTTCACTTTTCATTCTACGGTTTACATTCTTTAGACTAGGGTTTTCATTTTCCTTGCTTTTGGAGCGAATCATCGCGGTGGTGACAGCCCGTGGTGGCTCCGATTGCGAGTTTTGTTCGGTACATTCTTGTGTAAATTTCATTTCTCGTTAATAAAGTTTTTGTTCTTGATGTTTCTCTATGTTTAGTGTTTAATGATTCTGTTTTGTTAATCGTTTTTTTAATGTTTCCATTCTCTGTGTTTCTTGTGTGCTGATTTGAGGAAAATTGATTTGAACTCGGATATCTGCACATTGTAAATTCCTTTTTGGAATTATACAGCCCGAGATGGGCGTAAATGATCGAGATGTCTTCTCGAGACAGATAGGAGTTCAATCAATGAAAAAAAAATTTAAATCATGTTGTTTTAGTTTTTGTTAGATGTTGTTTGTAGATTTGGTTGAAAATGATGAAGTTGAATGGAATTTGTTTTGATTTGGTACATCAATTGATTGTTATTCATTTTAAGTTCTATATTAGAACTTGAGACGCCGAGGTGGGAATATTATGAACGGGATGTCTTCCTGTATAATAACAAATCAATTGATACACCATTTCAAGCATTTCAGTTCAAATTTATGATTTTTATCCAATGACTTTGTTCTGTTTAGTGTTTTAGGTTATTTTTTTTAAATCTGACTTCCATGATTAGAATTTAGGTATTGTTCCTGTACACTTTAGTTAGTTTCTGTTTGATAGAATTCATGTTAATAGGTTGATTGAGATACTTGTAAAATAGGTTTCTGAATCTGATTTTGGTTAGAAACAAAAATTAGAGTTGGATTCACTTTGGTTTGGTACATTGATTGGAGATCACATATTTTGAGTTCACCAAATGAACTTTAAGACCCTGTAATGGGCTTAACTCCCCAGGATGTCTTCCTGAAAAGTGATCACACATTCTTTGCACTGATCCACATGGATTTGATTCTAATTTATGTTCTAACTAGTGTTTCTTACTCAATTGTTCTTCATTTTAGATGTTAATTGTTTTTAAATTTCTTTTCACTTCAGATTCAATTCATGTTAATCTTTCATTTCACTGCATCAATTTTTTTTACTGTCTATAGTAGATTCATTCTTTCATTGTTACATTTCATATAGCTCATGTTAGTTAGCATTCAGGTTTCTTAATTTTTACATCTGTGAATACATTTTTTTTTATTGTTCCAGTTTAGAATTTAGGTTCTGTTTTGAATATGAATAGACTTTTTGTCTTTATTACTTTAGTTTAGGTTTTATTTCTTTATTTTCCTTCTTCTTTTCTTTTACACAGATTATAGCTAGACTAGTTTTAATTCTTTTATTTTAGTTTCATTCATTTTAAATGTCCCCACCTAGTTGAATAGTAAATAAGTAGTAAATAAATACAAGACCTAACCCTACACTTTAATCTTAATTAGCTGAGTCCTAGGATTGATATTCTGGTTGCCCTATGCTACATTAGTGGGGACAAGTTCTTTGTTCTGCCTTAGGCGACCAAAAGGCAGTTTAACAAACCCTAGGGAAACCCATATTACTGTTGCCAAACAAATCCTTTGTTATCTTATTTTAACGATTAACTTTGGTCTATGTTTCAAAGCCAGAGAAACGTATATGTTACAGGATATTGTGATACAAATTATGCTGTCAAAAGAAAAAGTATGAGTGAAAGATGCCACTTTATAGGAGAAAACCTCACCTCTTGAACAAACAAGAAGCAATAACATTTGCATTTTCGACAGTTGAAGTAGAGTAAATATCAGTTGCAAGATTGTTGTTCACAAACTTCGTGGTTCAAGAATCAACTAGAAGATGACAACCATCAATACAGAAGGATTCATATTTTTTGCAATAATAAAACTGTCATTAGTTTATCTAAAAATTCCATTTTGCATTCAAGGATCAAACACATTGAAATAAAACATCACATCATTAATGATTATGTTCAAAAGCAAATTATTGATTTACAGAATGTAAATACCAAAAATGAAATTGCTAATATCTTCACAAAACCATTGATTAACTACTTGAAAAATCTTTTAGGCATGACAGTTGTGGAATAAATGTTTTAGGTCAATGCGTCTATTGCTCTCACAAAGATGTATAAATCGTTAATAACTACACATTCATAATATAAAATATACAAAACGATCGGTAAATAATTTGTATTTGTTTTAATAACGTATGATTAGACCCATCAAATATACTATTAGATCACCCATCACTAGTGCAGAAAGGGCTTTAGACGTCAGTTATTTTGGGCTTTTAACGTCACCTCCCGAATCAACGTCTATACGGGTGACGTTAGTGGGACGTAGATTTTCTGTAGGTGCGACGTCGTTATAAACGTCGGTTAAGTGAAAAACGCGACGTCTATAAAGACATCAGACATTGCACTGACCGATGTCTAAAGTGCCCTTAGACGTCAGTCAGTCACACGTACGACGTCTATAAATCCACAAACATTGCATTAACCGACGTTTATGGGCACTATAGACATCGGGTTGTACATTAACCGACGTCTATGAAGTGTTCGTTGTGTTTTAGGGTAGCGTAGTAACACCTCCTTCCTTTGCTAGTTTCTTCGTAAGAAAAAGTTGCGTCTTTTTTATTTCTTATGGCATTTCAACCTAAAGACGAACCTGGGTCGTTTCCTAGGTCCATTCTGACTGCCAAGGAAAAAGAATACGATATTGTATTCTTTATCGTTGGCGATCGGAATGGACATAGGCAACAACCCAGGTTCGTCTTTAGTTGAAATGCCATAAGAAATCCAAAAAACGCAAGTTTTCCTTATGAGGAAACTAGAAAAGGGAGAAGGTGCACTACGCTACCCAAAGACACAACAAAAAACCGCACCAAAACACAACAAAAACTCATTTTAATCGGTTCAAATGTGTTATAATACATCAAAGATTACTTTAATCGGAGTAAAAACAACTTTAATTGGTTAAAAGGAGAGCAAACTTACCTGGAAATGTAGCGCAACAGAGAGAAAAGGCGAAGACGATGAAACTGTTGGTTTGCAAATTGCTGGTTCGTAGGATTATTTAACAAGAAATTCGACGTCAGTTGGACACAAATCGGACGTCTATAATAGCATATATGTTGGTCGCTTGACTAATAAGACGTCCATTCGATATAAAAATTAATATTTGTGTTATATATAGACGTTGGCTTAGCGGGATGAGACATCTAGTTGGCGGAAACGAATGACTTTTCACATACCTGGTAAGATTATAGACGTTGGTTACTGAAGTAACGAACGTCTAGAATTATATAGACGTCAATGTGGCGGGATCCGACGTTTATAACGTGGAAAAGAGTGACTATTCACATACCTGGCAGACATATAGGCATCAGTTAGAAAGGGCCCCGACGTCTATATGTCTGACAGGTAGATGAGTAGCATTAATTTCTGCCAGATAGACGTCGATGCCCGCGCCGAACTAACGTGTATAATACTGAAAGAAACGACTTTTCACCTAACTGTCAAAAATATAGACGTCAGGTTGGAAAGCCCGACATCTAAAACACTATAGACGTCTGGGATCCATCTAACGAACACCTATATTGCCAACTTATTTTCGAAAATGTCACCGATCATCAATATACGTCAAACTTACCCTTAATCGACATCTAATGTGTGACGTTAAACAGAGTTTTTGCACTAGTGCATCAAAGTTTAAATTTACGTTAATTCAGTTGATTAAGTACTAATTCATGAAGTGTAAAGTCCACATACAGAGTCTTTTTATAATTAACTTGATCATATCATTTATCAGCATCAGATTCTGAAAATTCATGATTTACATGAAATTTATACCATGCAAGTCAATATTAACAAAAGAAAAACACTTAATTGTGTATTGAATGAGCGCAGTAAAGAAAAGAAAAACTTGAATAAACATTTGAAGCAATACATTTTGCCGACACATGGATCATTGAATAATGAATTCCATTGGAGAAAGACACCAAAAATAATGCAGCGATGAGCGTCTCAGAAACACAACGTACCGAGTACACACGCTGAGTGTCGTCTCGAAAAAGACTCTCAGAAGCTGCTGCATTAACTGACACTCTTTCTCCCTCAGGCTCCACAAATTTCGTCAATGTTCCTCCAATAAAAAGTTAGAAAAAACTAAAAATTAGAAAAAATCAAACTAGATAATGAATTATGTGTTATAATTAATTACGGAATGCTTTAATATTAAAATCACCCAATAAAGCAAAACATAATTTAACTTCCAAATATTAATATTAATGTTGGTAAACTAAAATAGATGTTAAAATTAAACATGTCAATTGGTTTGACGAACGCTAATTAAAAAAATATTAAAAATAATAGGTCGTTTTTCTTTGCTGTACTAATGTGAATAATTAATGTTGTTGCATATCTTTTAAATGCTACACTTGTAGTTCCATAGTTGGAAACCTACTGCTAGGTTTGTATTTTTCACTAGTGAAAAAAAAAAGATAATTCGTCCAATAAACTTCAATTACAAGAAAAATGAAATCTTTAGAAACACGGTAGCCTTTTTCAAATCTTTTTTACAATTATAAACTTTGGTTTTAGGATAACTGAAGTCTATATATTGACCATGTGAGTATAAGTTTTGGTTTTACAGAAAATTTATACATTTTAATAATTTCAAAAATGTCATTGTATTATTTTTAAAGACTTCATTTTTCTTAAATTTGAGGAACAATAGACAAAGTTAAATGCTCTTTTTGCATTGCATGTTTGTGTGCATGGTATGAGGAGATGTTGGAATGTATGATGGCAATGTTGGTTGTTTTTAAGATTAGCTTACTCTTCCGTTCTGTGCTTTGTGATTTCCACGTATAATCATGTTGGTATACACGAGAAAGAGGAATAATAGGTGCTGAGAATGTTTCGTAAAAGAGGTAGGAGCTGAAAACTCCTTAACATAGTTGAAATTTTGTATATAAGTTTACGTTTATTTCTCTAGAGTCTTATAGTCTTCTAAGTGTATTCGGTTTTGAAAATTTTTATATATTACGGGAATGAAAGTAAATGTATATGTTAAATTTTGCTATGCTTGTAGCACCCTAAGTTATAACTGTTAAAAGATACACCTTTCTTATTTAGACAATTGTGTTGAACTTCTTTCACTAAATGTTGGTTAGAAGCTTGGGAAGGATTATTGTGACACTTGGGATGCGATGTTACAATCTCTTAATAGGATAAAATACTTTTATAAAATTAGTAAGAAGTGAAGTTCAATAACTTTTATAAAATACTTTTTTTTATTGGTCTATCTTATGCTATTTGTAGTATCCGCACATATAAATAACAGAGAAGCATTGGAAAGAAAAATAAAAAATTGTAGCATGTAACAAAAATGTTTAACATAACTTCATCTATATTTCATACATCGCATAAATAAAAACCTAGGTAGTGAAGAAAAGAAACGAGTCAAATTATATTCATAATCATTAATTGATAAACAAAAATTAAGATATTTGTTAAGATTTTATTTGTTTTTTAGACTCGGATTAAAACAAACTTAAAAAGTAATATATAAGAAAAAAAATTATATATTTACTATCTTATGATTTTAAATTAAAATATGAAATAGTTATATAAATTTTTTTTATTAGATTTAGAAGAAAATTTATTTTTCATCTTACGATAAATTTATTAATAGGAATATAAGTCGATAATAAAAGTTTTACAAATTACTAATCCAATGGACCATTAAATATAATGAAAATATTATTTGATTTCAAAAATACTAAATTATCAATAAATTTTATTCACGAATCTTATTAATAAATTTATTATAAAATTATATATATGGATTGATAATTTAAATTCTAAAATCTATTGATTAATACATCGATAAAAATTAATTGATAACAATGAAAATTCTTGTAATATAATTTTCAATATATATGATTGAGAAAGCTCAATTAAAAGGCGAATATTAAGATATGGAAAATTAATTATATAAGTATATAAAAATAAAATTAAATATAAAATATTGATTTTTTAAATTCTAAAAATTAAAAAATTTACATATAATTTTTTTCATAGTATTTATATATAATTATAAGATGAAGTTTAATATATATATATATATATATATATATATATATATAATTATGGATGAAGTTTAATATTTTAATATCAGCTTCTAAACGGGTCAGGTACGGATATTATACTATTCGTATTTATGGATATCCGCTGCAAAAAAATAAAAATAAAAATTTAATTTTAATTTTAATTTTTAAAATAATTTTAATTTAATTTAACTAAAATTTTATTTTAGGTAAACCCAGGCAACGCTCTTTTCTTTTTACACAACTTTGATCTTCCTTCAAAATCACAATCCCTTTTCCACGAACCAAAGAAAAAACTAAAGCAGATTCCACCATGGACCTTCTTCTCCATCACCAAAAACACACGTATTCTATAAACGCACAAACGCCCAATGCCACCTTCATCCACTACGACACAATAAACAGATAAACAATCATTTTCTTGATTTTTCCATCTCCATTACATTGATTCAGACCACTCATTTGTTCATCATCCAACCTTTTTTTTATTCATTACAGCTTCATCTCATCTGATTTTCATTTTTCTCCTTCTCCTCAAAAGTCATCATGCACACACATTCTTTTTCTCATTTACATTTAAAGAAAGGCAAAGAAGTCAAGAGGGGAAAAGAAGGGGCGACCTTCGCGGGTTTGGATGAGGGAAGAAGAAAACTTTTGAGGCTTTCGCATCTGAGGAAGATAAGCATCGGCGGTAACGTCGGCAACATCGTCGACAACGAGTAGGGATATCGGGCAGAGGCGACGCGATCATGGTGGCAGGGTTTCATCTTCGCATATCGTAAGGGAGGTGGTTCGTGCGTTTTGGGAGGAACGTGAGAGCAGCGACGCTTCCAACACGGGTGACCTCGTTGGTGGCGCTTTCGGTCAGCTACGGTGAGGCGTGGCAATGATGGTCAAGAGAAGAGCAGGGCCGACCGTAGATGGGGATGAAGAAGAGACTTAAGTTCTCTTTTCATTTCTGGATGAAAAAAATAAGAAACCCTAATCTGATTTGAAAAGAAAAATGGGCCTTGGGCTTGTACCAATATTCACTTGCAGTACTCCTACAAATTCATTGCTACACCCCTATACTCATGGGCTTGGACTGCATACACATTCATGAATTTTTATTTTTGCAGGTATCCGCGGTTTTAAAATATCCGCGGATATATTTTAAGAGGATATCCGTGTGGTTAACGGGTCGAGTAGCGGGTAGATTTTTTTTTGTTGGGTCGGGTTGCAGGTAGGCACTATCTGTGCCCGACCAGACCCGTTGCCATACCTATTCCCGACCATGACTTTAAGAAAAAAATCTTTCCCAATGGCGGTTTGCATAGACAAATCATATATATAATTCACGGATTCAAGAAAGATTTGCATTCTAATTTTCCAAAAAGGATCATTTTCACCAGCAAACAGAGGTGGTCTGTTTGTTGAAGCACCTTCACCAATTGTTGGGAAACAGGTAGGCTTCATTTTAACACCAAGAGGGGGGTAAATTGGTGAGTTTTCAAAATCAGAGTCTTTTCGCAATCTTTAATTATGGTGATACTTTTTCTCCAGTGGCGAAAATGACCTCTGTTCGCCTATTCATTGCCATGGCCGCTCTTCGACAATGGCCTCTTTACCAACTTGATGTCAAAAATGCTTTCCTTAATGGTGATTTACATGAAGAAATTTATATGGAGCAACCGCCCGGCTTTGTTGCTCAGGGGGAGTCATCTGGATTGGTATGTCGTCTTTGCAAATCCTTATATGGCCTAAAACAGTCTCCTCGGGCCTGGTTTGGTAAATTCAGCTGTGTTGTTCAACAATTTGGTATCTAGAGCTTAGGTTCGGTTCTACCTGTTCTACAGTCTCCGGTACGCATCACCGCCGCAGTCGCCGCAGCCCACCATCGTCGCCGCCGCGCCGTCGCCGGAGTTCCAGAATCGACCGGCGACCACTCCATCCCAAGCGTCTCGGCCGGACGACCACCGCGGTCCAAAGATCTCCGCGATCGGAGTATCCACGCGCCGCCACGCGCCGCCACCGTCACCGGCGCGTGTAACCCACGCGCCCACCTCCGGCAAGACCCACTCGCCGGCGCCGCCACAGACAGGGTCGCCGGAGCCCCCTGAGTCCATTCCTAGGGTCGGTGACGACTCGTTTGGACTGTATTTGAGCATATCTGACTTTTACGGTTTGCTCATTTTTTTCCCGGTGAAACTCACTTGCGTCACCGGAGCTTTCCGCCGCCGACCAGCACCGGCGTGATCGCCTCCTCGCCCTTATTCTGGATCTGTGGTCGTTACGTCAATCGGAGCACATTGAATTTTTAGGGTTTCTCCCTCTCCATGGCTGCCCAACGTGATGATCGGAGTCTGTCTCGCCAGCCAGACCATCCTACTTCATCAAATAGCATAGACAATTCTGCACTCTTTCAGGAATTTCTCAGATGGTATGAGGACCGTCAGCACTCTAGTTCCACTACATCTGCTTCTGTTACACTCACAGGTACTCCTTTTGTTGGTCTGACTCACTCTCTCGGATCTTGGGTCCTTAACTCAGGCGCCACCGATCATATCACTGGTAACAAGTCCTTGTTTTCTTCCTTGTCATGTCCGGATAACTTACCCTTGGTAACAATGGCTGATGGGTCTAGAGTCTCCTCTCGTGGTATTGGTACTGTTCATATTTTTCCGTCCATATCCATTGATCATGTACTTTATGTCCCTGGGTCTCCTTTTAACTTATTGTCCGTAAGTCGTCTAACTCGTTCCCTTAATTGTGTTATTTCATTTACCAAAGATTCTGTTTGGTTGCAGGACCGGAGTTCGAAACACATGATTGGCACAGGATGTGAGTCTCATGGCCTATATCATCTTCGCCCTTCTCCACATGCTGGCATAATCATGGAGTCACCATCCCTTCTTCATGCTCAATTAGGTCATCCCAGTCTTGCCAAACTGCAGCAACTTGTTCATAGTTTTTCATCATATTTAACACAAAGTATAAAACTTTACAAACTTTCTTGAATCGCAAGTAATAGAAAATTAAGTGCAGTGAAAAATCAAAGTAGACTACGTGAATTGTAAAGTCGACTGAATATAAAAGAGTAGGGATAGAGAAGTCAAACGCAGATTTTTATACTAGTTCAGCCTCAATGCCTACATCCAGTGTCCTTCCCGTACCAGGAAGGAAATGCACTATAATGGTCAAGGTTTTTACAACAAGGCTTTTATAGAGACCTCCACGTCAAAAATATAAAACACCTCTCTAACCCTCTAACAAAAATATAGGCAAACCACACAGCAAGACTTGCAGCAAGATATCCCCTTTCCTGCAATCTGCTACCCACTTTGAACAATCCTCAAAGTGTATCGCACTCCACGAGTCCAACCCCTGTAGTCACAACAGGTAACACAGCAATCACCACGGATTGCAACACGAGCCTTGATTAGCAAGCATGCACCTCAGTGTGCAGAATTTGATCAACTAGTAGGCCCAGCAAATTCTCCATAAGAACTTCTTCAACGAAAGATCACCACGATCTTCTTGATGAGTTCTTGGAGCTCTAAATGTGTTGTCATCATCAAAAACCAGAGTGATATAGATATTGTGTCGTTAACAATCTCAACATAGATGTGACACTGTTAATCACAGAGACTTTGGTTGAACTGACAATTTTCATTTGTTGTTTTCAAATTATGATTCTGTGATTATTTACTCTAAGAACTCATCAACAAGACCGTGGTGATCTTTCTTTGAAGAGGTTCTGAAGGAGAAGATTTCGTGCTTTATGGTTGATCACATTCTACACACTGTGGTGTTCTTCAACTGTCAAGGTTACTGTCAATCTGTGGAAAGATTTTGTGTTATCCTGTTGGGATTACAAGAGGTAGACTCGTGGAGTCTGGACACTTTAAGGATTGTTCAAAGTGGGTTAAAGATTACAAAAGAGGGGATATCTTGTTGCAGATCTTTGTGTTGTTGCTGCCTATATTTTGGTTAGAGGGTTAGAGAGGTGTTTTATATTTTTGACGTGGAGATCTCTATAAAAAGCCTTGTTGTAAAAACCTTGACCATTATAGTGCATTTGCTTCCGGGGTGAAAGGACATTGGATGTAGCCATTGAGGCCGAACCAGTATAAAAACCTGTGTTTGATTTCTCTATCCTTACAATTTTACATTCAGTCGACTGAACTATTTACCTAGTCAACTTTGTAATTCCGCTGCACTTAAACTTTTCATTCCTTGCGATTCAAGAAATTGTGTAAAGGTTTATATTTTGCAAAAAATATTTTAAAAAGACTATGATTTTTAAACCTCACCAATTCACCCCCCTCTTAGTGTTGAAACTAAGCCAACCCGTTTTCCAACAGAATGGTACTAAGTAAAGGTAAGAAGAGAGGTTTTCGTCTAAAATTAGAGGTTTAAGAGATAATTTTCTAAATTATTGGTTTTAAGTGAGAATATGAGATGTATATCAATTGGTTGGACTTTTAGTGACTTTTTTTTATGATGGAAGTTAACTAATATGTGATGTAGGATGGATTGGTAGTCATTATAGTGGGTTTGCAATGTGGGTTCAAAGGTATTTTAGAGGTCTTGATAGGTAAAAATTCCTAAAGGATGTAAATTTGATATAAACCAGATCTTTTAAGCTTGTTTTTAAGTGATTCAAAACTTGTTTGAACCTTAAAAATGATATAAAATTGATGTTAGGATCTTTGGTAGTTGATATGTTGAATTTGACTTGGTTTTGTAGAACTTGTTTAAGGTAGTAAGTTCGTTGAAGAGGTCAATATAAGTTAGGGTAGTGTTTATTGAGGTTTCTCTATGTTTAGAGGGTCCTAGGAATCAACCAAAGTTGTGGGGAAAGTGTTTAATGTCATAAAAAATTGTTTTAGCCATATTTTTTGTTTTAATCAATTATGACACTAACTTAATTGACTAAAACAGACACTTCAACCTAATCGATTATGACACTAACTTAATCGATTAAAATAGACACTTTAGTCTAATCGATTATGTTAATGACATAATAGATTAAAATATGCAGTTTTGCCCTGTTTTGCTTTATATGAGTTTTGGCTTGCCTTAATAAATTATATTACCAAACTAATCGATTATTTCTACCATTAAAGTGAAATTTTGACTAATCTAAACCAAATTCACTAATACTCATATGATTTATGTTTTTCATTATTCTCTTATGATCCTAAACAATGTTACCATCAATCTTTATATGTCAGTATGCAATGTAAAAGTTAATGGATATGTATATGGTTTCAAAAGTGTGAAAGGGAGCTCCAAGGAGGAACTTCTTAGTGGTAGTTTGAAGTATTGTAAGTATGAATATGTGAAGCTTAGTCTTGAAGTTCATCCTGACATTCTAATGGTCATCCATTCTTAAGTAGAGACGGGTAAGGCATGTCGTGAGAATAGTAGGAGGTCCTAGTCTTGGGGCTTTACCTTGGCCTAAGGCGAGTGATAACGGACTAACCTTATGTGGTACCTTAGGGTGGCCAAGCTGTTTCACTACAACAAGTGCAAGAATTGCCATAACTTGATATTCATACTAATCCAGATAGTCAACAAAAAGGGTTGTCATGCATAATGTGTTTGTTGATTTGGTGTGAGATATGTATCATGCATTAAATGTTTAACATGTTTTTAATTTATTATGAAAATGTTTTATATCACTAGCTTACCCTTTCTTTTGTCTTTGTTTGTTTCTATGTGTTTTCTCTTTTGCGATGATCACCTTAAATTGGTGTGAGCTTAGGAAGGGCGTCTTTTAGTCGCTCAAGGTGAGATTGAGAATGGAGCAACATCATAGATCGAGTTTTGTTCTTCAAGTGTAAGGTCTTCTTCATCGAAAGTTTATAGTTCCTGGTAAGTTATCATCTATGTAATGTTTTATTTTAGTAGTTTTATACTACTAAAATGGGATGTTACATTAATGGTATCAGAGTAGTTCATCCTTAGGATGACCTACGGGTTGTGGGTTTGTCGTGCCTGTTGTTAATCCCCTGGCAAGTGTACCAGATCGTTATCAAGTAATATAATTGGTAAAACCCAATATCGTTCTCCCAAAGGACTCAAAGGCCTGATCTTTCGTGTAAATTAATCTTATAAGACTTGAAAGAAAATTAACTTTGTGTTTTAAATGCAAAAACAAGAAGTAAACATGCAAATGCAGTTGATTCAATTGACGAGAAAAAGTATGGATGAATGGAGTTGTTGGGGTTTACAATTTCATCTTATCCCAAACACCATAATTGGCCGCTCAACGGTTTGCTTCAAACTGCACCACCGCTCAACGTCAAAGGAAACCGCTCAGCGGTGGTGACTAGGAATTCTTAAAAACCCTTTTAAAATCGCCCTATTCTCCATTCTAACAAATATATATATATATATATATATATATATATATATATATATAATTCCATCTCTTGATTTTTTTTCATATTTTCTTCAGATTAATTTTATTGTTTTCTCTTACTCGTTCAAAATTGTGAATTTAAACATCCTGCACTCATATCACAGGTTCTAAGCTCTTTTCAATTTACTTTATTTTTATTTATCAGCTCCAATATACATTAAATAAGATAATGATATATACACATTAATATCTTATGGTCTTTGTCTTTCTCTTTCACTTTTTCAAAGATGCTAAGGTAACTCCGTTACTCTTCGTAAATGTAATAAACGTGTTGCTGTAGAACTCAGAAACTTTTGTTTGCACCGCCTTGTAATATTATTATTCATCCAAAAAACTTTAAAATAATTTATAGAATAAAATATAGTTTCTCCCTTAAATATTTTAAAGTCCGTTTTACTTTAAGTAAAAGTTAAGCTTTTAGTTTTTATCAAACACGTGTTTTAAGTTACACCAATCTTAATAAATATAAAGATAAAAAAAGTATTAAATATATATAATAGTTAAATTGAATTTCAAAATATTTTGGGAAAGTATGAAGTAGATTATGTAAGAGTTTTTTAAAAGAAATACTGAAATTATGAACAAGTTTATATAAAAAAAAATTATAAGATGATTGTTATCACAAAATTTTACGAAAATAAAATTATATATCCTTTCAAATCCCCTTAATTTTCTGATCAATTATTAACCCAAACCTATGTTTGAAAAATGTCTCCTATTTGAACGTCAGCATCTACCCGAAGAAAACACCGTACTCTCCAAGAAAACAGAGGATTGCATAATGATACATACAAGTCATGAAACTCGGCAAGTTTTCCTCCCTACGAGGATTTCGATTTTATAATTAAAGATTTTGACCAATGACCTGTCAAATAATGCATTAATTAATAATGAATGCAATGTTTGTCAAGACGCACTAGCAAGTATGGTTCCTCACAAGCAACTTCGTGTGGGTTTCCTCATGATCTCAATATAAATACCCAATTTCTTCCCACACGCACCCCAACTTCAAAGTTCACACCTTTCAAGTTGAAAATCACGATCAGAAATCATCACCCAATCTTAGATTTCACGATGATTAGGTCTTTCGTTGGAAAGATTCAAAAGGGTGTCTCGCAGATTGTGCCTGGAAAACCTGCACTGAACTACATCAATGAAAACCAATTGGAAAACACAGGGGCTGTGCCAGAAGATGTTAGCAAAGGGTATTTTGCAGTTATTGCAATCAAAGATGGAGAAATCAAAAGGTTTGTGGTTGAGTTGGATTACTTGACTAATCCTGCATTCTTGGGACTGTTAGATCAAGCTGGAGAAGAGTATGGTTTCAAGCAACAAGGAACTCTTGCAGTCCCTTGTAAGCCTAAGGAGCTACAGAAGATTCTAGATGGTTGGAGAGTGAGACCAGACACCATCAAAGGTGCAGGAAGTGATTTATATGTACCTAAGTTTCTATGATTGGAGTATAAGTCGGAGGTTTTAATTTTTCTAATCATTTTTTTTTTTGTTTAGCTTTTTGCTTTTTGTTGAACTAATGTTTGTTGAAAGGATGTGAAGTTTTGTGGAGAAATAATAAGATGGAGATGTCATTGAAATATAAATCTACAAAATCTTTTAGTTTTTTACAATTATATTTGTAATTTGAATAGAAAATATATTGATATTTTGTGTTAAAAGATTTAAAGTTTATTATTAATGGTATTTTTAATGTATTGTGCAATCTGTGTTATCTATTATTTGAACATACTTCTATAAATAGATTAAACTAGAGTGATGTTTAGGTCAAAAATTATAGTTAATAATCTAGATTATCTAATTTGATTAGGTTAGCTAAATTAAAAAAATTCAATCATCTGATTTGATTAGGATAGCTAAATTAAAAATTTAATCATTTGATTTGATTTGGTTAGGCAAACTAGAAATTCAATAATCTAACTTCATCAAGTTAGGTCAATTAAAAATAATAGTATGATATAGTCAACTTGTTATGAATTATTTATTTATTTATTTAATTTATAGGCTAGCTTCTCGACTGTTCTCTTGACTCTTAAGGCCTAGATATCCAGCCCACATTCTTTGAACGTCCTAATCTTCCAGAATTTCATCTTAAGCAAAGATAATCAAAAGCGTATTTAGTTTAATAAACAATTATAATAAAATTAAATGCGTGTACCAACTAGAAGTAATTGAAGAACTAAGAAAGATGATATATAATGATAACTCAAAATGATGATGGCAATGCTATGGATCAATTAATAGAAAAGACAAGATAGAGCAAAATTCAACGATTTGTGGACGTATGAGATTGTGAGGATTAGAATTAAAAATCTAAATAAAAGGATTGTAACTACTGCCACAACATATGTTATCAAAATAAGTATGATAAAATTCTTTTTAAGTGTATTATTGATTTAAAAAGTATGTATATATTGATTTATTTCACATCAATAAATAATTTATTGATTTAATATTTTGACTTATTCAAATACTTATCTAAATTTTAACACAACGAATTTTTCTGTGTTGGCGCTCAATTATTTTTCATGACTTTATCTAAGAAAACATAGACATCTCTTAACTTTTCATTGTATGAACAAGTTGTTACATGATACAAGACATTTGTCCATAACCAAAAAAGAAAAGAGATTTATTAATTAAATAGTCATATAAGCTTACAAGAAATTTACCTAAAACACATGTGTTCTATTATTTCCGTATATTTAAAAAAAAAATGATAAACTACAAAATTGTCACTCTACACTTTTTAATCATACCGATATTCACGTTGCGCAAACAAAAACGCACATGTAGATAAAATGAAAAGTAGTAATTAAGTTCACCAATGTTTAACGAGTCTCTCACACCTTGTATGATTTTACACATAATAAACATATCTTACACATGTTTCTCCTCTTACTGAATAGAAAACAGTGTGAACTTTTAGTTTTCCTTTTTACAAGTTAACCTTATTTCATAAAGTTCTCCTCACAAGACACTTGATCTTTGATGAAACCCATACCAAACAAAAACAAAATGGTCCCAAATCGCTTTTAAGTATATAGTTGTTGAATGTTTATTTTGTATACCCGTTTAGAATCCTTTTGTTACCATTCATTTTTTTTTCTCTTACAAGAAAATCACATATTTTGAATTTATTTACAGATTTTAGTATATTGTTGAACTGATTTTAATATATTCCAGCCATTGGTTTCAATATCAACCTACCACTGTTTTATAGTATTTGTTACCACTGATTTTAATATAGGAATATACTAAATGAAAATAGAAAGCATGGATTAAAAATACATGAGAACTAAAGATGAAAATATTAAGAAAAAAGTTTCGTTCAAGGAATATTTAATTTTGAAATTTAACAAAATCGAAATAAATATTTATCAAAATGATTATTTAGGATAACTCGCTAATTATGACTAAATATTATCTAATCTCTATCGTAAACAGATTATAAAAAATGCTATAGTAAACAGATTATTTTAAACATTATAGTAACGAGTTATTATAAAACTGTTTATATTCGATGTATGAATAATTCTTTTGTATGTTTTGTAGTATTTCTTTGCTTTTGTAGTTTTTATCAATGACAAAATACTTTATTCAAAAGTTTGTGCTGATTCAGAAAGACCTTATGAGATACAAAGACATTCTCAAAATGTTTCTTTACTACTTTTTGTCTGACCATTTGTACAACAACACAAATTTTTTCTGCATAAACATAGTAGCTTCTAACAATGTACCAAAGGCTACATTAATTCTATCAAAAGTCAATGTTCTAATGTAACAGATCTTTCTCGAAATTCTCTACAAATTGAAGATTGCATGGAGAAGAGAAGTAGAACAATTCATTGCACATACTCTTACGTTGTTGATCTCTCTCTTTGTTTGTGCACTGTCTAGATTTGAGAATACTTCTTTATAACAAGTCTTTCAAATATATATTATTTTGATCATATCTTGTCTAACAATGTTATTCATTTGTACTTATTTTAAAATATTCATTTGTTTTTTAGATAAATAAGAGTGATTCAAAACACTTGGTTTGTTCAACTCAGGAGGAGTTAATCGGTAAATAGCTAATTTGGATGTTGTAAACAAGGAGTGGTGAAACTCATTTGTAACTTGTTAAAGTTAGTGAAACACTTTAAGAGTACTTAAAGGACAACTGGACGTATCTCAAGTTGAGGGAACCAGTATAAAAAAAACTTTTATCTCTGTCATTTTTGTCCTATGTTTCTAAATGATTTCAAAAATACCCAAGTGTTCTAACACCGTTTACATACTGTCTAACCCTGCAAACAACGTCTAACACTATTTGCGAAAAATTTTCAAACTTTATTCACATTATAAAAAAACTGAATTTACTGATAGAAGATATCTGTCGATAACGACAAAAATTTGTCGATAATGTTAGTTTTTCAATGAATTTCTAATGGGCAGATATATGTCAATAATTATCAATGGATAATGACTAACGGTAATTATCGACAGATAATGGTCATCGATAATTACCAACAAATCATATTTGCCAGTAATTACCGCTGACCGTTATTTGTCAATAATGATGTGACCCAACGCGGTAATACCTACATAATAATTCGTTAGTAAGTTCATTATAGTAAAGGGGTTAACAAGTTCTAGTACAGTGGATAACACTTCCTACCTAACCATAATGAACTTGGACATAGTCAGATGCAGTGACAATCAAATCCAGACAATGTATACAATTCAAAAAATTCAGACAATGCAGTGACAATCAAATCCATATCATTAAAAACATAATTATAGTGTCATTAATACAAACATAGAAGTATTGAAGTAAACGTACATAAAACAATCCTAATAATCAGCATAGTCATTAGAATTATTTTGTTCTTCTTCATCCTGTTGTTGCTATGAAGGTGGCTGGACTAGTGTGTGTTGCACTGGAAAGCGTCGTTGTTGGGACGGTGTTAGGGTGGACTGAGGTTGTTGTATCATAGGTTGTGATTCTAGAGGCAAGAATCTCATGACCAAATTTTTGAGATTCACAAATTGTTGTCTCATATCATTATTGGTCACGAGTTTGTATTATTGTCTCATATCATCATAAGCCTAGTCACCATTACCGAATGTAAATATTGGTGCTTTAATGTACCTCTTCCAGTAGTGTAATTGGCAACAAATTGTCTTGCTCCATATAGTCATCCTTTTTTTATTCCTTGACAATGTTCACCGAACAATGTATCATAATGATGTCATCGTCATCAGTATTTGCTTCTGATGTATCATCAGGACATAATGCTTGCTCCGATCCGACCTGTAAGAATCTAGTTGAAAATTCTTCCTGTTAAAGAATATGCAAAGTGTCAATAAAATGAGTAAGTTTAAAAGGAACAACAAATTGGTTAAATCCCTTTCTAAGATGAGTTTGTTGAAAGATCTCACCAACGTGCATAGCTCATTTCAACCTTTCATCATGGTAGGGTCACGTCACGAATTATATTCTCAAAGTCGTTTCTCAATGACCTCGATATCTTCTCTACAACTCGACTGGTGGGCAATAACTCTCCATTTCAGTCGAGCTGATTTGTCATGGTATCAACTCGAGTTATGTACTCAACTACACCTTTCGTCTCCTTCATCCTCAAGATCTCAAACTCACACTAGTAAAAAAAGGAGATTTGAACTCGCATATTACGCCTCTAGTTAACGTAAACCGAAGCATATCAGCCTAAATGCCTCAGTTGTCAAATACGTGCTGCTTAAACACAATACTACCTCGATTATAAAAAAAAAACCGAAGCATATAACTCTTTGAAAAAAAAAATCATTTGACTCCTATCTGCTGCCACTGTGAAAAGAAGCATAGTGCTTCGGTTCCTACAACCAACCGGGGCATATTTCAGCCACTTTTCTGACACCTATCTGATATCCCCATGTTGCACTGCGATGTGATGACTAACTAAGTATATTACATCGGTTTGTTTAGTCACCTAGGGCCTATAAGCCTGCGATACACTGCTCCGTCTGATAAGCATTAAGTTATACATTAATAGAATTGAAACATATACTGCTTCGGTGGCTTGAAACCAAGGTCATACACCATTTACGCTTTGGGTGGGCGCCTAACCGAGGCATATAGGCATTTACTGAATTGTTTTAGGCACCGGTTAGTTTGGTAAACGAGGTAGAATACCCTTTATGACTCGGTTAGTTTTGAAACCGAGGTAATATCACCCGCTCTTTACCCCCTGAAACACGACATGCTTTGTTCACGCGTTACTTCTTCTTTTGCCAATGTTCTTCTTCTTCTATGCCATTGCCATCACTGCCCACTTCTAGCGACTCCCTCGCCGCTCCTCCCCATCTGCGTCGTCGTCGTTCTCCTTCTCCCTTGTCATGCCTCTGCTTCTCTCTCGCGCCCCGCCTCGCATCTGCCTCCTTTGCTGCCACCATTATCAACCAATTTCCAGAGCATAAAACCTTCTTTTTTCAGACAGCTGAAAGTGTTCCTTCTCTGCCACATTTTCGTTCTGTAAGACCCTAGTTGGATTTCAAGTAATTCTTTCATTATTTCCTTGTATTTAAGATTAATATATGTTCTGGTTTCATTTTGGCTGCTCTTTGTTCAAGTTTTTTATTTGTCTTTAGTAAAGATGAGAACTTTATGGTAAAGATGGGAACTGTATGGTAGCAGAAAAGAAGATGAGGCTTAGAAGAAGATTAGAAAAAGTGTAGAGGATGAACTTGTGTGTGCTCTCCGGGTTGAGCGCGAGGTAGCAGAAAAGAAGCTCTTTCCAATTAGCCGCCACGTTGATCAACTCGGGACTCTCCGTCACCATCTCCTCCATGGAGCACCGGAAATCCGCGTAGGGGTCCAGCGAGTACATCTCTACCGCAACGCTGCCTTCGAGCGTCGTTTTCGCCTTTTCGTCAACGGTGGCGACTGGATTTCCCAGCGAGGACGAGGATGGTCACAACTTTTGCATAGCCTGTTTGGAGGATGCCTTTGCCGGAAGAAGAAAACACTGAAGAGTCAAATGAAAATGACGAAAATCAATACGAACTAAAGTCTAAAAAAATTAAAAAAAAAACGTTATTGCCTCAGTTATCTAAGAACCGAGGCATAATTCTTTCTTGTTTTAAACCGGTTCGTGACCGAAGCATAAAGCTTTCCTCTTTTTACCTCGTCCGTATATGCCTCGGTTGCACAACCGATGCCTATAAGCAAAAAGAACGGGTGTCTTTTCTCTTTACTGTACTAGTGTCGTCTATAATAGTTTAAGATCAGACTTGCTTTACTCAATCATCCCACCTTCTCCAATATCTTTAACGCTTCTTTTGAAGATGTAACATTTGTTATCTTCTCAAAGTTGGACTCATCCACAACTCATTACAACAAGTACATGGTTGTTTTGTCCTTTACTCATGTTTTTCTCAACGAAACAACATGGACAACCGTCTATTGTTCATATTTTGTTAAATCTTGGTACCATTTTCAATTACATCTCACACGTCTTGGGAACCAAGGAGGGCCATCATCTACAGACTCCAGTTGTCATAGTTGACTTTCTTTGCCAACTAGAATAGGAACACATTATTGGCAAGGTTGGTCATCTTATTCTTCCTTTCTAACTCTAACTTTTTCTTAAACACTGAGACACCCAACTAACCTTGATACCAAACTGTTAACAAATACACTCTTTTGTGCATAAAGTGATTTATTTCGTATGTGTATTTCATGTCAACTACACATTATAACTTATATGACAAACATTTGACTTAACCATAATCATTACAAAAACACATTACTATAATGATCATTAATATCCAAATCATAACACACTAATATCTTAATTTTTATTTTTGTAAAACATTAAAATATTACTACTCATAAAAATTGTTAAATAACTGCTCAATTTAAATTTATCCAAAGTAGAACCTCAACACTTAGTTCTCTTGTGGTTGGAGTTTAGTGTGAGTGCGACCGAGGTTTACATGTGATTGTTATTATTAATTGATTTAGAAATATCTTCATTGTATGAAATGTCAATGGGGTCTACACTGTTTCATCAAAGCGCTTCCATTACGCGTAAGGGGAGGAGGGGCCTGGAGACAAGTCTGTGAGTACAAAACAACATGATTGCATGCATAGATCAATCTCTGTCCAATACGTTCATACCAGTCCAGAACACAGAGCATCAGGTGCGTGAAATGATAAAGTTCTAAACATAGATATGGAACAATGATCAAAATGAAAAAACAACAAAAAGAGCCTTCGTACAAACAATCTAAGGTGAATTCAAGAAACAGGTGAATCTTAGTTTTTCTTATAGTCAGTGGTTTATATGTGTAACTCAAACTCAAAAATTTAATTCGTACATTTATATATTAATTTATCATTTTTTTTTAAATAGAGTAGGATCTCCAACTGTTCTTAAATGAGAACTGTCATGAAGTTTCTTCATCATTTTTCCCAAAGAGAGTTCGACCGATTGAATATTAATGGAAACCACAATAGCCTTACACAGAATTCATTGCCACCTTGGTGACATAGGCACTGAGTTCTTACATACCATCATCAGATTATGCTTTGTGTATTAAGATATTCGTTTTTCAAAATTTAGTTTAGTTATTTGGAATATAGAATTAAAAGTAGAAATTTCAATAGTACCGAGTCATCATGCAAAAATGAGGATAACAGAGATGTCAACTGAGAAAGGTGTTTTTATACATTTAAGATGCATATTTAAATAATCTATAATCCTCGCAATTTACATTCCTTTTTTTTTTTCCATAAAACAAACACCCGTTATTGACCTAATCTTGAATTATGTAAGAACAAACTTTCTAATAATTTTTTCATACCCAAAATTACATTATTTTTGTTATGAAAAAAAAATGTTATTTTCTTTTGCTCTAGTTGAAAGTCTCTAATATTCTAAAGCAAAGCATTCATAATGAGTTAAATTACTTTGTGAATCTACCACTCTATTTGTGGAATTTTTTTTAGTTAGTGCAACTCACACATTCGATGTATACTTGGCTTTAAAGGCCTGATTTCCTACAAACAAAGAACTATATTATTAGAGAAACCATCTGAATAAGATAAAAAGTTGAATATTTACAGTGAATGGTCTAGTAAACAGTGGGAATAATTTAATGGTCTAGTAATCATTGTATATCGAATTTGTAATAAATAATTGATGATTGAACATCAAAATGATTTAAAAATAGAGATCGTGCCTCTTATAATATATATATATATATGATATGTAATCGTTTGACATCAAATGTAAACGGTGGAAGAGCCATTTACATTTGTGATATCCTTACCATAATCCCTCTAAAAAAGCTGACAATGGTATTGTTCCAACAGTTTTTCTTAGTTAGTCGGCTCAGAGATTTGATTTGTTTTCAAGTACCACATTCTAGGTATTTCGATTTGATAGGAATCTATTTCAAAGCATTTATGTCTGCTACAACCACTACAACAACAGTGCTGACTAATGCCAACAAAAATAGTAGCTATTAAAGTCGGCCGGTTTGATTGACTGTACATAACTAAAATAATTATAATTATTATTAAGAATTTTTTAAATTTGTATTATTTAAGCTGACGTTGAGTATAAATTAGAGCCACTCAAGTAAAGGTAGATATTAAAGAAATGCAAATAAAAATATGGACCTCGATTATAAATAAGTATTTAAGAGTATTTTTTCGTATTTTGGTTGATGTTTGTGATCAACATCAACCACTTATCTAAAATTAAGTTACTTAAAATTATGTATGTCCATATGCCATCAATTAATTCAATATTTTACGTCGGTAGAAGTCACTTGTTTGTGACCAATAGGTATTTTAGATGCTTTGTTATCTCAGTTTATCTATGTTGTTTGCTAATACACTCCCATACTTTCTTTTAGGAAAAAAGTTAGCATAAGATGAGTAAATAGTAGATATCGATATGTTATTATGACTTTTTGTTTTGATTTGTTTTTATTTTATTAATATAAGTTATAATTTAAAAGAACGAATATCACAAAGTTTAGGATAATCCATAACAGTTATAAGGTTATAAATCTTGAAGGATGAAAAGGAATAGGGATCTAGTTTTATTTTTCTTTTTATACATGTTACTTTCAGCACGAAACTCAATTATCTTTATTTAATATATTTATTTTTATTTATAAAATATGGTAGTAGATTGTAGGTTAATACAAAGGGATAAACAGAATAATAAAAATTAATATATTTCAACATTAGCAGTTTTGGACAATATTAATTCAAATTAAATAATACTATAACATTAATTCAACAAACTCAAATTTGAATATACAATATTATAATATTATTATAAGTTAAATATATTTTTGTTGGCACAAAACTGAAATTCACCTTTATCTCAAATTTTGTTACATTTTAATGGTCAAACTCTAAAAATAGATATAATCTTTTTAATCTAATTATAAAATATTTTTTTACAAGTTAAACAGTATTTTAAGATAATCTTTGAATTGTTTCCATCATTTGCTATATTCGAGATCAAATGATAGCATATAACATAATTTAACATAATTTAGGTATTATGACTATATCAATTTATTTTTGAAGTTTGAGACAAAAAATATTATATACTTTAGAAAATAGACTAGTTCTAATTTTTCTTCTAAGTTTATAAGATAAAAATATATTTGAACATATTATAATTACATTAAATTAAATAATGTAATGTAATGGGTTTGTAACGTCCTAAATTTACAGATGTCACAAGTTATTAAAAAATTTATAAATTTTAAAATTTTATCATATTGCAGAAAGGTAGTTTTAAAAAAACCTTAACTTTTAAGTATGCATAACTTACTTAAAACATAATAGTTTCAAAAATCTTTTTCCAATTACATTATTCCAAAAGTAATTAAAATAATTAAGGAAATAAATCAACTATAATTATTGTTTTAAAAGTCTATACCAAAAGAACTTTTAAAGAAATTCAAATCTTTCTCCTGTCATCTTATGTATCAAATGCCTCTAGATCATCAACAATATCATCTGCACACATATAATACATTAAACGATCATCGCAGATAACATTATTCACAAACACAAACACGTATAGGGTAAGTTACCGATAACACAATCATTAAAAAAATAAGATATAAACACACTAATTATATCAATCATAAACAACCACCCCATACATAGTAGTAATAAAAATAGGATTCCTAATCATCTAACAAACAATTCAAACATAATGAATTACTCGATCCTTGATCTTCGATCCTCAATCCTTAACCATTGATGTCATCTCCAACATCTCACACCTAGACCCCTGGTCTATCTACCCATTGACACCTATATTAACTACCTACTATAACCATTATAATAACACCATTATCAACATAGCAACACCTAGACCATCTCAAAGTACCATGATCATCATCATAGATACACCACCATCATGACTATCCCAATCATGAACAACACCATGAGCATCACCGTACCATAAACACCATAGTGGAAAGAGTTTGTCTCACTCTTATACCCTACCTCACCGACTTAGCCGCTCCTACAGCCCACTTGTAGCCTCCCTTGCAGGACATCTATAGCCTTCCCTACAAATCATTTGTAGCCTCCCCCACACACACTACAAAAAATGTTAATTATTGACGGAAATATTTTGGTCGGTAAATTTGACTTACCGACAAATTTTATTGAAGAAATTCATTTTTTTATTACCGACATATTTTATCGACGGAACCATTATCAAAGAAAAATCCGTCGCTAATGCAGTTTACGTTTATCAAAGAAAAAATCCGTCGGTAATGCAATTTACATTTATCGAACGAAAAATTCGTCGGTAAATCCGTCAGTAATGCAGTTTACGTTTACCAAGGAAAAATCCCTCAGTAACGTAATTTACAATTACCTAAGGAAAAATCCATCGGTAAATTCGTCCGTAATGCACATTGGATTTACAGAAAGAAAAAATTCGTCGATAAATCCATCGATAATGCACCTTGCATTTATCGAAGGAACAATCCGTCAGTAAAATGGGCGAGAATTTTCCAGCCTATTATTTTAATTACAGATGGAAATATATCTCCCTTTCTCTCATTTCTTCCTCATTTGCGCGAGGAAATTGCTTTGTTGCCTACTTCTCCATCTTCCACTCCATCTTTTTCTTCTCTTCCATTCCATTACAACTACAAATCAAGACTGCATCCATCCACGTTCAGCAAGGTCACCATTTCGTTCAGTCAGGCCGCCTCCATCCATCATCTCTACAACCACTGCCAACACCGTCCAATGTATCTTTTCTTCTCCTTTCACGCTTCAACTATTGCCAGCACTATGCAACCCGCTTTTGTTCTTCCGTTTTCACGCTCAGGCACTTTCACCACAGTGCAACACCATTTTTTCCACTGTAACAATTCTGAAGAAGAACGATTGGTAAAAATGATTTTGTCCACTGTAATGACCATAGCCAACATTTTCCTTCACCATGCAAAGATTCTGGATGGGTAAAAATGAAATAAAGAAAGACATGGAGAGTGAGAACGGGAAGAAGATGATCCAGATCGGTATTTTTACCGATGGATTTACAGATGAATTTTTCCTTCAGTAATTATCGATGAATTTTTTCCATCGCATAATTACCGACGGTGTTTTTCCTTCGGTAATTACCGATGTATTTATCGACAGATTTTGTCTTCGGTAGTTTCCGACGGATTTATCGAGGAATTTACGATGGATTTTTTCTTTGGTAATTACCGAAGGAAAAAAAATCTGTTGGTAAAATTTACCGACTACACTTTTACCGACGAATTTTGCGCATTATTGAAGGATTTTGACCGACGGTAATATCAGTTTTTATTTTAGAGATCTACTCAAGTAGTCCCGCAATTCAGCTAAGGAACATGTAGTTTATAACCTTTTGGCAAATATACCAAATCATTTCAAGTAGTAAAAGTAAGTACAAAGTACCATTCTCCCAAGGGAATTGAGTTATATTATTTAATTGGACTCATTTACCAAAATCAATTTAGAATTGATAATGATTGAATTCATGATTACGGAAATAAATTGTAATAATAAGAATTTTTGATATTATGGTTGAAAATTTAAGAAAAGTTTCGTTGGAATTGGGTTTCATGAATCAAAACAAGATAAAACCATGCAAAACATATCATTAGTTCATTCAAACATTCACATCAAGGCATACTGTAGTCATAATCCCTTACCAACTAGTTCAAAATTCATATATCAAAGTGTTAATCCCTTAGTCAATTTAACATACAACACTAGTGCAAAATCAGCGTATAACGCCACGCGTTCAACGTTTAACCACTGAATAACCAACGTTAAAAATGATTAGTGGCATTTTTGTAAATAAATGTAATTATTAAACTTCGTTTATAATTGTAATTCGATGTAAAATGATATAAAACGTCGAATGCCCCAGCGTTAGACGTTAAAAGGTTAGTGAATTCATTAAAAATTTGAGTGGGAGATTGAAAATTCATTCACTTTATCTTAGCGTGCGAGACCTTCTTCTCTTCTCAAACTTTTCTTGAACGAAGTTTGACGACCATCACAAGTAATCTTTCTTTATTTGATACAAATGCATGCTAATTAACTACTTTAGGTATGATTTTCGTTTTTTTTAACCGATTATTTTTGTGCTATTGTCCTTCTTAGGCGCATTCTGCTTTCTCTCACTGGTGACGACACTTTATTCAGATGAACCCACCTTTTGAAGGTTAGTTTTCATTTTCGTTTTGAAAAACTTATTTGTTGAACTTGTTTGTTGTTTTTTTTTGTTGAACTTGTTTGTTGTTGTTGTTTGGTTGAACTTGTTTGTTGTTGTTGTTTGATTGAACTTGTTTGTTGTTGTTGTTTGATTGAACTTGTTTGTTATTGGTTATTGTTGTTTGTTGTTGGTACTTCATAGTTCATGCTTTATAAAATACCAAAAACTGAAATTTATTGTTTTTCTGCTTTTCGGGTCTCGTAGAGTTGTAAAAAAGGATCACAATTAATTATAAAAAATAAAAAAAAATTTGATTAACGTCGTATATTGACAAAATTTGGCATTGACGTCAATTTAATGTCTCCTGATTTTACGTCATTTATGAATTCGCCGTTAAAAGCCCAAAATATCCGACGTTGTACGCGATTTTTGTACTAGTGAATATGCATTAAGTCAGACACTAAGAATGATTATATTATTGAGTCTATCCCTAGATCCCAAATCACTTAGGTGCTCTATCTATGTCCATGTTCAAAGTTACTTTCCAATAAGTAGAGACATTCAAATAACAATATATTTTCATCAATGATAGTAAGTTCAAGAAAGAGCATATGAACGAACAACGATATATTGCAAATGATTTTTACATCACAATGAAGTCATTACATCCAATTCCATCGAAAGAGAAATCTAACTACTACTAGTTATCTAAAACATACACATTTGATGCAAATTAGTGAAGAATGATGTCCAGAAGTCATGAAGTAGCTTTCCTGGAGTTCCTAGAATGTTTTTCATATCCTTTTTTGTCCAAAACTATCTTTCTTTCTGTCTTTTCGAACTAAAAACCAATCCAAACTTAAATAATTCGCTGAGCGCACAACTATCATGTGTTGAGCAAAAACTCATTTGTTGATGTCTTAATTGACCCTAGTCGCTGAGTGAATGGTATTGGTGCGTAAAGCAAATAATCTTCCTTGTAGTTCACTACAAGAAAAATGCCAATTATATACGGATCATTATATACGGATTAAAATCCGTATGTAAGAAGGATGTTACATACGGATTTTATATACGGATGTTTTACATACAGAATATCCGTATATATTGAAGGAAAAAATTTACATACGGAATATCCGTATATAATATCAGTGGGTAAGGTTGGCGCGAGATGGCGGGAACTTTGCCAAGGATGGATCCGTATAAAAGGCCGTATATAAGCTTAACAAAATATTTACACACTGATTTTATATACGGACATGGAGGTAATTAATAATAAAATAATAAAAGTTAATAATATACAATATTTTGATGAAGACTATGGTGTCATTTGTTTCCCTCCCTCCCTCGACCAAAAAGTTTCTCCCCTTCTTGAGCCCTAGGTATTCGACCTTGCGAGCCCTACCTTGCCGAATCCATCATTCTCCTTCACTCACGGCAACCATTATTCTGTCTGTCTGATTGTGTTATCAACCTATCGTTATCCCTCGTCGAGCCTTGTTCTCCCTCGTTGAGGCTTCTTGTTCTCCCATCGAACTGTCTTTCTGTGCAGCCGAAGGAACATTGTCTGTCATTGGACCCGTAGTGTCGCATTGGAGCTGTCGTTTTCCCTCAGTCGATCCGAAGATGTGGCCGTACTGGAACCTCTGTCGAACCCTAACTTGAAGTCTCCTCTGTCGAACGCAGTGAAAGCGTAAGCCTTTTTCGTTTTCCCTAATTGTGGTTGTGCGTCGTTCGCGAAAGAATCTGGTTCAGTGAGACCTTCATCTGGTAAGTAATCCAAGCTTCCTTCATTTTCGTAGTATCTATAATATTACATTCACCGATTATTGTTCTCTATTCTTTGGAGGTTGGAAATCCCGATTTCTGAAACCCTAGGTTGGTTTCTTCCCATTAGAAGAGATAAGCTCAAGCTCCAATTGCCTTCTGGACCTGGTAAGTATTAATTCGTGGTTTAATAGATTGTTTATAATATGTTATATTGTGTTAGTCTGATAAATTATATTGTATGTGGATTGAAATATGATAAAATGGTGTGTTGAAGTAGTCGTAACCTGGTGAACTCTGGAAAATGAACTTTTGATATAGCCAAAATACATGTTATTATTGTTTTAAGTTGGAACTTGTCTTTCTCTGTCTATGTTGGGTGCTGGATTTATGTGAGGGTGTTAATTGGTGATCATCAGATATAAATTCATATATGCTAAAGAGATATGAATAAATAGTATAACCAAGTGCTTTGTGTGTATTGATGCATTACAAATATGATAGTTCTAGTATATGAAAAAAAAGTATGTTAGCTTTATACCTATGTATGAATGAATGTGAACTTTGATAATTGGATGGGGTCATAGTTCAATTAATGTTTAGGCATCTCCAAGAAATGAATAGAAATGAAAGTAACTAAGTTTTATATATATATATATATATATATATATATATATATATATATATATATATATATATCAGTATTTTAATTTACTCTAGTTGGATGGCTGGTTTGGGTCTTAGTGATATATGTAAGTATTGAAATGTGATGTTTTGATAGGAAATTCTGTACTGTGAGTAAGACTAACTATTTAAGTACTGGAATCACATGTTCTGTTATTTATCGCAATGTCTGGGTTGTTTTCCTGGTTCTAAGCTATTTTGAGTTTGAATTTGCTGCATCTACTTCTTCAAATTTTCTCTCTTCTTCGTTCTTCTCTTCCTCATTGTCATCATGAGAAATCTCCTCAACTATTATTTTCACATATGTTGTGTGCAGGGCATAAGAGTTCCATCACATGATAATCAGTTACTAAACTTAGCTGAAGATCTTTCCAGGAGATTGTTAGCTGCATTTGATACTCCTACAGGTATTATGTCTCTCAAACTCCTTTGTGTATTGACAGATAAACAATGAAACTGAAAATCTCAAATAGTAAAGCTCATGTTTAGTGAAATCAAGGTGCTAATTTAATCATACAAGTAAATATCAATCAAGGATAAAGTTAAACATATTTAGAACAATTGGATGACTTACCTAGTTGTTTTGGCATTTGATATTGAAAAACACATCCACCTGAAGTAGTAAAAAATAAAAAAAATGAATGTTTCACTTTGATTCATCTTGCAAAGGTGCCTAATAGATGTCAAAGTTTGTTGTTCAGGACTTCAACAATGCAATTTCCATTATATGGTTTTCTCTGATGGAATTTCTATGATATAGGACTGCAAAGTATTCGAAGGGTCAAATAAGTGGAGGAAGGTTTTGGGATTCAAAAGGAAATCACAAGAAAAGGGTTAGTAGTTATGTTTTGTTTGATGAGTATGCTTTTATTTTGAATGGATGTTTTTGTTGTCATTGTTGGTTATTCCGAGTATGCTTTTATTCTGAATTCTGCTGCACTACAAATTATGAGATCAATAGTGGCTAGTTTATCTGTTGGATTATCTCAAGTTCTGTTAGTCTATATTCTTTTGTAGTTAAAAAATAATTGTAATTTTTGTTGTTTTGAATGAAACTATTGCACTTGGTCACATATCCTTAGTATGTTGAGGGTGTATGTGAGAATGAGGCGTATCACTATGTCTTGTCGAATACTGCATAAAACAAGGCTAGTGACCAAATCTGATAATTTTATTTTCCTTGATTAATAATTTTTTTTGAAAAATGATATATATGTTGATTAATATTGTTGGTGAATATGCATTAAGGATAAGTTGTATTATAGTATATATATAGGGTAGGGTATGATTGAGGATGAGCATAGAGAAGTGAATAATTGAGGGAGTTGTTTTGGCATTGAAAAGAAAGTAAGATGATTTTTTTAATGCATTGATTGGACTAGGCATTAATTCCCTCCCATTCGTATTGATGGTGCAACGAGGTAGCTAGGAAGCAAGTTCATTGGTTGATTGGACCAATGGGGAATTTAACTCATTTTGGAGACATTTGAAAGCATGAAAATATTAGAAAATAAAAAGCAGGGAAGGGGGCAGGGATGTTTGTAAAACTTGTTACATTTTAATTCATTTCACGTGCCAATTTCGGCTTGGATTTGCCTATTCCCAATATTCTGTGGGTTTTACTTTTGCAAATGTAAGCTTATGCAACTGTATGTAAAATATTATGAAGGTTATTTAGTTCTTTAATTATTGATGCCTTGCAATCTTTCCTCAGTCATGTCTAATTCAAACTCAACTTTTTGAATCTCTTCCTTGGTGGTTGTGACCTGTTGGCTTATGTGCTCATTTTCCTTTCTTGCTTCTTCTGTTTCTGTCTTGAGTTTTTCAAGAGTATGAGACAGACTCGTGACTATGGATCTGGCCTTTACTTGTGCAGCACAGACAACTTCTAATTTAGAATTCGCTCTCAATATCTTTCAATTGAGAACTTGAATTGTTGAATCCACTTTCCCTTCATTCTTCCTTAATGTATCTGTTTCAGCATTGACATGGTTAAGGTCGTTAGTGATGACATCCATAGAGGCCATCAACTGAAAACTTTCTTCTTTAACCAAAGCTAATTCTTTCCTCGCTGCTTCCAATTCTTCTGTTACAGTCTGTAACAGTAATGCGTCTTTTGATTCCTCCACTTCCCTGAAACTTTCTTCCAAGTGCTACATACTCTCATCTCTTTCAATCCTTATCTCCATTTCTTTAGCTGAGTTGAAGTCATTCAACAAGAGATCAACATCTTATAATGTTATAGCCAATGTAATATCAAGCTCCTTTAACTCAACAATCTCTTCAGTGGCATCCTTCAATTTTTTCCTTGCGCTTTCCAATTTGATAGAAAATTGTTTTGCTACCTGTTCTCTAAGGGCTTCAATATCTGTCAGTTCTTTCAAAGCCTCAATCTCCTTTGTGAGTTATTGTGTATTAAACACGACAGCAACTTCGAGTTTGACACTTTGATTTCCTTCTCTGGACGGAATTTTTCTTCCAATATGGAAGCCCCATGAAGGTTAAGCCTGTTAAACAGATTAGAAGTTGACAGATTATTAAAGCTGTTAAACTTTATCATGCATATAAATGACTTTATTACAGGAGATAAAATTACTTTAATGATCTGGAATCCCTTATCTCCACATACAAAAATTAGATGCATATTGGAAATTAGTAGAGTATAACGCAGAGTAAAAACATAAAAGCATCTATGATGTTTAGATTTCTAACTAAAAGCCTAAATATTAAGTTCAATATACATTCACTGCATTATGAATATAACGCAGACAAAAAAGCATGAGTAGAAATTAACATGAATATAGCTCACAATAATGTACCTTGCTCATCGAACTCCTACTATATGTTTCATAATTCCCCTCATTTGCAGCCAATTCATAAGAAGTGCGTCATAGTATATTGTCTCAAATATATCCTTGTTTAATTGTTGAGCCTGCATCACATAACCATGTAGCCTATCAAATTGAAGACCATCTAGCTGAAGCTGTAAACGAATGTGCAGTCCGACTAATTGAAGTCAAATTCCTTAAGAATGTGATTTTTGTTGTTGTTGATTTATATCTGACATATACCATAAGAAAAACACATGATGCTAAAATTCTAACCATTTAACATTCATGTTTTTTGTTAACAGAGAAAGGTATCATGGAGGATTGAGGATGAAGAAAAGATAAAAAAGAATTTCCATACCAAAGCATCTCATAGATTATCTGAGATGTTTAAAAAAGCTCGAACACTAGGGAAAAAACCTGATTAGATGGGAGAGGAGGTTTGGAATGCTCTTTTGGAGAAGTGGAACATGCCACTTTATAGACAAAAATGTGAAATCGCCAAGAAGAACAGGACATCCGACAAGGGTGGTTGTTTGCACACTAGGGGATCCATTAGCGTGCATGAGCATGCTATTCGTCTGGTATGATGACATCAATTTAATTTTACATTTCTACTCATTAATTTAACAAATATTTGTTGTTAACAACTTTCATCTTCTTTGCTTGCAGTCACAGGAGCTCGGTCGGACAGTCCATGTCGATGAAATTTTTCAACAAACACATATTCGAGCATCAACAGGAGAATTTGTCGATGAAAGGTCTAGGCGGACACATGTTAGTTTCTATTAACTCTATTATATTTTTTATTAGGTTTTAAATGTTATGTCTATCTATTTAACAATAATCATGTATTCATTTAACAGGAACAGTTTCAAGCTAGATATTCTCAAGTAATATCTGAGACTGCATCCGTTGGTGCTTCAGCATCTGCTCCACTAGACCCTACAGAAGAGGAAAGATTGAGGAACCAATGTTGGTTGGAGGTTGCCGGTGGAAGGTACAAGGGGCGGGTATATGGCATTGGAAATGTCAGTGCTCGAGATGATTGTGTCGATAGTTACGTACAACAGACACATGCATCTTCTTCTCAGCAACCGAATGTACACAACATTTCTAACCTTGAAAATAGAGTGTCAAGCCATGATGAGAAACTTCGACAGATCACTTCTAAATTTGAAGGCTTTATTGGCGCCATAATGCATTACCTTCCGCTTCCTGCAGCCGCAGCTGCACAAGAATTTCTTCAATCCCAAATTCAGCCACAAACTAATGTTCAACAACCACAACAACCACAAGAGGATCAAGCACAACAGGATGAACCACAGCAAGATGAACGACAGGATCCAACACAACATGGAGATCGTTATCAACAACATTACTAGTTATGTTTTAGAGTAGGGCTTATGACTCAAACTTATTCCATAAAGAACTTATTTCAACTTATTGTTCTAATTGACAATTATGGAAACTTCCCCTTTGATGTATTAATGACTAATGTTTGTGAGTTAAGAATTAAATATATGTGATTGGTATTATTAAAATGTGTGAAATGGGTAGGTCTGTTGTGGTTTGATGATTGTCTTAATATGTTATTTGTGTGATTAAAGATGGGCAGGTTATTTATTCATGTAACTATTTAAAAGAATTGTATAAAATATATGGAAAAAATTATATTTAGTATTATATACGGATATTTCGTATATAATTTATATACGGATATTCCATATATAATACTAGTTACAACCATTTTATATACGGATTTTTGACCGTATGTAATCCGTATATAACCAAATTTTATATACGGATTTTTAACGTTATATACGGATTTGGTCCGTATATAATTGCCGTTTTTCTTGTAGTGGTTGAGCGCATGATGATTGGCTTAGCGAGAAACTACTGACAACAATCCAATGATGTATAAAATTCATGTACAAAAAACTATCCCACTTTCCTACTAACTATCACATCTTTTCTATGAGGAAAACACATAATTCATGAATAATCACAACTTTGAGCTAATTAAGAAGTATGAAAACATGTATTTTTCACACTTATCAACTCCCCCAAACTTGAAGTATTTCATGTCCTCGTGAAAACATAAACCAAACAACAAAATAGACAACTAATCTTTTGATACAATGAGTCTGCACATCAGACAAAGTTAAATGCATTCCCAAATGCTTCAAAACAAGTATGACATGGTGCATTCATCAACTTAAAATTTCACCTGTTGATAATGGTTGAAAAACAATTATTTTTATACTTAAATTTGACACTAAACACACCCTTTATGACTTAGAAATTAGCTTGCAATCATGCATTTTGCTTAAGTTAGAGAATAAGAGAGTCAAAGGTGGTTTTCTTGGTTTTATGCTTGGTTTTCCTTGTTTTGGCAAGAATGAACATGAATTGAATGAAGGAAGCTGAAGTAGGAAGGAGTTGGACTCAAGAGAAGGGAAAAGTGCTTAAAAGAAGAATCGTAGGCACCGCTGAGTGCCAGGCTGTTGGAGGAGTTCTCTAGCCAACACTTAAGGGCCAACGTTAAAGGGAAAAGTCAAGAGCCGCAGCCACCGCTGAGCACTATTCCACCGCTGAGCGCCAGCTTCGTTGTGGAGTTCTTTGCCAAACGCCTGGGCGTGAACACTGAGCGTTATTCTTGAAGTGTCGCACCTACCGCTGAGCGGTAACCCAGCGCTTTACGCTAGTCTCTTGGGCTTGGGCTAGTTTTTGCTGATTTTTATGAACTATATATTGATTTGCACGACCCAAAGAGGGGAACTTTTGGCAGAAGGCGACGTAGAAACACTATTTTCATCCCTCGGAGGCAGATTTTGGAAGCTCCAATCTACAAATTCTATGGTGAACTAAACCTCCATTGTTGTTGGGGAAACGATGTAATCCTTTGAAACTCTCATATATTGAATTGATTCTTAATTTATATGCTTTACTTCATTAATTGTTAGAATTTTTTCCTCTTTACTCTATGCATGTTTTGCTTAACTCATTCAATAACGTGATATTTGATTTTATCGATATGGACACATACGGGAATATCTAGACATGAGAAAATTCTCTCGGGAGCAATATTATCTAGACATAGGAATAGGAGGACCGATTGCCTTTAAGCTTCTGTGCGAATGTAATGCATGATCAATTGCTAGGGAGACAAGACATTGTAAACTAGTAATTAGGAGTAGACTCTCTTCATTGAGACATCGGGTTTAGGGTAATTTAGAAAGTGACATTAACATTAATGAAGGAGTAAAATTCATAAATATATGAGAGTGGATAGGATAAAGTCGGAAACCCCAACAACATAATTCATCCATATCATTCATTTGCGTATTTTCTTGGTCAACTAATAAATCCTTGCATGCATGTTTATTTTCTGTTTTGCATTCTAAAACCTAAATTTCGTTTGTCAAGTCTTAAATAATCAAAAAATCACATGATTGTCTAGGCCAATGAGTCTCTAGGAAAAACGATACTCGGTCTTACCGTTTATATTACTTGATACGATTCGGTACAATTGCCGAAGTCTTAACACCTGTGCATAGAATATGAACAACTACATCAAAGATTCAACATTACTCGCCAAATAAGTGTTTGTTCTCACATGTGTTTATAAAAACTTGTCATAGAACTTCATCAACTCCTGCACCTCATCTAGTTCACACACTTCACACACCATTAATTAAGTCAAAATGTCTTTCTAGGGGTAAAGCTTGGCTTGGCTAGAAGAATAATGGTTTTTCTTGGATTCAAAATCACCACTTAAGAAGAGAAAACAAATACATGCTTCAATCCTCAATTCATTCATCAAATCCCAACATATATCACTCATTCCATACCATGTTCATTCACAATTCAACTTTCACTTTCAATTCATGCACCCTTTTGATCAATATTTTTTTTTTATATTGAACACATGTTCTCTTCCCTCAAACTCGAATTCAACCACACCCTCATTCAAAGCATAGTACATGTTCTCTTCCAGGGTGTAAGGTAGGATAATATTTCATAGGCTTAAGGTGAAAGAAAATAGTTAAAGCTCGAAAGGGTTCACAAATGATTACATGATGCATCAAGGTTGGCTATTTGGTCAAGAAGCTGTACAGTCAATAACAAAATTTCTTTTTTCATCCTTAACCAAAAAGTATGTGTATGTAGAACCACAATCATGCAAAAGTCAATTTCATATTTAGACAAACTAATCATATCTCTCAATCTCAACACATCCTCTCAATACTCAACAGATCTAGTCATAGTTCACACTTACACACAAGATAAAATCTGAATCACATTGCAACCACAATCACACATCTTATAATCTTCTAGAAACACATATACTTAATCAGGAAAATGCATAAATCATTACACCAAAAAGATCGGATGTCTTTACAACTATGAAAATTAAAAACATAATTTAACAACATAGTTCAAATCACAAATACAAAACTAAACACAACTAAACATTGAACATAACTCCATCTGCAAAATCCCTCACCTGCATCATCATCCTCTACATATGAGGCACTCCCTCATTTGGACTCCAGCTTGCCCTCAGGCCATGGGAGGTGCACAACAAATCGAGTCCTTGTCATTACACCATCCTTTGGAAAATTAGGAATACCTAGTGATAGCTAATGGATGCTCTTGAAGAAGTCCCTCTAGTGGTCTTTCTCTTCTTATCCTAGGTGGTCTTAGGAGGAGTCATATGCAGAAATGTAACTAAGCAATGATACATTAAAATAGATGGTGAGAAATCAACAAAATTCAAGCTACAGTGAAGCTCTCGCTGAGCGACAACACTTACTAAGCGAGTTGTGCACCTATTTCGCCGTGCGAGAGCAACAAATGAAAGACAATCCAAAAAATCAAAGTCATTGGTAGAGCATGATCGCTCAGTGAGACATTGTAAATAGGGGTAAAAACTCTTAACAAAAAAAAAACTGCTCGCTAAGCGAATCAACCATGGACCAGTGAAATTTGAATCACATATATCAAACAATACTTCAAATGAAATTATGTGAACACAAAGATGGAACAATTCTATCTGTAATCACTTAATCAATGAGAGTTAAAATAAATTGAAATAAATATACTAGAAACCATAAAACAAGTAATAAAAACATACCTGGTGTGGAAGATAAGAGCAAATGAATACAAAAAAAAAACTGGAGAACGAGAAGTTGTTATGTTATGGCTAGGAGGAAAGTAGGGAGGACAAAGAGTGTTTTTTTTTTTGCTTCATTCGCTAAGTGCACCACATTTGTGTGCTAAATGAGTGGACCGGATTTATTATTTTATTCCTTTTTTTTCATATCTTTAGAATATATTAATATATTTTTTTTTTAAATTAGGTGGTCAGTCGTTGAGCGCACCATAATGAACGCTAAGCAAAAATTTAAGTTTTAATATTTTACTATTTCTTTTTTGCCCCCTCCATTACTTTATTATATTTTTGAAAATTTGATTCGTTGAGCGCACATTTAGAGATAGTAAACCCTCTCGATTCTGGCTCGCGCAGCTCACAAGACTCGCTTTGCGAAAAACCAAACAGAAGCTCCTTTCCAAAATGGTTCGCTCAACGCCCATGCGGCGCTGAGCAAAATAATTGCTCAATTTTTCTCATTTACTCTAGTGATTTCACTCGCTGAGCGTCACTAATGTGCTATGCAAACAACATTACAGAGGAAAAATTCATTTTTGAGTCACTCAGTGCTTAAAGGCGTTGTACGACTATAAAATTAGAGAGTAATTACAATTATTGATCGTTAAACACATGGGTCACATTGAGCGAGTGAACCAACCCATGGTACACAACTCTTGTTGCTGAGCGCACCACAGTTGTGCGCTAAGCGATAAGAGCGACAATAACAACACATATAAGCACTTTAAACACTTAACAACACAACACATAAACTTACCATCCTAAGTAAATGCAATAAACACTAGGGTGCCTCCTAGTAAGCGCTCTTTTAACGTCACTAGCTTGACCCAAAATCTTTAGTGGTCATAAAGATGAATATTGGGGTTGTGGCATTCAACCTCACCTCGCAAATAATGTGTAAGACACAAACCATTATCATCAAATAATGTGTAAGTCAGATGCTAAGAATGACTAAGTTATTGAGTCTATACCTAGATCCTAAATCACTTAGGTGTTCTATTTATGTTAATGTTCAAAGTTACTTTCCAATAAGCAGAGACATTCAAATAACATTATATTTCCATACAATAGTTGTAAATTCAAGAAAGAGCATATGAGCGAACAACGATATATTGTAGAAGAATTTTACATCATAGTGAAGTCATTACATCCAATTCCAACGAAAGAGAAATCTAGCTACTCCTAGTCATCTAAAACATAAACATTTGATGCAAATTAGTGAAGAATGATGTCCATACGTCTTGAAGCACCTTTCTTGGAGTTCCTAGAATGTTTTTCGTCTCCTTTTCTGTCAGAACTCTCTTTCTTGTCAAATATTTCCTCAGTTTTGATATTTGGGCTTAATTTGACTAGTAATTCTTATTTTACGTTTTCTAAGCTTTGGACAACAAGGGAGAGCTCCCCCAATTTGGGGTTTTAAGTTTTTCATTTACAATTTGATGCACCTTCAATTCCAGTAATACAATTTCGTTTTCTTCTCTTTGCAATTTCGTTTCTACCCATTTAAATTCCATTATCATTCTCGCATTGCAAATTCCTCTTAGGGTATTTTGAATTCATTTTCAATTAGTTTTGAGTTCTTAGATTTGCGTTGTTGTGCTTTCGTTTGCTACTTCTAGGTTCCAATTTCGTTCCCCTTTTTCATTTCGTTTTCAATCTGAATTCTGCATTCCAACCCTACATTTCGATTCTAGTGTATGCATTTTATTTCAGTTCTGCATTTGCTCTGTTGCATTATGTTTCAATTTCGTTTTGCTGTATTGAACCCGTACTAATGGTAGCTTGAATCTGTGTGGGTTGGTAATTGGGGATATTGCATTGCTTACTTGAGATTGTTGAGTTGCGATTGATTTCGCTATCTTACCTTACAATGTATTGAAAAGGTTCTACGCTTGCAATTAGGTACACACTTAGTTGCCTAATTGGTGATTAATCTTCTCTTAGTTAATTAATTTGTGTGGTGTAGAATCAATTGAATAGGTGTGTTGCGTTCGCTTAGTTCACAATTTTGATGACCGGATTATCCTTCACTTAGTTGGGTAATTCGTTTTGGATTAGGGGTAAGAAGAGCATTTATTTGTTGTTAATCCAAGATAGGAAGCATTGTATTTGATCATATTGCCAACCTATTGTTAAGTCTATGTTTAAACTTTGTGTTAATTAGTTCATTTCATTTCACAAAACCACCTTCAAAACCCTCCACCAAGTGTTTGATCTAATTCCTGAACCACATTTGGTGCTTGAGAGACGACCTAGGAGTCACTTCCTAGTATTATACTGCACTTAATTGCATATTAAATTTGATTCGGGTACGATCTCGATTACTCACATCCACCATCTATCTTTTATTTTATTTTATTTTATTTACACATTTTTACTTCCTACACCCCCTTATTTAATTTCTTCACAAATTAATTAAAGGTAAAAGATTATTTTGCCCCTAAGAAAATAAAAGAAAGGTTTCACTCAAATTGAATCCACACCCATTCAATCCTATACCATCATTCCATTAACAAGCCAACACATCACATTAATAATATCACACATACATCAAATCATTGAATTATCAATATACCAATCATGTGTTGCACTTTATTAATAATAACATAAATAACTGTCATAGAAATTATAATTTTAAGCAACATCTAAACATTAAACCTAATTATCAACCATAACATTCAAGTCTCAAAACCCACTTTATCCCGAGTCTTACAAGGTTAGTATAAGTTAAGAAAATATTTATCTATTAGAAGTAGTGTTAATTTATCAAACACATTAATTAATTATAAGTGAGTGTTTCCTTTATACAAATAAATTAAAAACATTAAGTCCCTTAACAAAATCTATATCTAAATGATAAAATTTATTTTATTAGTGATTTAGTACAATTTTCATTATCGATAACACTAAAATGATAGAAGAAGAAATCTTAAAAAAGATGACTCTACTACTTTAAAGTGTAGGTTACTAGCATTCACTTCTTTTTAGTTTTGTAGAAATTGTACATATCCGTCTACATTTGTTTTTTCTTTCCATTGTAGAATTTTGAAGAGGCACATATTGGCTTGTTTTTAGCCAACTTTGGGATTCGATAAGGCCTTGTATAGAATGACAAAGCCATGGAGAAATCTCCAGATATTTGGCTAAGTTTTGCGAGCAAGTAGTGTATTTTGGGATGCTCCTCTCTCGACTTTAGATGTCCCCTTTGTGATGTTTTTAGTCCCACATTGAAATGAACAACCCTACAAACTCATAATTAAAAACTGGTAAATCTAGTTTATTGATAGAACAATATTGTAGTGTTCTTTAATGACCCAAGGGAGTAAATATTGTCCATCTTAGTATGTAACACCTCTTTTATTAGTAACCCTTAAATTGTTGATAGCATTTGTTGTGATCAAGTGTTTTTAACAAGGAGTTACTAGAGTTCAAAAAATGCTTAGAGTTCTGGCTAAGAATGATTATTGTTTCAAAAAATACTTGATTGTTTAATCAAGTAGTTAAGGTACAAACAATATTCAATCTGTATATTTTGCAACATTAATTTGTATAGTGAAACTTGATTATATTCAAGAGCGAGATGTAGTATTGTAAATAGACAAATCAATAAAAATATAAAGTAGAAATACTTTTTTACTCTAAACTTTTTCAATTGTATATTATTGAATTATTGTTCAACTTTAAAGAAGGATTTATTTTTTAAAATAACTTTATTATCTTAAACACCGTTAAAAGGAGAAAGATTGTTAGAGCAAAAGTCTAATAGAATAGCCCTATAGTTTTGATTAAGTGGTTGTCACAACAAAGAAACATGAAGAAGTTTTGCTTGAAAAATGTTGTATTGGGAAAAAGCGTAGATGACATAAAACACATGTACTTTATTTAATAGACAATTCAATACCTTACGGTTTTCACTTAATTTGATAAGTGAAATATTCATCTAACGTTAAAAGTGTGCACAAACCTAAATATTATACTACGGGTAATAAAATATTCTTCAACTTTACTTCTGTGTTTTAGAAAATGACTCATCTTCTATTTATCTAATGATCCACGAAAAGTGGGTCGACATCAAAATCTCTTAGAATACAAGTTAAAACTATTTTATTTCAACAACCATTTTGACACAAATTTTTAACCTACCTATCAGTCTTGAATGATTTCTATTTTTACTATTTTAGTAAAATGCTATCTGACCTAACGCTGATAAGTTTCCAACAATCAATATGTACATGAAAAGATTTTCCATTAGAAAACCTTTACATTAACTAAAGAAGTGGAATAGATTAACTAGAGAAAATAAGGAATAGATTACATACTCATGACAATGATAACAAGAAATTAAAACTTCATGGAAACTTAGGAACATCGATATATAGTATCTTAATTAATCACATCCTTTGTGCACCTTTGGTTTGGTGCTTATCTCCACATGGTCTCCGACCATCTAGAATCTTCTGTAGTTCCTGAGGCTGACAAGGGATTGCAAGAGCTCCCATTTGTCTGAAACCAAACTCTTGTTCGGCTTGTTCAAGCAGTCCTAAGAAAGCAGGATCATTCAAGTAATGCAACCCAACAATAAACCTTTTGGATTCTCCACCTTTGATTGCAAGAACAGCAAAATATCCTTCCCTAACATCATCTCCCACACTACTTGTGATCTCACTGTAGTACCTCAGTGGTGATCTTCTATGAACAAAGTCTGAAACACCCTTTTCTACCTTCCCAACAAAAGACCTAAGCATCATCTTCACTTCTGTCAATGCTAGTTTTTTTGCTTCTCAAAAGCTTTTCGATCTTGAATTTTGAGCTTCTGGTCTATACGCTGAGATTGGCTATTTATATATATATGGAGAACATGGTGAACGACAATATCTTTGATTATTATTGGTAATGAATAAGTGGCAAGTGTTAGTAGTCATAATTCATTGCCATTATTTCACATATCAATTTCTGCATTCTCATAGGCCCTATGAAATTGAATGTTATTAAACTATTTTAAATTATTTTTTAATTATTTGAACAATGTTATATTCTTGAATTATAATATATTTTATTGAAGATTCTAATAAATAAGATAAATTTATAATATATAATTTTTTTTATAAAATTAATTTTAAAATAAAAATCTATTTTTTAATATAATAATCATAAAAAATTTATTTTAATGATATTATTAATTATTATGTTAATTATGTCACTCAAAATGTCTATTAAATAGTCCTTAATACTTTTACAACATATACAAGATGTATGAAAATAGAAATGATGTAAAGAATAAACTTGAATAGTTTTGCATAAAAGTTAACATTAAAACGTTTAAAAATATTATTTTAGCTACTTTTGGTGAAGATAAGCCAGTGATTTTAAAAAAAAGAAGAAGAAAAATCTAATACCTTATTCTGCAACTGTATGGTAGGTCCTTGGTGAAAACGTTGAACCATGGACGCGGATAAGATCAATCAAATTGATAACAAGGAAAGGCTTCATCAATGTAACAAGATCAAAACGCTTACTTTATTATAGTTTTCATGTGTTATTATTATTTGATTTTTATTAATATCTGCTACGCATGAAACTGTGAATGGTGTGAAGTTGTACAGCAAAACGCTTTCATTATGCGTAAGGGCAGTAGGGGCCTGGGGACAAGTTTGTGACTGCAATAGTGTATGATTGTATGCATAGATAACTTCAAAGCTTCACACCAGTCCATGGTTTTAATTCACTGCGTACCTGGTATTTCAAATCATAACACAAATTCAATACCACACGTTTTATTTCTGCATAAAAGCAAACCTGATGGATTTTCGAGAGTGTGGAGATACCTTTTGATTGTGTGCTGGGAACAATCATGTTCTTAAATTAAATTCTTACATAAGACTAAATATTTAAATGACAACCAACATTAGAAACAAAAATAGTTTATATTATAAATAAAAAATTATAATTGATTTATTCATCTCTAACATTAACTATGAAAGTTTTAATTACAAAATAAATTAGTATTTAAATTGATCTTTAATTAACTAGTAATCGACCAATTTAAACATTAATTTTTTTCTTAATCAAAACTTTTTTTGTAATCAAAACTAATTCATAAATAAATTATAAGTTTTTATAAGATTATTTTAAATAATAATAATTTTTAATTTATAAATTAGTATTTAAATTGTTTGTGAGATTTATTATTTTTATTTTCTACAATTTGTTACTATTTAGGCATTTTATAATGATATTTGCTAAAAAAAATCAAAATGATCCCATTAAGCGTCCAGTATGGCCAACTCTTTTTTTATGGCAGCTAATCTAATACATTCTTTTAGTGATACAATCCTCTAATGTGTCTTGTGACAAGTATTTGTCAATAATAAACTTATGTTAGTCATCTTAAAAAGATAAAAGTGAGATTGAATGGTGAATGAAGCATTCCTTTAAGAAATAATCAATTGAAATATAGTATAAAAGTTATCTAACCTAACAAGAATTCGATAGACCTTAGAGACACTCGTACATCACTCTTAACAGTATTATGAGCATTTAGAAAAATATTTGAACATGTGTTAGAGATATATCTAACTATTGTTTGTAAAAATCTAAAACAAGTTATAGTTGTGCTTGTAATTTTAATGAAAAATAAGAGTAAATTAATTGTATTTCATAATGGTCTTTTAAAATGTTTTGGGGAATTGATCATCTTGCATATAATGACCTACTAGAAGAATTTACACTACGAACATTTAGTCTTTGCGCTATCTTACTAGTCCTAGTTAGTCCATTTTTGTTGTACTTGTTTTCCCATTGCATCACGAATCCAACTCTCCAAATCAACATCACCAAATTATATATATAACTTGAAAAACTTTCAAGATTATATATATATATATATATATATATATATATATATATATATATATATATATTCTTCTACTTTGTGTGTCGTGTGTAAGTAATGGCTAGTATTTTCTCTACATTACAAATATTCAATATTATTAACATACAAGCAACACCGGTACATGTGTGTAAAAATTTGTTAGATTTCAAAATAATACTATCCATCAAATAATTGTAATGAATACACAGTATGACCACGCATACTTGCCACTTGTTTAAAGATTTTGTGTTTCAGCACGTTCTCAGTGTATATAAATAGCAAAACTGAGCTCATAGAAGCTCAAAATCTAAAAGCTTTAAAGTTCACTAATTCACTATTCAAGAAGAAACTAGCGTTCAGATTTGAAGATGATGCTTAGGTCTTTCATTGGGAAGATAGAAAAGGGCGTTTCACTCTTCGTACACAGAAGACCACCAAGAGTGGTGTCAGATGATATTAAGGAAGGATATTTTGCCGTTCTTGCAACTAAGGGTGGAGAATCCAAAAGGTTCATCGTTGGCTTAAATTTCTTGAATGATCCTGCTTTCTTGGGACTGTTGGATCAAGCTCAGGAAGAATTTGGTTTCACACAAAAGGGAGCTCTTGGAATCCCTTGTCAGCCTCAAGAATTACAAAAGATTCTAGATCGTTCCAGAGTTTGAAGCAAAGAAGCCACCAAAGATGTTTATCAAACGGGTGAAACTATGTAACTATGTTCATATCTCCCTATGAACAACAATACAGGGGGTTTTAGTTTATAACTAAGAATTTTTTAAATAACTCAACATTATTATAACTTGTTGTATTTTATATTGAATAGTACATGGACTATTTATAGACCATTTCACATAATCTTTCAACTACATATATTAATTATAAGATTTAATTACTTTTTTTATCCTCGGTTTGATTATACTGTGTCAAGTTTGTCCACTCTTTTAAAAAAATTTCAATTACATTCAAACTTAGTTTAAAAATGTTAATTTCATCCAAACTTAGAAAATTTGCCTCAATAAATCTCTTCCATTAAATACACGTAAATGGTATTAACTTTTTTCATCTCTCTTATGCTTTTCCGTACAATACAACCTATTTGTCGGTGCATGCATTTTTCTCTTTGGTTATTTTTCAAATAAAACACTTTGAAACCACTTTTCACTATGTTTCACTCCAATTTTTTTATCAACCTAACTATTACGTTTACATATATACCCTTCTTTAAATAAAAAACAATATTTTAATAATATAATCAAAGTATATGTATTTTTTGTTTGGCACCAGTTTCAAAAGAATATTAAATTAATAAAATTTTTATAATAAAATTAAATAGAAATAGAATTTTGGTAGTATTTAAATAAATTTAATAAATAAAAATAAAACACACAAAGAGAGAAAAAAACGAGAGCTTATGAAAAAAAGTAAATTTTTTTTATCAATTGTTAGTTGCCAGTTTTCATTTTTTTTAATATCTACAGTGAGTTTTTTTTTTTACTATCAACACAAATATTATTATTTATCTTCAATTTTTGTAAATGTTGACTGAAAAAAATTTCAACAACATTAAATAACTGATTTTCTTTTCTTTTCCTAGTTAAAAAATTACTACAAAAAACATATACTTAAATTTAAACAGGAGAAATAAAATGAGGGAGGGAGATTGTTTTATAAAAAAATAATAATTGATACCTTTTAAATACGTTGTGTAAGAGCTAAAGGTAAAAATTAAATGTTAAAAGATGTTATTTAAAAAAGTGTTTAGAAATTAGAAAAGAGAGAAAGCTGATTGTTTTATAAAAAATAATAATTGATACTTTTTAAATACGTTGTGTAAGAGCTAAAGGTGAAAATTAAATGTTAAAAGATGTTATTTAAAAAAGTATTTAGAAATTAGAAAAGAGAGAAAGCTCCAAACTGACAAAAAGGCTGCATTGTACAGAAAAGCAAAAGAAAGAGAAAAAAAAAGTTAACATCAGTTTCTACCTATTTAATGGAAGGAACTTGATTGAGATAAATTTTTTCACGTTTGGACGAAATTGACATTTTTAAACCAAATTTGGACGTAATTGAAACTTTTTTAAAAGGGTGGACGAACTTGACACACTACAGCCAAACCGGGAAGAAAGAAAGCAATTAAACCTAATTATAACTACCATAACTAATGAAATTTCTTGCATGTTTTAATTATTAAGAGAAGTACTCCTAGCTTTTACAATCTCCTAAGACAATTAATATAATAACTTGCAACTATCCATATAGTTTATCCAACAAAATCCTCTAGTAAACTTAAATATTTCTTCTGTCTTTCATCATTGTTCTCTACTTCCCGACTTTGCCATATGCATCTCATATCAAACTTGTTCTTTTCACTAATAATCAGGTTCCTCACTTTCTTCATGACTGACATTGTTTTCATTGTAGTTGACTTGTTATTTTCTTTGACAATTTCTTCTTAACCTTGGTTGACTTGTCCTTAACAAGATTCTTTATCGTCTTTATGACTGACTTATCATTAACAAAGTTCCTCTCAATAGACTAAGATCTTTTTGAGAGATCGAACCATTCTCACACCTTCTTCGCATTAAACTCATCATCCATTTAAAGTCGTCATTTCTCATCTTACACCTCAAGTGTAGCCCTAAGATCATTCTCAGCACGCAACTGCTCTTACAAACTTAACACTTCTTATTCAAGTTCTAGACGTTACTTATGCAAAAATTTCTTTTTTTCCCTAAACTTGCTTGTAACTCTACATTGCTTCTAACTTGCCAATTCTTTGTTGCAAAGTGCCTCTTACAAGATCTAACATTTGGATAAGTCTATACATGTTTGAGCTACATGATTTGTACAAATTCCCCATTGAACAATATGGACACTCCATTTGCTCCATTGAATTTATGTTCCATCGAGCTAGCCTTATATTTCACTGAGCTCTCCATGTCCCTTTTCGGGCTATCCGAGATCTCCACACTCTCTACTAAGCCTTTTAAGCTATCCAGACATCACATCAAGCTAATCAAACTATCTACATGACCTATCGACCTACATATGCTACTCGATTGACTTATGATACTTAGTCTTCTTGCCGAATTCTCCACTTGTTTGTGCTTGGCCTTGGGGCTACATCCCAGCATCAACAACACCATTTCTTCAAAATCTTCAACGAGATAGGTTGTCTTTTCTCTTTCATTTTCAAATCTAAAATATTTTTCCAAAATGTCCAACATTACCACAATTGAAACGTTTAACTTATTTTCACTCCTTTGCATAATGGTCATACTTGCCACACTTGAAGTATTTTACGTATGAGTTACTGGATCGACCTCCTCTCCATTAACCTCATCCTCCACCACATCAATTTTGTTGGCTAGATTGTTTTCTCCTCTACTTGTCCATGGCTTCTACTGCTAATTTTAAGCTTCTCCTTTTATTTGGAGTAGTTGATCAAGTGACTCTCACTTCTTCTTCTTTCATTGCTCATGTGCCTCAAGTAACCCGACAAGTTCTTCAACTGAGAGCGTTGACATGTCTTTGGACTCTTCAATATCGCATACTATAGTCTTAAAGTCTACGGTTAACGACCTCAAGATTTTCTCCACATCTAGGCTAGTGGGTAGTGTTTCTTTGTTTCTTCTGAGTTGGTTTGCCATTGTTTCAACCCGAGATATGTACTTGGCTACTCCCTCAACCTCCTTCATCCTCATGCTCTTGAACTCTCCCTTGAGAGTTTGACGCCGAACATATTGCACTTGTAATCTTCTTAAAGCCAAACTCATCCACAACTTGGTATAAATGTACAAAGTTTCCTTGTCCTTCATATGCCCTTCTTTCAAAGCTTTCATCTAGCCATTCAATTAATTTGTGGTGTTGACTGGTTCTTCGAACCATTTTCAACCACATCCAAAATTTCCTCAAAACCAAGAAAAACCTTATCTTCAAAGTTCAATTATCATAATTGACCACCTTTGTCAACTTCCACATGAACATATTTTTTGCAAGGTTGACCGTCTCACTCAAGTTTTCTAAATTTTAAACACTTTTTAACTCTCTAGCTATTTCTTAAGCGCTCTAACGCTATCAGGCTTTCAAGTTCTTATGCCAATTTGTTGACAAGTCTTTTTTAAATAACTCAATAGCATTATGACTTGTTGTATTTTACATTGAGTAGTACATAGATTATTTATAGACCTTTTGACATAGACTTTCAACTACATGCATTAATTATAACTACAACAATTAATGAACTCTATTGCATGCCTTAATCATCATTAAAAGTACTCATAACCTTTGCAATCTCCTAAAACAATTAATATAACAACTTGCAATTATCCACATTTAAATTTACTGAGTTTTAATTTTTTAGTTATAACTAATTGTATATGCAGTTGATACAATATATTTTTTAAGTTAATTAACGGGTTCCTAGTTACACTTCTTAGATATTCATGTCAAATAAGAGTAATTTATGTTAGAAATGGACTTTAAGCCTAACTCAACCCCACAAAACTGGCTTGTAAGGTGGGATTTGCAAACACACCCCCTCACGCCGAGGTATATACATCTCGAGTGTATGACTAGACATTAATGGTTGGTCTGATAGCGACCGATAGCGGGTGGAACAATATGCCCAACAAACAACAATCTAGGATAGACTTTAACAATGACTTTGATACCATGTTAGAAATGGACTTTAAGACTAACTCAACCCCATAAAACCGACTTTTAAGGTGAGATTTGCACCCACTTATATACTATGAATTGGCCTTATCTTTAATCAATGTGAGACTTCTAACGATTTAAAGTATATAAATGAATTTTTTATATAAATGAGTATTAAGTGCAACGGACAAAGTTGATTTCTTTGATTGCTACTTCACCAGTGCAGTTAAAGGAATAGACATCGGTTATTTTCGTCCATAGACATTGGTTTGGGAACCGAGGCATATGCAGGTGAGGCAAAAAGTCAGTAGGATTTGCCTCGGTTCTCTTTAACCGAAGCAGTATCTAAGATTCGACTCGGTTCTCTTTGAACTGAGCCAGTATCAGTTCTTCCAAAATCTGATTCCTTCTAAGAGCCTTCAGATTGGGTATATATCCTCCGTGAATGTCATCCTCTGGAACCAGAACATTATTCACATTCAAGCTATTGACAGTTTCAAAGGACGAATCTACATCATTCTTTGACATCAAAGTTTCATTGTCACCACTCAAATCCTCACTATTTAAGAAAGATCTTGTTCCGCTCAATTAGGACTCTCTTTTAGGGAGACTCATTGATCTTCCAAGAACCAGAAATGGTTGGAGACATGAAATTCGTTGAGCCCTTTGAGGAAACAGCCGGTGATAGAAGCTTCACAGGTTTCAAAATTTGATCTTTCACATTTTCTTTGTCATCCAAGGAGTCTAAAAAAATCTGTAGAATACCAACAGAGCCTCTTCTAGAAAAATGTGCAGAATACAAAACCCAAAACCAATCAAACATCTAATCTTTAATTTTATAACACTTTCTCATACCAATTGGTTCTGTGCGGGTTCCATCGAACAGGTTCTTCGCGGGGGTGCCCATCCTCCTGGGTGGCGTCGTCGATGCCGCCGGGGGCCTTGACGCAGACGTCCCAAAAGATCTTTTTCTAATCGGAGATGACCTAGAGGAGTAGAGATTGGAGATGGGAGGACCATTGCGACCGCGTAGTCGGAGGGTAGGGAGAGATTGGAGAGGGCGATGTGAGCCTCCATGTGAGAAAATTGAACGAAAGCCCTAAATCAGAATCACGCTGCTGCTTGCCTCCATCTGCAACCACAATCAGACCTGCAGAAACCAGATTTAACACCATATAATCATCACGTAGGGATCCAATTCAGAAATCGCGCTTCCGGAAGCAACGCGAACTGCATCAACCCTAATCGCAAAGCCATGGCAACTCTCGCCACGACGGCGACATGCTTTAGGTATTACGATTGCAGGTTGATGATGAAGGCGCAAGGGAAATGGTTGCGCCGTTCTGGTGACGGTGGCGCAATTAAGGGTTTCTGTCGCAGAGTTGTAGGTCCGGTGATGGTGATGGAAGAAGGTTGAAACACGGTGGTTGGCGCGACGGTGGAGAAGAGGGTAGATGAAATTCGCGCCTAGGGTTTTATTTCTAGATCTGTCTGAATTTTCCTCTTTGCAGGTGCGTGCGCGAGGAGGACGAAGGTGATGGTTGTGCGCGACTTGGAATGGTTGTGATTGCGTTCTCCGGTTGACGGCCATGGATGTGCTCATGGCGGAGAAGATGAAGATGTGGTCGAGGCGTCCATGGAGTTTGGACGAGAACGAAGGCGTTGTGGTAGTGGCTTTGGGTTGTGGCTTGCGAGTTTGCACGTGGTGGTCGGCGGTGTGGTTGAATGGTGGTACTTGCGGTGACCTAATGGCTGGTGATTGTGGCGACCTGATGCTGGGGTTTGGTTGAGAGGAGAAATTGCAAGGCAGAGGGAGGCAAAGATGAGAGAAATCACGAGAGTGCGAGAGAGAAAGAAGAAAGTAACTTCATTTTTTGATTTTAACCTAAGGACTACTACCTCGGTTATACGAAAAACCGATGCCTAAACCCTTTAACTGCATCGATTACACAGCAAACTGGTGCCTAAACCGAGGTATTATGCTTCGGTTGGCCTTCTACCCGAGGTAGTAACATCTATAGGCTTCGGTTCATATATAACTGAGATATATAACCACTCAATATTTACGAAAATGCCACCACGCTTTTATACGCCTCAGTTTCGGTAAAACCGAGGCGTATATAACGCGTTAAAAAAGATTTTTTTTAATAGTGCTTCTTTCAAATTCTATGCTTCCAAATGTATAAAGGCAAAACTCTCCTAAGCAAGAGCTAATATGAGTAGTGAAAATTAGAGAATTAGCAGCGATTTTCTACACCAGTGGTTAAATAACCGATTGCAGAAAACAACATTAAGCTACCCTTTTACATAAATGCTCACATTTTAACAGCTTATATTTGCTTTTTGCATTTTTACCATTCTTCGTCTAATTTATTTTTTGGAATTGTAATTTATGAAATCTAAGAGATGAAATACGTTGATGACTTGGTGTTGGCTATTTATATACGAGATAAATGTGTATTTCCTTCATTGCAAACTTTAAAGTATCCCAATTCATAATAGAAGAAAAAGAATATTTGATATCTGTCAAAAAGAAGATGAAAACAAAACAAAGTTAAAACATCCCATAAGAACAGTTAGTAATATGATAAAATTTTACGACACTGTTCTTGTGTACTAAAGTTTTTTTATTTATGATTACAACTGTAAACTCGAAATAATTCCAGAGCACACGACAAGTTGTAATGGTGTGAGAATTACTCATGCATTTACCATGCAAATCAATTTGCAGCATTTTCTTTGCTACATTAATAGTCACTCAAAGATGTTTGTTTGTTTCCACCAATAATTTCTGAATACTTACAAAGGCTGGCGTCACATATTATAATCTAGAATATCTCATTGAATAATTTTTTAGGAAAAAGTTAAAACCTAAAAGACGACATCGGTTATTGATATGCATGCTACGACATGCTTTCACTGCTGAAAAAGATTAGAAGACTGTCTTATCTCAGTTTGAATAATGTCAATTTAGATTCAAAATATTGTAGTGATATATCCACAGATTCATTTCACTGATAACCCAAATGTCTACCCATGACTGCACATGGTTGAAACCATGGGCGGAATCTATCTATTCGAGTTTGGGGGCAGCCGCTCCACAAATTTTCTTAATAAAATATGTTGTATGTGAAAAATTAGATTTTGAAATCTATTTAATTAAAAAAATATGAATTATATACATTTTTTTTATACTATGTTAATGATTTTCAATTTTAGTGAAATAAAAGTACTGTACAAACAAACTTGAACTTGAATTCATGGAAGATAAATAAATTTGGTTTAGACTATGGTTATAAAACTCCGATTTTTGAGATGTTCTGATTAAGAGTAAAATTTAAAATTTTTAAAATTATAATATCATTCTAAAAATTCAATTATATAATATCGAAATTAATAAAATAAAAATGAAATAAAGTAAATCAAATTATATTGTTTTTAAAATTTATAGCATAAAAACTTTAAATAACTCAAGTCCTTTTTTCACTATCTTGTCTCTATCATCTGAAACATATGCACCATCCCCTGTTCCCGTGTCACCAAAAGTCATACGATCATCGCAAGACACACACAACCACAAACACAAACAAATATGGGTAAATTATCATAACACAACCAATAACAATAAAATTTGTACATAAAAAGCAATTCAACTTAATAATAAATCATTCTCTACAACGCTATCCTACTAATAGAATCATTTCTACACAATGTTATCCTTATCAACATCATCTCTAAACACAAAGTCACTACGAATTCTCAACATCATCATGAAGGACATTGGTTTGTTTTATGTACCCAATCATACCACCTATAGTTTCCCCATACAGGCTCATAACCATACCACCTATAGCTTCAACAAACAAGCTCATAACCATACCACATGTAGCTTCCCCATATAGGCTCATAATCATACCACCCGTAGCTTCCCCACACAGGCTCATAATCATATCACCCGTAGCTTTTCCATACAGGCTCATAATCATACCACCTGTAGCTTCCCGATACAGGCTCATAATCATACCAAATGTAGCTTCCCCATACAGGCTCATATCACACGGTAGATAGTTCAAAACTCGGGATTTACTAGGTACCGGATAGACACATCCCTCTCTTCAAGTGTATACCACTAATAAGATCTCAACTTAACTCTTAAGACATTAAAATTTGTGGCCCATTCTATGCATCTCCACTTATTGGTTTTACAACTCTCAATATAGAAAGTCAACTAAACATAATCCATAGTCAAACTAAATACTATCCACACATCCTTTTTCATCACTTACACATCAATATATAGTCTTATGTAAACCCAATATAAATTTGTATAATATTTTGAGAATCACAACTCAATCCAAAAATAATAAATCATTATTTCTTTAATTAATCATTAAAATGTTACTACTTCTCTTTTTGGAAATAAATTAATTTCTAATTCTAAATTAATTAATTTGATTTCTAATTGATTTAAAAATCAATTACTTTTCTTTTTATACCAAATTAATTTCTCTCTCCAATAAATTAATTTGATTTCTAGTTAATTTTATTTCCAATTTCACTTTCATTATTAGTTACATAAATAACAATAATTTTATTTTTTTTATTATAATTATCATTATTATAATTTAATATTTCCGTCTCTTTTCCTTTAGAATTTTTATTTTTATTAATTAATGACCATGATTATGAATCCTGCCATTACGATTTCAATGACCACCCAAAAAGAAAATAAAAAAAAAAAACCCAACTTTAGGTCTACATGCCCAATTATGTCCAAATGAGCCAAACACAGTCAGGGATACCAAAAATCTGGTCTTGCAGTGTAATTAGGTCCAAACTGATAAACGCAGTCCAACATTGTCCACGAGCCCGGAACCACCGCGACTCTGTTGCCAACCACCACCCATAATGGTTGTCGCTGCCCTCGAAACCATGGCGAGAAATCTAACTCAAAACGAACCAAAAACGCCCTCCCTAGAAGCAGAAACAATACGCATATCCCCAATTGAATTCGAATGAACCCTACATATCAAATAAGAAGAAATCACAAAAACCCCAAAATTTGATGAACAACTGAAATCCTAAAATCGCAAAATCAGAAGGCGGAGGATGATTTCGACGTGAATCAAAACCTACATAAAAGGGAACCAAAACCATCTACTCAAAATCATTAGCCTGAAGCGCGAACAGAGAATCCAAAAGAGATCCCCAAACAACACCCTCATCGCAACACGCAGAGGCCCTTTCCGCGAAATGCAGAAACTCTAGCCGCGCCATAGCCGCACCTCCACTGCGCTTCAGTCGCGCCTTCGTCTTCGCCCCCACGAAGCGTCTCCGAATGTGCGAGTCATGGATGAGTTTCTCAAGGTTGGGAAGTCAACGAGATTAGAGAGGAGAAGAAGCTTGAAGCTTTTGATTATGAAATCAAAACGAGAAGGAGAAAGGGAACCTATTGTCCGAGGGAGAGGCACCAAAAAAAAACTTTGGGGAAGATTTGAGTTGCGTGAATCATGTTTGGAAACTAATTTAGGGTTCACTTTAATCAGATTTAGAATTTTAGAATTAATAATTAATAGTAATTTAAAAAAATCCTAATAATTATAATTAAAGAATTTAATTAGAATTAATAGGAAACTCTCATCCTTAATTAATTACACTTAAAAGGAAACCTTCGTTTCTCCTATGTTCTTCTAACGTTTTTTTTTCTTTTATTTATTTGAAGTTATTGTTCAAAGCTTCATAAAATAAAAATTTACTACACCGCCAAAATCCACCATTGGTATCAAGAGGTTACAAAACCAAATATAATTCAATAACTTAATCACAAAACATGAGCATTTGAGCATAAACCAAAATATTTAAAATTATACTATTAATTACATATATAATCACACATTCGTCAATCATATATATAAGGAAAATGATAGTTTGACACCGTATGAGTGACAAATTTTTGACACCCATGACGTGTCAGTTTTTTGTTGGTTGAGCAATTTAAAAAAAAAAAAATTTTTACTGACGTGGAAATTGGAAGCAAGGAGAAGGAAAGGGTTTTCCATTTGAATTTCATTTTCAGAAACGTAGAGAGAGAAGGAGAACGAAACCTCCCAACGAGCGAAAGCCCACTTCCCGACTCCACCGTGTTTCCCAGTTCGACGGCCACCGGAGGTCCACCGCCGATCATCTTCCGCTCGCCGCCGCTCGCGTCTCTTCCCACCGATCAACTTCGCTGGCACCGTGACCGTCGCTTTCTCTTCCCGCCGTCTCAGTCGTGCCGTTTCCACCGTTCTCTCGCCGTTGAACGGCCACCGGAAGACCACCGTCAGTCGCCGTTGAACCGCAACCCGAGGAGCACCGGAACACCGCCGTTACTCACCGTTCAACAGCCACCGGAAGATTGCCGCCGCCGTCACTCACCGTTCAACAGCCACCGGAAGACCGCCGCCGCCGTCACTCACCGTTCAACCGCCACTGGAAGACCACCACCGGAGCACGTTCAGGCACAGTTCCAGTGTCATACCGTGCCTTCTCCTTCCCGCCGGCTTGGGTTGGTTCTCATTCCGCCGTCTTACCGTGCCTTTCGCGAGGTAGGTATAATTTCGATTTTTTATTTTAATTGGGAAGGGAAAATTGAAATGGCATGCTACCTTGACTGTGTTTATGATGTGTGTTATGGAATGCTACGATTCTGCCCTATTGGAATTCAATATTGGAATTCAATATGTGCGAAAATAGTATTGGAATGGAATATGTGCGAAATTGTTCTCAATTTCTGGCAACATTAAACTGTTATGGCCTTTTTCCAGTTTTGCCATGATTGCTTTAGTTCAGTTGTTACTCTGCCATCATGGACTGTTTGGTTGTAATGGCTTGTATTATTATAAATTTTTTGTTTCCAATCTAGAATCTCCATGTATCAAATTTGAAAGCAATGTTGATGTTGGTGTCGGCACATGGAAGAAGTACATATAGCACCATCAATTAAAACTATAGCACCATCAATTGCATCCTGGTTCTTTAGCCTTGATGCTCTTCCGGCCATAAGTATAACCATATTACTGTTTTCGTTTTTAACAAAAACCTACCAGATATTGATAGTTGTTTCGAAAAAGAAAGTTAGCATAACACCATCACTCAGATTCATTAATATGTATTCATGTATGGAAAATGTAAAGGGGTTGATTGTATGAAAAGGATTTTTTCAGTGCTTTATCATAAATTGTAAGTTGAAGTCAATTGTTAGCATTGGTCATCACTTTCCCATAATATGTTTCTTTAAGTAGTTGAGTTGTCTAATTTCATAATTGACTGGTGTAATTATTAGCATTGCTTGAAGGAATCTACCATGTCATCTCCAATTCACGTTTGTCAATGACATTTTGCCCATATGAAATTGTATCAAACCATTAGCTATGTGCAGTTTCATTGTATGAACTCAGAAGAAAAAACTTAAGACCTGAATAATATTCTTGTCCACTGAAAGCTTGTAAAGAGTTAATGTGGTTGTCTTGTCATTGCATAAGACATCCATTCCACCCATGTCTTCAATGGCAGTCATTCTCTTTGTTATGCCACCCTGCAAAGGATACACCCATGATAGTTATTAGCTCAAGAGCACATTAGTGGTATTTTAAAAGCCATTGAAATGTATGGATGACAAACCTGCTGAGATAACCGGTGTGATGCAGGCTGAGAGATAACATTATATGATGCATGTAACATATATATGTTTAAACTTGGCTGGAATTAAATTTATGGCATATTGTTCATAATATATTTGTTCACCTTTTTTGGTGTAGTGTAATGGAGGAAGTTGGTGAAAAGACTGAATGTTCTGATACCAGGAAGAAGGTATGTGTGGTTGTATTACATTTGCATACATCTGTCGTTGTTATGTATTTGAATAAATCCTATGTTTTTGTTTGCAGTTAGTTTTTAAACACTCATGCAAGACACAATTGGTTGGTGCTTTGAACGAAAGACTGAATCCTGAACAAAAGGCTTTTATTGAGAAGACTATTTTTTCCTGGTTTTTGTTGTTGCCCAATTCTATTAAGATAGGTAGGAATGTGTTGGGTGATTTATGTGATAGGTGGGTTGATAACATGGGAGGGTTTTATTTTGGCCACAAAATTATAGAATTTTCTGAACTTGATGTTTGTTTGTCTTTAGGGTTGCCTATTGTAGGTGAAGCTATTGATTTAAAAAAAGTTAGTCATCAAAGTGTTTGTAGGGAGTACTTTCCTAATGGGAATGTAGATGTTAAGATGGTGTATGACTTTTTGTTAGAGGAAAATCATAATTATCCATTAGAACACTTTTGTAGCTTATATTTATTGGTTGGGATAAGTGAGTTTTTGTTTCCCAATCATAGTGGAGTAGTCTTTCCAATTATTTTTGACCTTGTTTCTGATTTGGGCTGTGTGGGTAAATACAAGTGGGGTAGTGTAGTTTATGAGTACTTTATAGAAAGTTTGTCTAATGCTTCTACAACAATGAAGAACGAAAGAAGCAGAAGCCATTTTCATGTTTCTGGATGTGCATACCTTTTGCAGGTATATGTTATGTGTGTAATCATTAATGAAATAGACTGATATGTTAAGGTTTGTGATGACTTATTATGTCAATGTTGTTCTATTTACCCTTTCCAGGTTTGGTTTTGTCATCATTTTGTGACATCCAAGTCAATGTACAGTACAAGGATATCAAAGTTTCCAAGGTTGTTGAATTGGATTGATATCAATATCGGTGACAAGTTCATAAAAAATGCTTTGAATAAGGAATCGGTGAGTATTTTGTGATTTAAGCAATCTATTGGTTTAATGTTTATTATATTTTGTGATTGATATAAAGAAAATTGTTAACTTATTCAGGTTGTTATTGATGTTGGGATTTCGAAAGAAGAGCTTTCTTATGCTATAGTCAAAGAAGCTGTTGAAAAATATCATGTGCCAGTCAACCACCAAAATAGAGTAGATAAGGAAAAATTAACTCGCATTATAGAAGAACAAACGCGTGTTATTGGTGACATGCAAAGTAGTATTGCTCATTTCAAGAGTATTTTAGTGGAAGACAAAAATGATGATAACGTTGAAGACTTTGATGATAAGCCGTTTACTGCAAGTGAAGATCCAATTCAAAGCACACCGTTTCAACATCACGAACAAACCCCGGGGTGTGAAGGTCAGGATGAAGTAAAGCCAAGCACAATGTACGATAGAATGAAGGCGGCACCCCGAAGAAGGATGAAGAGTAGGGCGAATAAAACTCCATTTACAGCAGAGGGTAGAAGAAAAAAATGAGTAGTTCATTATGTTGTAGTTAAACTTTTATGTTAACAACCTTAGAAATATGTTGCAGAACTACATGGTGTTGATGTACAAACTTCATTATGTTGTATGCTAAGATGTTGATGTACAAACTTCATTATGTTGTATGCAAGTGCTTTATTTACATTGATTTCTGCATAAAAAAGTGTTAGGCAGGTTTGTGAATTTTGTTTGGCAATGATCTTCAAATTTGCCTATTATGTTATAATTTCTGTTTAATTTATTGAACTTATTTGATAAGTTTGGCAATGACCTTCAAATTTGCCTAGTATATGGATGTACATGCGTAAGGGAGATTTATTGTTAGCACTCAATGTGTAGTATCAGACCTTGGAAAAACAGTGGGCAGAAATTAGGCTAAGTTATTGGACGTCGAGGGCATTTTTCATTCTGCAAGTTGTTTTTTTTAAACTTCAGGGTGCTGGAAAAACAGTGGGAGTAATGGCTCAGTAAGTGGGTAGTTTAGTGAGACTTTTGGGACGCAGAGGGCAACTTGCAATGGAGCACTTGTTTTGAACTCCCCACCTAATTTTTAACGAATTATATGGAATGAAATTCAATAATTATCATTTAACAAGACATTTATATCGAAGTCCATGTCCAAGAAAACATTGTGGTTTAAATTGATGGTGCTGGAAAAACAGTGGGAGCAATGGCCCAGTAAGTGGGTAGTTTAGTTAGACTTTTGGGACGCAGAGGGCAACTTGCAATGGAGCACTTGTTTTGAACTCCCCACCTAATTGTTAACGAATTATATGGAATGAAATTCATTAATTATCATTTAAAAAGACATTTATATCGAAGTCCATGTCCAAGAAAACATTGTGGTTTATATTGATGGTGCTGGAAAAACAGTGGGAGCAATGGCTCAGTAAGTGGGTAGTTTAGTGAGACTTTTGGGACGCAGAGGGCAACTTGCAATGGAGCACTTGTTTTGAACTCCCCACCTAATTATTAACGAATTATATGGAATGAAATTCATTAATTATCATTTAACAAGACATTTATATCGAAGTCCATGTCCAAGAAAACATTGTGGTTTAAATTGATGGTGCTGGAAAAACAGTGGGAGCAATGGCCCAGTAAGTGGGTAGTTTAGTTAGACTTTTGGGACGCAGAGGGCAACTTGCAATGGAGCACTTGTTTTGAACTCCCCACCTAATTGTTAACGAATTATATGAAATGAACTTCATTAATTATCATTTAAAAAGACATTTATATCGAAGTCCATGTCCAAGAAAACATTGTGGTTTAAATTGATGGTGCTGGAAAAACAGTGGGAGCAATGGCCCAGTAAGTGGGTAGTTTAGTTAGACTTTTGGGACGCAGAGGGCAACTTGCAATGGAGCACTTGTTTTGAACTCCCCACCTAATTGTTAACGAATTATATGAAATGAAATTCATTAATTATCATTTAAGAAGACATTTATATCGAAGTCCATGTCCAAGAAAACATTGTGGTTTATATTGATGGTGCTGGAAAAACAGTGGGAGCAATGGCTCAGTAAGTGGGTAGTTTAGTGAGACTTTTGGGACGCAGAGGGCAACTTGCAATGGAGCACTTGTTTTGAACTCCCCAACTAATTGTTAACGAATTATATGGAATGAAATTCATTAATTATCATTTAACAAGACATTTATATCGAAGTCCATGTCCAAGAAAACATTGTGGTTTAAATTGATGGTGCTGGAAAAACAGTGGGAGCAATGGCCCAGTAAGTGGGTAGTTTAGTTAGACTTTTGGGACGCAGAGGGCAACTTGCAATGGAGCACTTGTTTTGAACTCCCCACCTAATTGTTAACGAATTATATGGAATGAAATTAATTAATTATCATTTAAAAAGACATTTATATCGAAGTCCATGTCCAAGAAAACATTGTGGTTTAAATTGATGGTGCTGGAAAAATAGTGGGAGCAATGGCCCAGTAAGTGGGTAGTTTAGTTAGACTTTTGGGATGCAGAGGGCAACTTGCAATGGAGCACTTGTTTTGAACTCCCCACCTAATTGTTAACGAATTATATGGAATGAAATTCATTAATTATCATTTAAAAAGACATTTATATCGAAGTCCATGTCCAAGAAAACATTGTGGTTTAAATTGATGGTGCTGGAAAAACAGTGGGAGCAATGACCCAGTAAGTGGGTAGTTTAGTTAGACTTTTGGGACGCAGAGGGCAACTTGCAATGGAACACTTGTTTTGAACTCCCCACCTAGTTGTTAACGAATTATATGGAATGAAATTCATTAATTATCATTTAAAAAGACATTTATATCGAAGTCTATGTCCAAGAAAACATTGTGGTTTATATTGATGGTGCTGGAAAAACAATGGGAGCAATGGCTCAGTAAGTGGGTAGTTTAGTTAGACTTTTGGGACGCAGAGGGCAACTTGCAATGGAGCACTTGTTTTGAACTCCCCAGCTAATTGTTAACGAATTATATGGAATGAAATTCATTAATTATCATTTAACAAGACATTTATATCGAAGTCCATGTCCAAGAAAACATTGTGGTTTAAATTGATGGTGCTGGAAAAACAGTGGGAGCAATGGCCCAGTAAGTGGGTAGTTTAGTTAGACTTTTGGGACGCAGAGGGCAACTTGCAATGGAGCACTTGTTTTGAACTCCCCACCTAATTGTTAACGAATTATATGGAATGAAATTCATTAATTATCATTTAAAAAGACATTTATATCGAAGTCCATGTCCAAGAAAACATTGTGGTTTATATTGATGGTGCTGGAAAAACAGTGGGAGCAATGGCTCAGTAAGTGGGTAGTTTAGTTAGACTTTTGGGACGCAGAGGGTATCTTTGATTGTGGCACTTATTTCGAAATGCATATTTTAAGTGAAAAATAATCCCTTGTAAATAGCACCTTAAAGAGATATTATGAAATAAAATTCCTGGACATTATGCAACAAAGATCGTACACAAATAATACCGCAAATTGTGCAAAAAATTTCCTACACGAATGTAAGACAATCATCATTGTAATGTTCAAATTGCTTTAGTAAGAAATGTTAACAATATGTTTCTTTCAAAACAATGTAATACTTGAACTATATATATTGCAAGACTGATTTGCGCACCACATTATCAGGATCAGAAACATATTTCTCCGTAATTTGTTGCAGTTCCTCCTAAAAACAAAAAAATGCACACAAAATTAATCATATGACCAAGTTCAATACAAGATATAAATAAGTAAATATTTCTATTGCATAGACTATTGTAATTGGGCATTGATTTCCCTTTGTATTGATTTCCCTTGTTATACAAAATTACATCTTAAATCAAACATGATATTACCTTCCGTATCATTCATGGCTATACAAAAATAATTAAAAATCAAACTTGATTTTAATGAAACAATGACGACATGAAGGGACATACCCTAATTTTGGTTAATTTCCAAAAGTCCATCACCTAAAGGTGTGTATAAGTGCATTGTGACAAGTCCTCATTATCATTATTGTAGTGTGCAGATGTCAATAAGGACATGAATCCCGATTGTGAAACTTGAGATTCAACTATCTGCTGACTTCCAAGGTCGTCAACATTATGGATGTCTGTATCATGACAAGTAGTTCTTTCCTGTAATAAAAGTATTAGTGAAGGATTTCATAACCATATAGTAATAGTAAAAGACATTAAATGACAGCTATGTGTACCACTCACACTATGATTCGTTGTATGTTTATTTTTAGCACGTTGGGAGTTTTTCTTTTTTGTTATTTTTTCAACCGTTGATTGCAATCTTTTTGTTCGTGGTCGCCCTTTCCGTTTCACAGAGACAGGACTGCGAACAATTAAGCCATCAACTTCACAAGCTGGTCGACCTTCTTGACTAGAAGGGGGATGTGCATGCATGTGAGATCCATCATCGTTGGACAACGTAAATGTGGCCGATGTTCTAACCCCTAAACTTCTCCCTATTGAGTTCAAATCACAAAGCAACTTCTTGGAAGCAGTCTCAGAATGACATGCCTCCTCCGCGATGTCATAGAAACACTTACACAAAGTTTGGTACCTTTGCATCTTAGGTTCTTGAGTGGGGTTGTTGTAAGATGCTTTAATCAAAGTGTGTCTTCTACGTACATTTCTGCTCCACCGTCGTAAAACATATTTTGTTGGTACATTACGCACATCCTCCTGACCTAGGACCAATAAGCAATGTCGACACAAGATTCCTCTAAACTCAAAAAGTTGACAACTGCAATGAATGTTGGTTGTGAGAGGATCATAATCGACAACATAAAATTTTGATCCACATTGCCCCTCCCAGATAAACTCTTCTTTCACATTGTACGTAGTCATACAACCCTGTTTAGACATATTCTTAATAAAACAATTCATCCTTGAGCGGAATTCCTTTTGAACTTCCATAAATTTGGCGTGTGTGTACTCCATTTGATATTGTCTTTCAATAAGAGATTAAGATCCACATGGTAGTGTGGAATTCAATGAGGCAAAATCAGCTTCAGTTTCTTTTTGGGCCTTTTGTCGTAGGGCATTTTCGTACTGAAGGACAAATTGTTGAAGTGTTGTGGTTGAATTTATAAATCCATCGAAGAAGGCATTCATGCCCTCACTTCTTTGGGTTGTTGACATTCCTGCCCAAAATTGATGTTTCATATAACATGGAACCCATCTCTCTCTTTCTTCAAACAATGAACTTAGCCATTCGTTCTTCTCTAACCCGTGGCATGTGATTAAATTTCCCCATCCTAACTCAAAGTCGTCCGGAGTTACTGACTCATACACAAGAGTCTTTAGTTGATTTTTTATGACTCCATAATTTTTGTACGATTGCAATTTTTCTGGTATTTTCTTCATTATGTGCCACAAACACCAACGATGACTTGTGTTTGGAAACACAACTTTTATGGCATTGGACATTGCCTTACATTGGTCTGTGACGATACCAATTGGAGGGTTATTAGACATACATCTTAGCCAACATGTAAACAGCCATGTGAATGTTGGTGTGTCCTCAGCGGAAATCAAAGCACAACCAAGTAATATTGAATGACCATGATGATTAACCCCAACGAATGGTGCAAACGGTATGTCATATTTGTTTGTTAGGTAGGTTGCGTCGAATGAGACGACATCACCAAAATCTACACAAGCTGCACGACTGCGTGAATCAGCCCAAAACACACTACAAATGCGGTTTTGGTCATCCATTTCCATTTCAAAGAAGAATTCGTTGTTTAATTCTCTCATTGTTGAAAAGTATTTTAAAAGTGCCTGCCCATCTCCATCCTTACAAAAACTCCTTCGTTGGTGCCCAATATAATTTCTTGCATCACGTTGCATGAACTGTATGTTTTCATATCCACCAGCATCATTAACCAAAGATATGAAACTTTTGTTAATACGCACACCAGCATCATCATTCATGCTAAGAGTGTGCTTCGCATGCATACTAAGTTTTCGATTACCACGGATAAGGTTTGAGTTCTTTGGACACATGTCATGGTTGTGTTCGGTTACAACTGTCCCTACATACCATATTCCTTCTTTAAGAGAAACTGTTATTCCAGCAGGGCATTCGTTTCTTTGGCTGGGCTGGGTTTTCAACTCTGGAGAAATGGAAGAAATGTACTTCCCTTGCCGAGAACACACTAATTTCATAAACGTCAATTCATTGTTGTTATTTTTTTTTGAGCTCTTTATCCGAACAGCAAAACCACAACTGACGGCATAGTTTCTATAAAAACTTTTCACCTGTTCTATTGTATCGAAAGACATCTGCAATTTCGGAACATTATTGTCAATATTATCCATGTAATCACTGTTGACCTCAGAAGAAGGAACTGCTTCCAAGTCCACTGCTTCCATATTTTGTAACATGGACATGAAAATCGTAATATCCTACTGCATGATGTCATGTATATGTAAGTTACTGAATTTTTCATCTCTACATACAACAAAAATGTGAACGTTTTAATTTAATATTGTCATATATGAACACAATTGTTTAATCGACAAGATTAATAAAAATCATAAAACATCTTACTTGAACAATGAAAGAATTAAAATAAAATGACAAATAATTACAACATTTCTAAAACTATTTTACAATATATAATCTTTATGGAAAATCAGAAATCTCAAATTAACATATTATTGCAAGAGTTTCTCCTGACTCTTTATGCAAATGTTCCTTAGTAGATAATGATCTTAATATGTGGATTACAAAAATTTTTTTATCCCACAAAAATTAAAAAATAAAAACTAATAAATGAATGTACAAATACCTTACCAAGAAGAAATAAGTTTTAAGCGTACCTGAAATAAATGTTGTATCACATGGTAGGAAGTTCGAACTGCCAACTTGTTGCCTCTTCAATGCACTTCATTAACTTCCCAACGACGAACCTCCAACTTCCTTTCTTTCTCTAGAATGAGAGGTGGAAGGTACTTCATTACTCGGATGAAATACCTAGCCCTGCTTTTGGTTTTGCATTTGCCCGCATTAAATGGGAGTAAATGATTGTCATTGGGTTAGGCGGTTCATTAGACATGGAATAGCATTCAATGCATGGCAAAGGCAATAAAGTGATTCAGTTTGATTAGACAACAATATTATATTGTAATATAATATTCAATTATTTCTTTTGAGTCTTTTACACGTTACAGTGTCATAAAGACAAGGTATCACCTTTTTATGACCATTTACTTATTTAAAAGAAATTTTTATTAATAAATTGCTCTATAAATTAACGTCTTCTAACTCACGGTCACTGAACCATTCACATTGAAATTGAATTAAACGTCAACTACAATAACTTGGTGTTGACTTCTTTGACTTTATACTGAATTTTTTCCACGTTTGTTATTGTCCGCAGTTTCAACTAATTTATTTTTTTATTTCAATTTTCTGCAAATGACGAAGTTTGGAAACATGGACGCATGGCAGGGACTTGATGTAGACCACATTGATCTTGAAGCTTTCTTACAAAGATGCAACTCTGATGAAACGTTGATTCCAGGACCTGCTGGAACTGTTCAAGCCGCAATGCTTAACAGGCAGACGGATGAACCCCAAAGTACGCAGGAGTTTGTTAACCAAATAGCAAAGGCAGCATATGATCGGGATTTTAAATCAAATCCCTGGATTTAGGCAGAAATGTTCATTAAGCACCATGGTTGGTTTTCAGTTTGCTTTTGAAATGTTTAAACTCCAATTAATAAAGGTCGTGAATAATAACACCACGTTTATTGTATGCAGGACTTGTAGAACATGGCAACATGGAGAACGTGACAAAGCTCGAATGCGGAAAGTCAATGGTTCGACTCCCATTTATGGCATGCATTGTTAAAGAGTGTAACCCAAATGGATTGGGTGACATGAAAATATCTGTTAAGGTACAAGTTTACTCCATCATATAATCCATAACATTTTCACCTCTAAACTTTTCCATTTTGAATATGGCCAGGACCCTAGTGCGACAGTGTCTGCTTCTTTGCACAAAAAAGTCCTTTTGCATCCCGAGTTTGGTCCGGATATAGGAGTTGGTGCTGTGTTGTTATTGCAAAGTGTAAAAAAAATTTTAATTTTAATTATAAAAATGTTACCCACACTGGATGACCTTAATGTATACCTTCATTAATATGTTATTCATGTTTGTCTCCATAGGTTGTTACATTCAGTCCTTTTCGAAGAACTTACTATTTGAACATAACTGTCCGCAATATGGTAAAGGTAATAGGTTTCAAAGCAATCACCAACTTCATCTTATCGTGTTTAACTTACGTCCGACGTTAACAGGAAATCAGTGTACACCAATATGCAGGTCTTCAAAGCAGACATTGGACCTCCAACTGACCACCAAGTGAGGGCTTTCTCCAAACCTCACGTTGCATGCGATCCATGTGACCATTCCAACAAGGACAACAAAGATGTTGGTCCATCTGAAAAGCCAACTACTTCTGCCTTCAACAATGCAACCACAACCCCAAAGGAAGATTAATGACGGGTTGAACAAAATGCTTATTTACTTATTTATTAGCTTCATTAGTTACCATTATTAGTATTAATATTTAATCATGTATTTAAATTCGTATTTTGAATATCAGTGCTATGTTTCTTTATTGAGCAAACCATTCCATATAGCTTCATTACGTCTCTCATGGTATTGCACTAAATTGTTGCACCAAAAACAATGAATTAATGGTGGTGACTTACTTTATAATTTTGGGTGGATGATACTGCCAACCAAACAACATTAATTACACAATAAAGTTATATACTTTATTGGTGGACCACAACCATAAAATTTAAGTCCATCTAGTGCCATTCTTCACTATAAAATAGTTGTTTGTGTAATACACAGTACAAAGTTATAGTCATTGGTTTTAAACATCGACGAATGGATCCATGGGAGCAACTTTTTCTCAACGACACTGAAGTAAAAGCATGTTTAGATCGATGGAATGCAATGGAAAAAATAGAGGAACAGAATACGTGCTCCACCAAAATCTTCGTTACAGCAAAGCCAGTGGTAGACAACAAAAAAATCCAGGAAATACTTCACAAACTTGTTCGCCCTTCGAACAAAGTTGCTTTGAAGGATATTGACGTCAAAGAATTTTCAAAAGACAATGAGACGAAGTAATGTTTTTTTTTGTTCATCTAGTATTGTGCAACACCTCCTATTACAATTTTCTTTTCTTTAGTCCATTAATATATTTATGTAATTTGTTATCCTATATTTTACTTTCTTATTATATACAAGGAAAAATATTTGTTAAAAATTATTTTGCTGGAACAAAAGTGGTAGCAAGGGCATTATAAGTGGGTAGTTTAGGATACGTTTCTGCACTAAGAGGGCAACTACCAATCTTTCATTTGTTTTGAAATCCAAACTTCCTTGTAAACGAAATATAATGATTAAAATTCACAAAGTATCATTGAATAACACATTTATATCCAATTGTATGCACAGGCAACGTTTTTTTGAAAAATTATTTTGCTCGAACGAAAGTGGTAGCAAGGGCGTTATAAGTGGTTAGTTTAGGATAAGTTTCTACACGAAGAGGGCAACTACCAATCTTTCATTTGTTTTGAAATCCAAATTTCCTTGTAAACGAAATATAATGATTAAAATTCACAAAGTATCATTGAATAACAAATTTATATCCAATTGTATGCATAGGCAACGTTTTTTTGAAAAATTATTTTGCTGGAACGAAAATGGTAGCAAGGGCGTTATAAGTGGGTAGTTTAACATAAGTTTCTGCACGAAGAGGGCAACTACCAATCTTTCATTTGTTTTGAAATCCAAATTCCTTGTAAACAAAATATAATGATTAAAATTCACAAAGTATCATTGAATAACACATTTATATCCAATTGTATGCAGAGGCAACGTTTTTTTGAAAAATTATTTTGCTGGAAATAAAGTGGTAGCAAGGGCGTTATAAGTGGGTAGTTTAACATAAGTTTCTGCACGAAGAGGGCAACTACCAATCTTTCATTTGTTTTGAAATCCTAACTTCCTTGTAATCGAAATATAATGATTAAAATTCACAGAGTATCATTCAATAACAAATTTATATCCAATTGTATGCACAGGCAACGTTTTTTTGAAAAATTATTTTGCTGGAAATAAAGTGGTAGCAAGGGCGTTATAAGTGGGTAGTTTAACATAAGTTTCTGCACGAAGAGGGCAACTACCAATCTTTCATTTGTTTTGAAATCCTAACTTCCTTGTAATCGAAATATAATGATTAAAATTCACAGAGTATCATTCAATAACAAATTTATATCCAATTGTATGCACAGGCAACGTTTTTTTGAAAAATTATTTTGCTGCAAATAAAGTGGTAGCAAAGGCGTTATAAGTGGGTAGTTTAGGATAAGTTTCTGCACGAAGAGGGCAACTACCAATCTTTCATTTGTTTTGAAATCCTAACTTCCTTGTAATCGAAATATAATGATTAAAATTCACAGAGTATCATTCAATAACAAATTTATATCCAATTGTATGCACAGACAACGTTTTTTTGAAAAATTATTTTGCTGCAAATAAAGTGGTAGCAAGGGCGTTATAAGTGGGTAGTTTAGGATAAGTTTCTGCACGAAGAGGGAAACTACCAATCTTTCATTTGTTTTCAAATCTTAACTACCTTGTAAACGAAATATAATGATTAAAATTCACAGAGTATCATTCAATAACACATTTATATCCAATTGTATGCACAGGCAATGTTTTTTTTTAAATTATTTTGCTGGAAATAAAGTGGTAGCAAGGACGTTATAAGTGGGTAGTTTAACATAAGTTTCTGCACAAAGATGTCATGTTTGAATGTGGCACTTCATTTTGAAATGCATATTTGCTGTGATAAAATAATACCCTATAATTACCCCGTTAAACAAATAATATGAAATACAAATCCTTGACATTGCGCAACAAAGATAGTACACAAATAATGCTCAAAGTTGAATTCAACCATGTCAAAATGCTTACGACATTTAAGACAGTAATCATTGTTATGTTGAAATTACATTACTACTAAATGTTAACGATACATCTCTTTCATCAAGTCTAATAAATTAACCGTAAAAATCGCAGGACTTCATTTCGCCGCACATTGTCAGGATCCAATATCCAATCAGAAACGTATTTCTCCCTAATCTCTTGCAGTTCCTCCTGCAAATACAAAAATGTAAATCATTTTCCTTTAAATAATAATTGAATATAAATTATAAAGAACTAATAATTTACGTAACTTACACTGGTGTAATTGGGCATTGTGTTGCCTTCAAATCTCTCCACACCGTCCCACAACTCCATGAATTTCAAAACATATACTCCACAATCATATCTATAGTAAACAAACTCCAGTATTAAAAACATCAAATTGTAGTTCTTTGAAAGTAACAAATATTATAATTAAAGTCAAGAACATTTAATACTTACGAGTTTGGTTGTATTGGAGTATGCACGTGTTGGACAAATAAGGACGGTTTGTTTCCTTCATAACGATTGAACAAATGCCCAAAAAATATTTTAAGATTATGGGCCTGCAAAACAACAAACTTAACTTTAAATTGAAAAACAAATAAACGTTTTAGGAATAAATAGTACAAATCAATTACAACAGTTACCATAACAGTGTCAATCCTTTTTCGCTCTTTCCTATTGTGGCCAACTGAGTCCAATGCAAACATTTCCATCGTTGGAATCTTCACGGCGTAGCACCACCAATGGCCGTCATGGATTATAGGGACAAACAACTAAAAACAAACAATTACGTCAAAACTTGTTCAACAGATAATCACTCATAAGTGCAACTTCATTGTATGACATTTAAGAAAACTAACAAATTCAGCATTAACAATGTCATCAAACCCAATGATATTGGGTTGGAAGAAGTTGACGTAGTCATTCAACGTCCAAACTTTACGATGCATCTTTCTCTTTTTTGAGTCTTCTACAACTTGGCACTGTAAGAAAAACAATTATTTAACTTTGATATGTAATCTATATACAATAATTACAACATGAAAAGGAGGAAGATTTCAACCAACCGCATATAAAGGACTAAAACATATCCTTTTCACTACTCCTGTGGACCTCTTTTCAAAGTACATGAATACACTTGTTGCAAACAGCATCCCCTACAAAAAATTAAATTCATAATTATACATCATTTATAAAACATTCATAAAAATAAAGTATTCAAAATTTAACCACAACAAATCTCATTTTTACCATGTTGTCCACTTTGCTCTGAGGTCCTAAGAAGTAACACTCGCGGGTCCCAAACACTTGACCGCAGATCTCAGACACAACCCTTCCAACAGACATGGAAAATGTAATCATGTCTCAGGATCTAACTCAAATAAATTAAACAAATTTATAACAACCATTAAAAGACATTACCACCAAGGAGCCCTAAACGGAGTAACCAAGCTGTACAAATATTTGGGATTGACTTCCAATAAAGGGACATCCTGATGAGGGTGCACTGCTAGAAGGACGGCTATAAGAGGTCCAACATCCTTAACATCGTCAACGTCCTCAACGTCGTCAACGTCGTGAACGTCTTCAACACCCTGCACATCATCTTTGTCTTCATCCAAACAACCTTCCCCAACAAAAGATGGGCCAGCCTCATCTCCTACACAATCAACATCATCAACATCTGTTTCACCACCAACACCAGCAACATGTGTTTCACCACCAACATCGGCTTCACCACGAACATCACCAACATCTGCATCACAATGCACATCACCCTGAACATCACCACCAAAAACTGAACGTTGTTGTCTTTTATTCCTACCATCAGCAACCATAGCAACCAAATCAGTTATGTCCTTATTCATTTCAATCATTCTGCTTTGGTTCTGTTGTACTTTCTGCATCAGTTCTTCCCAACTCAAACCACTTTCATGTGCACCATTTTCTGGTACTGGCCCTTCATCCAAATTTAGGGCTGCACGAATCATTGGGTTGTCATGGTCCTCCTCGCGCAACAACCACTGCCAACATATCTATGAACATCCAAATATAAATAATCAATCATAATCAATAAACAAAACCATGTAAAAGTCATCAATAATTATACACACACAAAAAATAATAACTTACATTGTTTTTCTTAAAAACTTCTTCTATTTTTTTGGACCTTAACTTAACCGCAGGCCAATTCATTATTCTTGGGAACACAATTTCATGTTCACCATCAATTAAGCCCAAACGTTCAACAGCCCAAAGCTACAAAACAAAAATAACTCAAAATTAAGAACAAATAAAATACAATTTCTTTAAAGAAAAGGTAAATTATTATTTAATTCTTACCTGTAACACTGCAGCATTCCCACTAATGCCTATAGAGTGCTTAATGTCACGCTGCCTTAGCATCATTGCCTCCTTTGATAAACTATTAATTAAATATGTATGGACAGCTTTTGCCCAATCATATTGGTTCAAACTATCAATGTTATCTAAAACTGTAAAAGGCATCTTACTAACTACCTTCGATTTCCTAGGAAAGTAAAAAAATATAAAACAAACTAATATATACAATCGACATACGCAATCCACATCAGAGTCATCATTTTCTAGTAAGAATTTTATCCTATTTACAACGTCTTTGGGAGTAAATGAGTTTCTTTCAAATTGTTGACAAACAACACCGACAACATTATCATCAAAATTAACATGTAATCCCCCACCACCTAGACCTAGACCCATGCACACATCACTAACTGTAAAGGGTACCATTGTTTGCTTCACAATAAAGCATTCGTTGCGGCCGATCCATCGCTTCACCATTTCATACAATAATGGAGTGCATAAGTCTATCGGCTTGTCCATATCGACACACCACTTGAATGGTGTTTGTCGAATTCGAATCCGGTCAACTTCTCTGAGTTTTGAATTAATTTCCAGAATGACTTTGGTATCACACCATGACCGCAATCGAAGCTGCATAGTATTTGCAACAAATACAATCAATAACCTACACTATTGAAACCAACAATTACATTTTCAATGCAACAGGTTTACTTACATTGGTACCACCTTTTGCTTTAGTGAAATCCATCACTGTTAAATGTAGGCACCTAAAATGATCATACCAAAATAAATGATTCAAACTGATAAAAGGGAACAATAACACATAATGTATCTACAAGTTATCATTCCCAATTGTTATTTCCAAAAGCAAAACTATATGTACTTCTTCCATGTGCCGACACCAACATCAACATTGCTTTCAAATTTGATACATGGAGATTCTAGATTGGAAACAAAATATTTATAATAATACAAGCCATTACAACCAAACAGTCCATGATGGCATAGTAACAACTGAACTAAAGCAATCATGGCAAAACTGGAAAAAGGCCATAACAGTTTAATGTTGCCAGAAATTGAGAACAATTTCGCACATATTCCATTCCAATACTATTTTCGCACATATTGAATTCCAATATTGAATTCCAATAGGGCAGAATCGTAGCATTCCATAACACACATCATAAACACAGTCAAGGTAGCATGCCATTTCAATTTTCCCTTCCCAATTAAAATAAAAAATCGAAATTATACCTACCTCGCGAAAGGCACGGTAAGACGGCGGAATGAGAACCAACCCAAGCCGGCGGGAAGGAGAAGGCACGGTATGACACTGGAACTGTGCCTGAACGTGCTCCGGTGGTGGTCTTCCGGTGGCGGTTGAACGGTGAGTGACAGCGGCGGCGGTCTTCCGGTGGCTGTTGAACGGTGAGTGACGGCGGCGGCAATCTTCCGATGGCTGTTGAACGGTGAGTAACGGCGGTGTTCCGGTGCTCCTCGGGTTGCGGTTCAACGGCGACTGACGGTGGTCTTCCGGTGGCCGTTCAACGGCGAGAGAACGGTGGAAACGGCACGACTGGGACGGCGGGAAGAGAAAGCGACGGTCACGGTGCCAGCGAAGTTGACCGGTGGGAAGAGACGCGAGCGGCGGCGAGCGGAAGATGATCGGCGGTGGACCTCCGGTGGCCGTCGAACGGGGAAACACGGTGGAGTCGGGAAGTGGGCTTTCACTCGTTGGGAGGTTTCGTTCTCCTTCTCTCTCTACGTTTCTGAAAATGAAATTCAAATGGAAAACCCTTTCCTTCTCCTTGCTTCCAATTTCCACGTCAGTAAAATTTTTTTTTTTTAAATTGCTCAACCAACGAAAAACTGACACGTCATGGGTGTCAAAAATTTGTCACTCATACGGTGTCAAACTATCATTTTCCTATATATAATTACACATCAGGTTAGCATCTCATACATAATCAAGAACATATCATCATTCATCATACAATAAAGTAAAAGTACACTTCCTATACCTTAGTCAATTATAAAACTTTATCAATAATAGGCCTTCACGCTTCTCCTATTTCTTCTAAAAGAAAACATTTCTCTTCTTTAAAGAAAATTTATGTCTTATGATGTTTTCTTTTTCTTTCTGTCAATTCTTTATGTGAACATTATCTCTTTTTTGTCCTTTAATAAACCTTTTTTTATTTTTATTTATTTATTTTTTAATTAAATTCTACTATACAGTGTTAAACTCCTGGAAAGTGTACCAGATCGTATCAAGTAATAATAATTGGTAAACCCAATATCGTTCTTCCCAAAGGACTCTTAAGGCCTCATCTTTCGTGTAAACTAATCGTTTAAGACTTGAGAAAAGAAAATAATTTTAATTGTTAAAATGCAAAACAAAAATAAACATGCAAATGCAGGAATTCAATTGACGAGATAAACTATGAATGAATGAAGTTGTTGGGGTTTACAATTTCATCTTATCCACCCTCATATATCTACTCTTCTTATTTACTTTGCTTATTTATCATATTGCCATGCAAACTTTCTTGGTCTACCCTTAATCCAATCCCTTGGTGAAAAGAGCCTATTACTAATTACCGGCTTGATATCCCTAGCCTCCCCTAGTAACTAATAATGCATAATGATCGGAAGCAAAATACAATTGATCGTCCTACCCCTATCCCTAGGCGGTATTAACATAATCAAGGAATTCTTCCCAGTTCATGACATTACCGTACGTCTCCATATCAATAAAGACAAACAACATCTACCGAATGAGTTAAACTGTAGAAGCGTTAAGTACAGGTAAAGAACCCAACAATTGATAAATCAAGCATATGCAAGCATATAAAGTAAACAAGAATTTCAATATATGAGAGTATCAAAAGATTACATTGTTCCCCAACAACTAAGGGTTTAGTTCACCATAATCATGGTGAAACTAGATGAATTGAATGGAAGAATGGAAAAAGCAAACCCTAGAATTGATAAAGTGGAGCCTAAGCATCCAAGAAATCTACTCCAAAGGTGTAAAGCTGTTGTTGACTTTGTTCTCTGCCAAAAGAATTACATTTGAATTCGTACTAGGGCTATATATAAGCCAAAAAGATAACAGAAAAGATCTCAGAATCCAAAATATAAAAATAGACAACCGCCGCCCAGGCGCCTAAATTGGCCGCTCAGCGGTTTACCTCAACACAAGCCATCGCCCAGGCGCCAGAAATGACCGCTGAGCGGTTTGCCTCTTGTCGCTCTGGACGCTCAGCGTCACCGCCTGGGCGCCAGACCACAACTTTTCCTTGCACTAGGACGCTCAGCGGTGGAATTGACCACTGAGCGGTTCACAGACTCTTTTTTTCTTCCTTTTTCTCCTTCATTCTTGAGTCTATGACCTTCCTACGTCATTGCCATCTTCCATTTTCATCAAAAACCCTGCAAAACAATGCAAAACAAGCATAATATCTCTAAAATAAACTTTTGACTCTCATGTAACAAAACTTAAGAGTTTTACTTGATTCAAAGCTCACTTTAAGCTACAAAGGGTGTATTTTAATATCAATTTTATGCATAAAAATAATGGTTTTGAGACCATTATCACAACTCCAAACTTAAAACTTTGCTTGTCCTCAAGCAAAACAAAACAAGACTTGGCTTTCCAATTTTTCATCAAGTAGTTCTACATTCAAAACCCTTTTCTTCATGACAATTTAATTCAGATTTTCAGTGGAATCCTACCAAGATGCAAGCATGCTTTCAATCCAATCTAGTTCACCTGCTTCAATATTTCCCAATAGATGTTTTATTCATGAATGATCAATTCACTAAGCATAGATGTAAACATGGATTTCAACAATTCTTACCAAGCAAGTGTTTCACTCAATCATTCAAGTGTTTTAAGGAATCACTCCACTCTTTATTATTCACATGTCATATAGAACAATATTGCCATTTATCTAAAACAATCAAAATCCTTACATGCAAATACCATCATAAGGACTTTTTTTTCAAGTCTTATAATGAGGCTAGGCTATCAAGAAAATTTGGTTTTTCTAGATTGCAAAATCCTTGAGTTAAGAGAGCTATTTCATCATTGAAAAGGTTCAAGTTTAAACCCTCTCTATCACCAAACTCCTTTATTCCCAACTTCTTCCCTTTTTATCAATTTTGCATTGAGTTCCTTTTTCATGCTTTTATTTTTTTCTTTTTCTTCTTTACTCATGCATTTTTTCTTTTCAATACTTGAACTCAATACTCTTCTTTTGCCTTTCAATTTTCCCCATACAACCCCAAACTTGAACCTTTTCATCACATAAGATTATTCTCAACCCTACTCAAGATAAATAATTTCAAATCAAGGGTTCTCATCCTGTTTAAGGCCAAGGTTCAAAAACGGTATAAACTTTTAAACTTCTTGGGTAAAATTTTGGCTAGATAAGGGCTTCCAAACATGGCCTTGATCATATAACATAAGCATGCAAATCAATCAATTATCAAGACTAAGGAAATATCATTCATAATTCCCTGTGAACAATACATATATCAATAAGAACTCTGGAGCTCAAAACCTCAAACCTCACACACATGCTCTCTCTTACAACATTCATTTATCCTGCTTAGCATCACAATCACAATCATGAACCACAACACATCTATTCATATAAGTGAATCATTTAACTGGATATCAACACACCTACATTCTCAGTCAATCACATTCAATCATTATCCAATACTTGTCATGCATTTTAATACCACCATCAGAACCATTGTACAAGCTAAGCATAGACACAAAATAAAAGTTCAACCTATTCTACAAATTCAAAGTACAAAAGAAAAAGATACCTGGGTTGCCTCCCAATAGCACTTGTTTAACGTCACGAGCCTGACCCAAACCTCATTAACACTCATCAGTAAGTGCGAATCTTGCCAACACCCCTCAGTAGGTGTACCTTCCTGTATCCTTCAGTGGATACATAAAAATTTAGCATCCCTCAATAGATGCTACCCAAAAAGTGTTTAAAAATTCATCAACTTACATAATCAGAATAAACCTATTCTAAAAATTGTTCTACAACAAATGGGATAAAATTAAATATCTTTAAATCTTTCCATCCCGGTTGGGATCTTCATCCTCCCAACTCATTAGTTGCCTTCTATCCACTCTTTTGATGGCTTTAGTAAATGGTTTTCTGATCTTTACCTTGCCATCTTCTTTGATATTTTCAACAATCCACTTCCTTTTCTTGAATCTTACCTGTGAGCCTTGTGGAAGTGGTATATCTTCTCAGTGAATTGTTCCTCCTTTATCAACCTCCTCATTTTTAGGTACCTGTAAAACATTACAACTGTTAGAATTTGTACCTGTCATGCTTTCTTCTGATGCAGCTTCTCTTCTTGACTTTCTGAATCTTGATCTTTTCTTTATTCTAATATTATTCCCTTTAGAACCAGTATGTAAGAGCACATTCTTCTTATCTTGCATCATGATTCTTCCATCATGGGCACTAATGAGCATTTTAGACATAGCCACGAAAGTTCTTCCAAGAATAATTGGAATCCTCTCATCATCTTCAATGCCCATAACTAGAAAGTCAGCCAAAAACTCTAGTTGCCCCACACGCACAACCACATCTTCCACCATACCTAGTGGCTTTTTACTGGAACCATCCGCCACCGTTACAGTAAGATTAGACAGTTTTAATGTCAACCCTCCAATCTTTCTCAAGAACCGTCCAGGCATCATATTAATGCTGGATCGAGAGTCTATCATGGCTCCTTCTACCTCAACATCATTTATAATACATGAAAGTGTCAAACAACCTGGATCTTTTACCTTAGGCGGATAATTCCTTTTAGGAGGTTGAACTTCAAATTCTTGCTCATCTTCACCCAAATCTATCATATCTCCAAGATAAAATTTCATCCTTGCAGGAATTTGTTGGATTACAGAAGGCACCACAGTCACTTGATTTTCTATAAATGGTCCATTGTGACTGAATTTTTCCTTCTCTTCTCTCTCACCTTCACTGCTGCTTATTTCAATGACTTCTCTTCTTTCCTCTTCCTCATCACTGCTTCCAATCTCCACAACTTCCCTTTTACCTTTTCGCTTACTTCTTGTAACAACAGCTTTACATTCCTCTTTAGGGTTAACATCAGTGTTAGCCCTAAATTGGTGCTTCTCAGTGGTATCTACCCTTTTTGACAACTGCCCGACTTGCATCTCTAAAGATCGAATGTTGGCTTGATTACCTGCTTGATTAGACTCATAAACCTTCAAGAATTTATCAAATCTATCATTTAAGTCTCTGACAACCTCTGTCAAGTGGGTGACCTGCTGCCACAGAGGTGAAGGTTGTTGTTGCCTGAAACCCCCTGTTTGCCCTGATGGGAAATTCGATGCCTGATTAATACTTGGATGATTCTTCCAACCTTGTTTGGCATTACCTTGGTAGGTATTTTAAAACTGATTTCCCATAAAATTAGCTTCTTGTTGCATCTCTTCAGGCAAAGCACACTGACCATTGATATGGTCACCACCACAAAAATCACACAGTTGCTGTGTTTGAGAAACATTACGAATCTCCTTAGGAAGTTGTGAAAGAATCTTCGTTAAATTATCTAACTTTTGAGTCAGAAGATGATTTTGAGCTAACATAGCGTCATCTACAGGCAAGTGCAAAACTCCTCTCTTTTGTGTAGGTATGCCTCTTTCACTATAATTTTCTTGCTCATTAGGAGCCATATTTTCTATCAATTCATATGCCTCATCTTCAGTCTTTTGTTAAACATTGCCTCCAGCTGAGGCATCCAACATCATCTTTGACTGAGTGTTCAATCCTCCAAGGTATGCAAGAATAAAGGTGGTTTTGTCAAAACCATGGGTTGGCATCTTTCTCAGCAAGCCCTTAAATCTCTCCCATGCTTGACCTAAAGTCTCTTCCATACCCTGCTTGAATGAAGAAATTTCCAGCTTCCCTTGAGTAACTTTGGACTGTGGAAAATATGTAGTGACAAACTTTGTAGCCACAGTCTCCCATGTGGTGAATGTTCCTTCAGGAAAAGAATTAAGCCACACTTTAGCATTGCCCGCTAATGAGAATGGGAACAAGCTAAGCTTAACTCGTTCATCTGATACACCTGCCATCTTCCCAGTATTACAGATTTCACTAAACGTGGTCAAATGATCATACGGATTCTCATTTGACAAGCCGTGAAACCGGTTGCCTTGTACTAGGTGTATTAGTGCTGGATTCATCACCATGTTGGTCGTTTGATCCGTAGGCATAACTATTCTGTTAAAGTGAAAAGGACCTACAGCATTAGATTGATCTGCCAATGTGTGTCTTGGAGGAAATTGTCCTGCCATCTCCCCTGTTCTTCTATCTGGTGAAGGTGACAATAATCTGCTAGGAGAAGGAAATAAATCCCTAGATGGGTGTCTGACTCTCCTTCTTCCCCTTGTCTCACTTAAGCTGTCAAGAAGAGGTTGGTTATTTTTCTTGCTCCTAGTATGTCTAGTTTCGTGTTGCATGTACAAGAAACACAAACCCTAGTAGCACTTTTATTTTAAAAAAAAAATATATACAAATATCAATAATCAAGTCAAAATTAATCAATTTACACTACTAGAAAAAGTTAAACCAAGAGTCCCCGGCAACGGCGCCAAAAACTTGTTAAACCCCTGGCAAGTGTACCAGATCGTATCAAGTAATAATAATTGGTAAACCCAATATCGTTCTTCCCAAAGGACTCTTAAGGCTCATCTTTCGTGTAAACTAATCATTTAAGACTTGAGAAAAGAAAATAATTTTAATTGTTAAAATGCAAAAAAATAAACATGCAAATGCAGGAATTCAATTGACGAGAGAAACTATGAATGAATGAGGTTGTTGGGGTTTACAATTTCATCTTATCCACCTTTATATATCTACTCTTATTTACTTTGTTTATTTATCATATTGCCATACAAACTTACTTGGTCTACCCTTAACCCAATCCCTTGGTGAAAAGATCCTATTACTAATTACCGGCTTGCTATCCCTAGCCTCCCCTAGTAACTAATAATGCATAATGATCGGAAGCAAAATACAATTGATCGTCCTACCCCTATCCCTAGGCGGTATTAACATAATCAAGGAATTCTCCCTAGTTCATGACATTACCGTACGTCCCCGTATTAATAAAGACAAACAACATCTACCGAATGAGTTAAACTGTAGAAGCGTTAAGTATAGGTAAAGAACCCAACAATTGATAAATCAAGCATATGGAAGCATATAAAGTAAACAAGAATTTCAATATATGAGAGTTTCAAAAGATTACATTGTTCCCCAACAACTAAGGGTTTAGTTCACCGTAATCATGGTGAAACTAGATGAATTGAATGAAAGAATGGAAAAAGCAAACCCAAGAAATCTCCTCCAAAGGTGTAAAGCTGTTGTTGACTTTGCCAAAAGAATTACATTTGAATTCGTACTAGGGCTATATATAAGCCAAAAAGATAACAGAAAAGATCTCAGAATCCAAAATATAAAAACAGACAACCGCCTAAGCACCTAAATTGGCCGCTCAGCAGTTTACCTCAACACACGCCACCACCCAAGCGCCAGAAATGACCGCTGAGCGGTTTGCCTCTTGTCGCTCTGGACGCTTAGCGTCACCGCCTGGGCGCCAGACAACAACTTTTCCTTGCACTAGGACGCTCAGCGGTGGAATTGACCACTGAGCGATTCACAGACTCTTCTTTTCTTCTTTTCTCTACTTCATTCTTGAGTCTATGACCTTCCTACTTCATTGACATCTTCCATTTTCATCAAAACCCTGCAAAACAATGCAAAACAAGCATAATATCTCTAAAAACAACTTTTGACTCTCATGTAACAGAACTTAAGTGTTTTACTTGATTCAAAGCTCACTTTAAGCTACAAAGGGTGTGTTTTAATATCAATTTTATGCATAAAAATAATGGTTTTGAGACCGTTATCAAGTAACCGCTAGACAGTTTTCCCTAAAAATCTCAATTAAGTTCTTTTTAAAACTATGTTCTAAACTTTTTTTCTTAGCTTATTTAATTTCAATTGCAAGTTTTTACTTCCTATACTCCTATTTATGATATCCGCACCTCAATTACAAAAATGGAAAAGACATTTTTGCCCTTACACAAAAATATAAATAAAATTAAACATAGGTTTCACATCAAACCTTTTTCCTTAGGATTTGAACTAACATCCATTCAATCCTAGAATTTTATTTCTCAGTTTATTTAATTTCAATTGCAAGCCTTTACTTCCTATACTCCTATTTATAATATCTGCACCTCAATTACAAAAATGGAAAAGATAATTTTGCCCTTAAACAAAAATATAAATAAAATCAAACATAGGTTTCACATCAACCCTTTTTCCTTAGGATTTAAACTCACATCCATTCAATCTCGACACACATATCTACCAACAAGCCAACACATCACATTAGGACAACACAAATTTAACAATCATACAATAACATGTATTGCACTATATGAACAAAATAAATAAATGACATAAACTTTATGTTCTACTTGCACACCAATTGAGCTACATAACACCTTGTGAACTCATGCAGATTTTAATAAAACATAATAAACTCTACATTTTTCTCGGGTCTTACAATGGTGGTTGTATTTTTTTTCTATTTTATAGTATAGTACGCTACAAATGATCTCTTCAGTGCACTAATACAAAAAAAATAGATATACTTAGTGTATGTTATTTTTTAGTTTTGATGTAAGTGAAAACTTTGATATCATATAAGGTGATGTTAAATTGATGTCAAAATAAAAAATTGACGTTTAAAAATGTTGGTTACATCAGAATTTGATGTCTTTTAATGACGTGGACCACAACACACTAGCGTTCAATGGACATCATTTGAAACTAAAATTGGATAACATTTAACGTTTATTAGTGCACTAAAAAATGTCAAATGTTTTTTTTAAATTCTTTTTTATATTTACAATTTACCTGAACCTAAAAAGCAAATAATATCCCAGCACAACTCACGAAGTTTCTTAGCACATATTACATATCAAAACTATAACTATTAATACTAAAACTATCAAAACTAAAATTTTAAAGCAAAATACTAATGATATTGTGGGTCCTAACTCCACCGTTTGAGTATATATGCTTCTTACACCTATCTTTTTTTCTTCATTGTGTCCTCTATTATAGGTGACAAATTCTTCCACTGTTAAAAAAAACATAACTTCATTATGTATAAATATTAATTTTTAAAGTTTGATGTGATTTCCAATATGTGAAAATTATATCTTATTAACTTTGTCCAATCTTCTCTATTTGTAGCTTTAATGATGGTTTTTATATAAGACATGATGTAATAGCCACATTCCCAAGAATCTTTATGCTTATTATACTAAAAATGACAAAGAAAATTCAAGTTCATAAATTGACATGCCAAAATTAATAACTTTAAGATGAAAGAGTTATAGCCTTTGGATACACTAGTAAAAAAAATTGTATTTTAACGTGCCATATATGCTTCAGTTTTATAAAAACCAAAGCATATAAAAACGCGGTGGCATTTTTGCAATAATAGTAAAGTTATATGCCTTGGTTCTTTAGAAACTGAAGTAGAAAGAGTCTATTGTCTCGGTTATAAGAGCAACCGAGGCATAATAACTTGCAAAATTTACCTATTTTTTTGCAAGTTAGACTTTTCATCTGATGACTAATCTAGAAGAGACTTAATGCCTTGGTTAAGAGGTGATCCGAGGCATAAAAGAGACTTAGTGCCTTGGTTGAGAGGTGACCCGAGGCATAAAAGCTTGTGTACCATAGTCTTTTCTCAAACAACACAATCTTCTTCCCCCTTTCTTTGTCTCACGCGAGAGGGTTGCTAGGGGCACCTATCTTCTTCCTCCTTTCTCACTCCTTCAAGCTTCTTTCATCTTCCTTTCTGGCAGACAAATTGGGAGGATCATCGAAGGCATTACAATGGCGGCGAAAGAACGACGACGACGCGAGTGTGGCGAAGGCGCGATAATGGCACGGCAAGGGCAGTGAAAGAACGACGACGACGTGGCATAGTGAGGGTTGTAGTGGCGCTGCCTCCATAAGGAACTCTTCTTTGTTTCCACAAATTCCTCCTGGTTCCAAAATTAGGGTTCTTTAGATGGGGAAAAGAGCAAAAACATTTGGCCTTCTTACTCCTGACCTCTATGGAGAGGATCAAGGCGCACAACTCTCGGCCATGGATGACAACTTAAGGAGTTCGTGATTGAAGCTCATGGTTGTGCTTTCCAGGAAGAAAAGAACTCGTCCGCATCAATGGAGGTAGGCAACATGAAAAGGATTTGCGATTTTTGAGTTTCTAAGTGAAGAAGATGAATGATGGAGCGAACATTGTTTATGTATTGTTTCTGTGATTTTGTGTGCAGGTTGGGGTGGAGAAGATTGAATCATGGAGGAACGATTTGCTTTTTGGTTGAGTCAATTGAGAAGAAGGAACTCGCAAAGAAATCAAATTGGGTTCTGGGTTGCTTTTATGGTGGTCTGGTTGCGGAGCGGAAAGGGAAAGCGTTCTGAGTTTTATCAAATTGGGTTTCTGAAATTGGGAAATCTTGGGTCTCTGTTTTGATCCTGGTTCTTCATTACAAACCTAAATCACGAATTGAAATATTTAGGGAATGGGAATTAGAGGATAGCTTCATATCTGGAAGCTTTTCGAATTCAGAAATCACGAAGGATGCCTAATCTGAAGGCTCGCAGAAGGAATGGGATGTTTCTTTGGATGAAATTGAAAAGGAAGAAGAGTGTGAGCAAATCTCCAAATTGAGTCCTGTTAAGGAGACTCTCATGCCATAAATATTTGGTGAAGCAAAAGAAGTTCCAAAACCACGTTTCACAGTGAGAGCAAAGGCTGTTGCTATGATTTTGCTTCTTGCAGTTGCTTTTTGTTGATCTCGGTCACATATCCTCCTGTAATTGATCGAACTGTGTTTGAAAACCTCTACAGGGTTTATGAATCCTCTGAATTTTCAGTGTTTGCAAGAGATAAATTTGATCAACTCACCTAGTTTGCAGAAACAAATTTTGATGAGATAGCTCAAAATTTGCAAATTTGGTTTACCAAGGTTCTGTCATCATTATCTGATTTTGTTTCCGATATTAGAGGGGCACACAACCTAGTCAAGTTGCAATATTTTAATTTGACGTTTTAGCAGGATCATTCCATGGTGAATCAGTATCCTAAAGTCTAAAAAAATTAAAAAAAAAATGTTACTGCCACGGTTACCTAAAAACCGAGGCATAATTCTATCCTTTTGGACTCAGTTCATAACCGAGGCATAAAACCTACCCCTTTTTACCTCGTCTGTATATGTCTCGATTACAAAACCGGTGTCTATAAGAAAAAATAACCGGTGTCTTATCCTCTTATTGCACTTGTGATATATTTAATTTGTTATGATAAGGTTTACCTACAAATCTAATAAAATTGGGAACATAGATTAATATAAACTAAGTAGATGGTATGAAAAAAAAAATTAACAGTTGTGTTTTTAACATGGATTTCAAATCAGGTTTCATCTTCTTTTGTAGGTAACCAAATCATACAATTATACATTGTCTTGGAATGATGATCATTGGTTGCTAATGAGACATTCTTTGAATCACAAATAGTTAGTCGAATAATTAGCATTACTTCATAAAATATTACATTCAGTATGTAACACCTGCCCATTAATATAGGTCATAAGGTGCATCTCTCTTTATGACTCACACGTCCATTTTTGCATATAAATTTGCTTTTGCTTAAGTGTGTTTCTAGAACATTGAATGGTCTAAGGTTTAATAAATCCATACATGGAAGCCTAACCTTGGTCCATAATGACTATGTCCATGTACCTATAGTAAGACAATTAAGTATACATTAAAAATTAGCGATTCCAATATTTAAATATGGAAATTAATGAAAAATATTACAAGCAACATAGTTGTATGATTGAAATATTCAATATTTCTTCCCCAATGACCTCTAGTGCATCATTTAGATTAATGTACAATTGGACATGACAATAGAGGCTAAATACTTTTAACTCTCACTCTAGCTTTCCTTCATTTGGATCTCCGTCTTCTTTAAGGCTTCCTAACTCAAGGATTTATTACTTCTTTTTGGAAGACCAAAGTAATCTCGGAGACCAATTTACATTTATTCTTAACAAGATGGATTCGGTTCTCCATTTCCATGAATCCTTAAGCTTACAAACATGGATGAGGGAAGAAGAAGGAAACCCAAGGAGGAGAAAAGGATGTTTCCACATGCCCCAAGTGTCCACCAATCATGCCTCCACACCTTATCCCTGAGCTTTGACAACATTCCCTATTTTTCAAAACTCCCCTTCATTTTCGTTTTCGAGCCTTTTAATGAATGCCCAGAAAAGTTAATTCGCTTAAGCGAATTTCATCTATAAAACCCCAGACAATGGTAATTTTAGAAGTGGTGGTAGTCTAAAAATAGTGAGACTCGATTATTTTAATATTAAACAATTTTATTATAAATAGTTTTGTTATAAACGAGTTTCATTATTTTAAAACGTATCATCTCTCTAGAAACCACTTTTCTAGAGTTTTCTACCTTCTCTCTAAGAGTTCTAAATCCTGAGTCATCTATTTGACGATCAAGAGGTACCTAATCGACCATGGCAACGAGGTCTACGTTTCTACCCGATTAGTTTCTTCAATAGAGCAAGTATGTTTCGCTCCTTTTTCCCCTTCCGTTCCTAAATCTGTTTTAAAGGAATCTTTTATTGTTGCATGTGTAATCATGCATCTCCTACACATTCTTGATTCATATAGAGTTCTAAGGACTCTGTCCATTTGCAATTTGGTGTTTCATAGGTTCGTCTAGGCATTCCTTGCGGTTCAAGTAATCGGCGGAGCGTTTTTAAAGTTGGGCAGTTTCTTTGAGAAGTAGGGGAAGCTAGATTTTTTTTTATTATAATTATGTTTGTATCTTAAGTTAGTATTTCTATGAATGATAAGTTGAATTGTATGAAATTGTGTGATTGTTTGAGAGTTATGTGTTTCTGAATAAGGATAAATGATAATCTGATGCGTGTATATTGGGATGGTGTGACTTTGATGAATAATATTGTTATGATTGAGTATGATGAAGTTGTTTTGGTATTTGAAATTGAATTCAAGGTGTTTGGATGAGAAATGGTCATATTATTGAGTTTTAAGGCTAAAAAAGGAGATGTTGATGGGTGAGTTTGAGAAAGAGAGGTTGAGGTGAGGAAACATCTGTTTAGGAGCAGTATAGAGATAACTTGAGACTTGTTAGAATTGTAGTTGTGAGTTAAATCTATTATGTAGCAAAGGAAGGGTTTATAGTTCAAGTTTGCAAGTGTTTTTGGTGTAAAACGGGGGTTTTGAGTAGTGAGATTTTGTAATAGTGAGTATAAACTATTTTTGGAGGTTGTAGGTATGTTATTATACCTATTAGGACTTGACTAGGTGCTTAAACCAGTAACATCTATTCTAAAATGGAAAATGGATTCATAGGTTGAGTTTTTAGTCCATTTTAGGGGTTCTAAGGGGTAAAAATGAGAAGTAGAACAACTGGGAGTATTCTGTGATTTTGGAGTGTCCTAGCAAGTGCAATTGGACTTGTTTATGCATGTTGCAAACTAGTTTGAGGGTTTAAAAGGATAGAAATGAAATTGGGTAGCTTATAGGAGTGAAATTAGGTTTTCATAGGTCAATTTGGGTTTGGAGTGGTAAATTCAAGTTAGGGGTCTGCTTCTAAATGTTTCTCAGTGCCTAAGAGTGTTTAGGAATCATTTAAACTTATATAAAGGGTCACCAAAGTCCAAATAGGTGAGTTTTAGAACTTGGTGGAACTCTGAGTGCCCTTTGATTAGGTCCGTACCCCGAATCAAATTTAATATGCAATTATAGACTAGGAAGTGACTCATAAGTTGTCTCTCAAGGACCAAATGTGGTTTAGGAATTAGATCGAACACTTGGTGGAGGGTTATTATGGACAATTTTGTGCAAGGAAATGAACTAAATTAAAACTGGAATGCAACACAGAATTAAAGCGATTGGTCACTAGCTCAAATGCAATGCTTCCAATCATAGATTAATAACAATTAAACACTACTCTAACTCCTAATCCAACACAAATTAACCAACTAAGCGAAGGTTAATCCGGTCTTCAAAATTGAAAACTAAGCGAATGAAATGCTAATATTCAATCAATCCTTCATGATACAGTCTAACCAACTAAGCGAAGATTAGACACCAATTGGGCAACTAAGCGTATACCCAATCGCAAGCACAAAACAGATTGAATATTGAGCCAAATTGGAACAGTAAAAACACACTTCCAGCTCAGAAATCTCATGGAAACGATGCAATTTTACTAATGACCAACCAAGCACATTCAAGATACCATTAAAGTGATAATAAAACAACAAAAACAAAGTGAGTTCATTAAACCCAGTAAAAGCATAAATGAAAACGCAATTCTGGAACGAAAATAGACTTGAAAAACGCAAACAGAAACGCAATTGAAAAACGCAATGGAAAACAAAATTCTGGATGAAATTGAAATGCATGAAATTGAAATTGAAATGCGAAATTAAAAAGTTACAAGAAATGAGATAACAAATTAAAAACGAGATTCATTCATTAATGGAAAAGAAAAAAGAACAAAACCTAAACCCCCAAAGGGGGGGGGGGTTTCTTTAGGTCATTTTTGGGGTTTTGGACCCTTCCGGAGCTGTTGGTGAGGGTTTTAGAATATGAGTATTAATATGCCATGAAGAAATTGTGTTATTGTATGATTTCTGATGACTTGTATGGGTGTTTCTATTTCTTTAATGTATGATTAGTATTCTCATGTATTGGTGTATTATTTGAGTGTGAAAGTGTATGAACATATGTAAGATTTCAAATGGTTTTCAAGGTTGGAAAAAGAGAATTCCAAGGAGGAATATCTTATCATGGGATTCATGTGTGTAAATAGTATAATTGTAAGAAGCCGATATGGGGTTATTCTGACACTCTAATGATCATCCATTCTCAACTAGAGAGTGATGAGTCATGTCGTGAGAGGAACAGGAGGTCCTAATATGAGGGCCTTTCTTCATGGTGGCAAAGGGAGTTTTAAGAACTAACCTTGTGTGACAACTTTGAGTGGGTTAGTTGTTTCACCACATAGGTGCAGGACTTTCCATGGCTCGACATTTATACTATATTGTAAAGGGTTTGACTAAGTCTGAGTTAGTGGTATGAATGGGAAAGATCTTTTGATATGTGTGAATGGGAGATGATGTTCTACTAATTGGGTGATTGAAATTGTATGTTGAATTTTATTTTTACCATGTTAAACTGTTTTATCATTAGCTTACCCTTACTTTTGTTTTTGTTTGTCTGTGTGTTTTCTCTTTTGCGATGATCATCTTGATGGGTGTGAGCTTAGGGATGACATCTTTCTAGTTGTCTCAACGTAGGGATTGTTTGGTGAAGCAACATCATAGTTACCTTTTTTGCTTTTCAAGTGTAGATTTTTCTTCTCTTGAAATCTCAAGTTAGTTGTAAATTATCTTCTTTGTAGCTCTTATTTTAGTGATTTTATATTACTAAAATGGGATGTTACAACATCACTCGATGAGCGAATTGGAAAATGTCACTCGTTTGGGCAAGCCACTCCATTCGCATAGGCGAGTAGATTAATTTAAGTCGTTGGACGAGTTTCATACTGGCTTGAGCAAATGGTGCAGATAGAGACCATTTCTTTTTCTCCATTCCTTATTTTTTTGCAAAATAAACACATAAAGACAATTAAACTTATCTAAGAACGATTAAACACAATTTTTACATCTTTCCATAAAAATTATTACACAAAAACATGAAAAAGAGATTAAATAAGTAAATATCACATTTTCACTTGATATGAGTTGTGCTCTTATAGTCTCTCTTCCATACCAATAATTATTAATTAAATATTTTTTACAAAAAATAAAATAAAAACAAAGAAAATATTATATTATAAAATATTCATTATCACAATAATACACATTTTTTTTCTTCAAATAGAAAGAAAAAAATTTAAATTGTTTAAATATTAAATAAAAGTATTAAATGATAATTAAATAAATGTTAAATAATTATAAAACAATTAAATGTGTCTCATATATAAGTTACCAAACTAAGGATTAAAATATTAATATATATTACCTAAGAAATTAAAAGTATTTTAATAATTTAAAATGGAAAGGAATATAAAAATAAGTTTGAGTATTTCAACAGATATAAAACAAGACAAAGATATATAATACTAGGGACAACAACTTGTTGGGTTGGGTATGGATAGTGTCTACCTGTAACTCAATCCGTAAAACGAAAATCCAATCCGCAACCCATTACCTGTGCGGGTATCCGTTAAACATATATTTTAAAACCTGCGGATATCCGCGAATACCTGCAAAATTTTAAAAAATATATTTGATACATTTTAAAATTAAAATTTAAATAAAATTATAAAAAATATAATAACAATAAAATATAAATTAAATTAAATATAAATTAAATTTTAATTTTAATTAAATTTTAATTTCAATAAAAACAAGACCCAATAAGAAAAACTTAACCGAAATTTGCAAGAACATAATTACAAGAAAGACCAGCAGAAAAAACCTTAAAACACCGCAAGACCAAGAACCCTAAAATTTCCAAAACGAGAAAAGAAGATAAAAAAACTCCAAACTCGCTACAAGGTTAGGAGAAACCTTAATCGCAGAAATCCTAACCCTAAATCGCGAAAAACAGCAATCCTAAATTCCCAATTTCAAGACTCTCAATTCCGAATAAGAACCCCAATATTGCGCCACCACCTGCAAGGGAAAAAACAAAGAAAACTCAATTCCCAAATCGTGAGCCAAACTCGAGAATCAGACTCTTGTGTTGCGAAGTCACCACGAAATGTAGAAGCCGTCTTTCTCTGCAAGACGAACTAGAAAAAGTGAAGGGAGAGGAAACATCCCTCCTTGCGCAGCGAACCAGCACGAAGGGAAGAAGAAAAACGAGAAGGACATCTTCGCCACCAAAGAAACTCTTAGTGTTTTTGAGAGAAATCAACCATTTGAGAATTGAGATTTTTAATTAGAGTTAATTAACTGTTAATTGAAAAGCTTTCCTCTCTTTTATTATATTCTTAATAATTCTCTCTAACTTAACCATCTTTTGTTTTTCTTTCAGATTCAGAAGTGGTTTACCAGTAGCAGATTTTTTGAGATTGACCGGTTTTTGTAAGTTTTCTTCGTGAAAAACATTATTTTGCTTGACAGACTCTATCATATTATAAATGGTGTTTGATAGGGGCAATTGCCTCCTCCAACTTTTAATATATTTAAATTGTTTCTTATCATATGTAAAATGGTGTTGTTCCCGTACATTAATTTTGTACAAATGAGTGTAGAAAGTTATAAATGACAAAATATAATCTTGAGAAAAATAATAATTTAAAATTAATTTTATGATTTTCTTCTTACCAGTAAACAAAATGAGTGACAAAGGTATAGGAAGTGCCTAAATTCATTTACATAATTTAGAATGGAACTATAAAGTTGAAAGAGATATTGAAAAGAAAAGTGAAGCACAAAAATCTCTCATTCTTACCTATAAAAATTAAAAAATGTATTAGTTTAATGTCTCTTATTTTTATTTTTATTTGATACGAAATCTCCAACATTGATGTTGATAAGTGAACATATCAAATATATGATTAGATATTTATAAGTGGTTTAATAATAGTATAATAATAGAGATATAATAATTTTAAAAGATTTGTCTATGATAGATTTAAATGACTTTGATACTATTTTAATAAGTAAGTTTATACTGAATTCAATTTTATAAAATTAATTTATAAGCTAAAATTTGCATTCTATTTAGATATTATAAAAGGTGATCTTAATCCATGTAGAAGACAAATCTCAATCCATCTATTTACATCCAACAAAGAGCAAATCAATTTCTAAATAATATTTGAGACATGAGAGAACATAAGAAAATCAATTGTTTCCAACAAGGGTATTTCAACTTTGAGGGATCCAATGTAATATTTCTCCTCTTCAAGTTGTCTTTAGTTGAAAGTTTGGTATGTATAAACCTGAAAAGAAAGAGAAAGATACATTTGAAGTTTGAAGGTACCTTGATACTATAGAATATGGTTGGTGGTGTACTTATGAATATGCAAATTAGATTTTGATGATTAGATTTTCAAACTATATGATCCCGGGATGAATTATTTATAAATTTATTATTCAAAGGTTTAAAGTGATGATTCTAACACTAGGTTGTCGAAGTTAATTTTTATGTAAAAATATATGTATTTACATGGCCTTATTTAAAATATATAAGGAGATGATGAATAAAAAGAAAAACTTGAATGAGTATTTTTACTACATAAGATAGAGATCGTACGGTGACAATTTTTTTTTTCATTTCTTATATATGGATTTGAGTAATCTTATTACTTCTATTAAATATGTTTATTATTTTTTATAAAAAATAGATTTTGTTTTTGTTAAATTGTATTTATATATAATATCATATTAGTCGAAAGTTTGAAGGTTAAAAATAAGTGTGATAGTAGGATTTTTTTTATCATTTTGGTCTAATTTAACGACATTACAAAAATGGTGTAACTTTTAAAAAAATTTAATTTGAACAAATCATGGTATAACTTCAAAAGGAAAAAAATCATGTTATGTTAAAGTGATTTTACTGAGAATGAACGTCTTATGATGACTTTTGTCACAAAAAATGTCATAAACTTGACAGGACTTGCTTAAACTCTGATTTTATTTTTATTTTTTAAAAAAAACTTACACTAATTTTGTAATTTCATAATGAAATCAGACCATATTGGTAAAAAAGTCTTGATAGTAACGTTCCAACTAGGGACCTGCATCCTAGGTATTTTGACGTTTCACTTGGTTGTGTTCTTCACCTTAGATAGGTTTTAATGATTTCTTGCACCATTTCCTGCTTAGGTTTGCTGCTTTCGATAATTTTTCATATTTGGAGTTTCAGATAAATGTTAGATCTTAATGAGACTCCTTCAGAAGAAATGCAAGGTGCAGCTTCTGAAAGGTAAGTTCCTGGAATTCCTGCAGTTTTCCACCAACCTCAAAAGTGATGCAACATAAGAAATGCTGACATCTGTTTACGCATGTAGATATTCAAGAAGCAGAAATCAACCAGACGCTGAATATATCTGGACCAATTTATCAGAAGAGCAGAAGCTTGTTGCATCAAACAGTTTCAATGTTTATTGCAAGCCTGTATTAATCTACAACGAAATCCAGTCTCGCGTACTCCTTCTACCCATTTTTCATTATATTTATGTGATTATTTGGAACTTTTATTTCAGAAGTTTCTCATGTCTGGTAGATTGTTTTATGTGAAGATAATATTATTGTCTGTTTTATTCTAATGATATTCATCTGTTTATAGCCAAGATTCCTTCAGAGATGCTTGTACCACAACAGAAAGGCTAAGCACAAGAAGAGGTAAAATTATGTTTAATACATGCTATAAGCTCATGTATCTGCTATAAGAAAATAATGCAACAAACTCATATTGTTCATCTCATATCTTTTGAAATATTCAATCAATTACAAATGGTTTCTATTGAATGTTGAGTCATCTCCATACAATGCAATTACAACATAGTTCATCCTTAGTGTTTGACATAAAAGGTACATTTACTCTTGTTCTTTTTTAAGTCTTTCTTTATGAAATAGATGTCAATCATGGTGTACCATGTCTTTTGAGTTTGATTCAAAGCATAGAGTTTTCTTTTGCTTATAAGCCTTATATTCGTGGTCTTTAACCACAAAGTCATCGGCTTGTTTAACATAAATTTCTTCTTTCAATTCACTAATGAAAAATCTCATATCCAATGAAAATAATTTCCATCCATTTTAAGTTGTAATGGAAATTAAAACCTTAATGTGTTGTGTTTGGATGAAGTAATTTAGAGAACTAATTTATTTATCTGAAGAATTTATAATTCTTTATACTAAAATGACTTCTTTGGATAAGATTTTTAAAAAGAATTTTGAAAAGTATTTTAAATGAATAAAATATCAGAATTTCAAATATTAAAAAAATTACAAAAAATTTGAAATTTACTTTCTTAAACTCATAGTCGATTCAAACTGAAAGTTCAATCGAGTTAATTTGAATTAAAAGTTCACTCGAATAAATTAACCAGGACTCAAGTTTCAATTTCTTAGAATTATTGAAATCCCTTGTCCAAATATAAGGTAATATTATTTAAACATGATACATGAAAGCCTCCTCAAAATCACCAATAAAGTATAAAGTATTGTGATTACTCTTTAGAACAAGTCATTTTTTACTCTATTAGATTCAATAATTTAAATTATCACTATAAGAAAATCTTTAAATAATAATCAATTTTAGTCACAAAAAGTAATTAATTATTGTAATGACTAATTTAAATATTAATTTATAAACTAAAAATTATTAATAACTAAAATAGTTTTTAAATTAGTCTGTATAAGAAATTGATCTTTAAATTGGTTCTAAAACATTAGTTACTGAGATTTAGATTACTAAAAGAATTGATTTTTAAATTGTTAAGTATATTCCCAAAACTTTTCCTTTTAAATAAATATTTTGCTCTCTCAATTAACATATCAAAGAAAATTTTTGGTCCAAAAGTTAACTATGCTTAATTTTCATGTAATTTTAACCATAGTAACTAATTATTATTTGAAAATATCTATATTATTTGATGCTAACAAGGTATATCCTTTGAAAATATAGGATTCTAATGACAGTTTTGCTGTCGTGGAAAGTAGAAGAAATTCAATCTCTTTTTCCTATGTGTATCTGTCTGGGAAGGCTGTTGGATCCAAACGAGGAACTCACAGGGGTAGGAACAGTGTCTCTTATTAATCATTTTCTGTTTCATACATTGAGAATTTCTTATTGTTTAATGCTTTATTCTATTAACTTTTATAATACTCTTTTGTTTTGACTTTCAAAGGAAGAAAAGTATGATGTTCGTCGGATATTCACATTTGAAGGTCCAACTGGAATTGTTTCGGATGGAATTGATCATGTCCGAGTAAACTTTATGCTTCCTCATATCGAAAAGTTAGCTGTGGAAACTAATTATGACAAATATTTTCTCCTCGTTCTCGCTTCTGGTATGCATATCATTGCTTATATCATCAGCTTGCATATGATGGTAGCTCCATTTTTCACTAAACTTCCTTTTATAACCATTTTTTTTTCAGTGAAAAACCCAATTTCATTGTCTACAGTCAATGCAAGCACGTTGACTTCGGAGGTGGTTTCGGTTTCTAATGAATGTGAGATACATGCTTCATTTGTTAACTTTTGTTTCTTCAAAATAAATCTCATCTTTTCAAACCCTGAATACTCATTCACTACTTTTTCCATTCACCTTATGATGATTTTGTTATTGAAAAGAGCCGTTTTTCAAACCCTGAATGCTCATATAATTTTCTTCTGTGTTTGACAGCATCTGGTGGAGAGAATTGCGTTTATGGGAAAGTATCTCTCAAATTTCTTTATGAGATTTTGAATATATCTCCAGATTCTCCTTTGCAATATCGAACTGAGATTCAATTTAGCACTGAACTTCGTTCTTGTAATTTGAAGGTATGACATGTTATTGCATTTGCATCTACTTGCCATGAAAATTGGTTTTGTCCATTTTCAGGCTTTTCATCTCTTCTTTAGTGTTTACAATTGTGATAGAAGTAATACTCAAACCTTTTTGCATGTTGCAGTATTGGTTGAAACATTATACTCGAAGAACAACCAGCACCATCTCCATTGGAGATTCTAATGATTCAGAGGTAGAGGTTTGTTGTAACAAAATTGGACACAAATAAACATTACAAGAACTGAATTTATTTAATAGAGACCGTTGAATTGATTGTTGTTATTATGATTTTGAAAGGGTATATCAAAGAGACTGGAAATCTCAACTGGTTTTGAAGAATTTGGAGCAGCCATGGAAGCAGCTTCTGGGAGGACAAACGAGAGGAAAGAAGAGTCATCTTGGTCTTCTTCGTTACCTCATTTCACTTGGTAAATTTCATTATATAAAATGCTTATAAAAGTATTAAATTATTTTTTTATAGTATTAAATTCTTATTTATTTATTTTGGTGGTAGAAGTAGTGACTGCACTTTGTTGTAATTTCTGGTAAATAAATTTGGTGTACATTTTAACATGAAATTGCTTGCATGGTTCAGGTCACCAGGAATTGTCTCATTTTATTACAGGTACGACATTTTAGCTTCTTTGTATCTGACACAATAATTTTCCATTGTTTTCTATTGTTTTCTTAATAATGTTATCAAATCTTATTAGACATTACTATAAAATGTTAGCATTCAAATTCTCAAAATTTCAATCAACATCTATCATCACAAGAGCAATCATAAAAGAGGAAAAAGAAAAGGAAAATAATGAGCCATCATAAGGAGTCAAACCAAATCTATTTCAAAGTGGATAACACCTACCTATGTAGAACATTAACGAAACCTAAATTTTATGAGTTTTTAACACCCCACCAAAATTTGACTTTATAATTGAGGTAAAAACTCAAAGCAAAAATATATCTTCATCACGATACTTAAGGAGGTAATACACACTAAAGGGATTATAGAAAGCTTAATACTTCAAAGAAAAATTACATTTTAATAGTACTTTATTTTTCTGGCAATATCTATGTTAAGAATAATTGCATTTAAGTTAATATCTAACACATTCGGACTTCCCAAAAACAAATTATGTATTTTCCTCTGTGCTTGTGAAGAAAGATCCCATTGTTGGGTGCTCCAAAATTCCTCAGGTAGCACCATCTTCATTAACCTTAACTTATTCGAAGAATTTGAACAGTGGGAAGAGTATTTTTTTTTTCTAATATTATTATCAAATAATTAATTATATTTATTACAATTTATTATGTTTTTGTCTTTTTTTTTCCTGAACAGTTTTGCACATTTTGTTATTATAATGGTCTAATTTGTTATATAGATAGATGATTTGCATATACAACTTTCGCCTTTTTTTTTTTCTTGTAGTGATTATCCTATAATCAATGAAATATCAAAATAACTTTAAAGTAGACAAGTCAATGATATTATTAGACAATTCTATCTTCCATCAACATTATTAAGTTCATGTACTTTTGTTTTATGATCAAACTTATTTTGCTTATCTTTGGGTTAGAATATATTTATAAAGTTCTCTATTAATATATTATTAAGTATAAATTGTTTTCTCATAATTCTTCTTAGAATTCTAAATAATCTCAAGAATGTAAATAATAATAGCAAGCCTATTATCTTTATTAATGGAACTAGGAAGACAAATAAAATCAATTATGTCAATAGTAGATTGACAAGTAATTAAAGAAAGGAAAAACCTCAGAAATTAAAGTCTAGATCTTATTAGCATAAGGACAAGTTGCAACTATATATGCTCTAATTTACTCTTTCTCTGTTTTGCATTTTTTTTTGTTAAATTCCTTTTTTTATTTTAATTTTTATAAAAAATTATATTAAATCTTTAATTTTTATTTGATTCAATTAATTTTATTTTATAAGTGGATTGATTTGATACATAAATTTTAATAAAAATCTACCATTAATCTAATGAAAATGACTTAGATCATCTTAAAATATTTAATTGAAATTTTTATAAAAATTAGAAAACCACATTAAGATTTTAGTTTTTTTTTTCTCTTTTTTACTAATAGGAGGAAGGGTAATTATTCTGCTATGTCTGTTTTAATCATTTTTTTTTTTCTAAATATCATTTCAGGTATTACCATAACATGTTGCACAGGCTCGAAGGTAAGTTTAATATTATTCTTACTCTTTGTCTTGCTTATTTAGTAAATTTCTTCTAGATTAGTCGCCAAAAGATGTTAAACTATGTTAGAAATATTGTTAACGGATTAAAAAAAAACTAATGATTATATTCAAATATTTATAAATTATGATATAATGAACCGTTGATTTGATTAGAATAATTAATTAATAATTATTAAATTACATTACAGCAATTAATTTTATATTAATTAACTCAGAAGTTTTGATTGCAGTTACTGAGAATTTCACCTGTGCAATCTGTTTGGTACAATGTATAAACTATAAGGTTAAGACTTTTGATTACTGCTTCAAAACCCTAAATTTATCAATTGATAATATTAATCTGTTATTAATTTTTCTGCTGAACTACTGTTTCAGAGCTTAAAATTCCACCTAAGGTCATCGCACCAGATATTTAGATTTGAATTTTCGGTAAGTAATTTCGAAAAACTAGGGTTAGCTTTACGATGATGACAAAGTTACAGTAAGTCATGGTTTCAAGAATGAATAACTTTGCAGGAATCAGAGGAATTTCCATCTGTATCTGTATCTGTGAAGAACGACTGGTGGCGAGAGGTTCGAACAATTTCTCCTTAAATTTTTATAAATCTGTATAATTGTTGGCACAGATCTATACTTTATATGATGTTTTATGAGAATTTAGGGTTTGATCCTCAAATTGATTAGTTAATTTTCATCCAAATTGATGCAGTTTATTGATCCAAAAGTTGATACTTTTATGTACTGGTAAGCTATTTTAATTCTGACCCCTCATATAGATTTGTGGTATGAAGTAAAATGGTGAACTAACAGTATGTTTATGAAGTATCAAAAAACCAAAGAGCAGAAAGCTGAAAACTTCATCTCATGGAAGAAATGATACAGATCCGTTGGTGCTAGACGTCGAACTTATTGCGAATGCTCAGCTAATGGAGAACATGGGTACGTACACGTCGATATGAGACTTTCAACTATTTCTATCAATTACTTTACTTGGTGATGCAATTTATGTTCTACCTAGTTGTAGAATACTCACATTAATATTGAAATGTAAAGAGTGATCACATACTCAAATGCAACTGTTTTATATGCTACTCCAGATATTTCCCTACCAATATTTGTTTCTGATGATGGATCAAATGCAATACAACAAGACCAGCCCGAAGAGGTTTCAAATAATGTAATGTTACACATGGGACCATCAAATTCTAATCAGAATGACCAGACACTATTAACTTTAGAAGTTGAGCAGGTGCAGGTGTCAAATGCAGTATCAGATCCGTCTCAGTGTTGTGTCTCATCAGTGTCTGATCATGATGAGACACGTGGAGTGAAGGAAGTTGATCATGATGAGACACATGGAGTGCAGGAAGTTGATAATGAAGAGATTTCAAATGCAATTGTGGTGTGTACTGGTGAAGATTGTGTCCCTGCAATTTCTGACCATGATAACGGGGCACTTGCTGTGCTAGAAGACGATGTTTCAAATGCAACTATTTTGCCTACTAATGAGGATCATGTCTCTCCAGTTTCCGAGCATGATAATGGGATAGATGCTGTGCAACAAGATGAGGTTTCAAATGCAATAATTTTACATCCTAGTCAGGATTTTGTTCCATTTGTACCCATGAATGAAGGTACAAGTTCAGTGCAACAAGCTGAAGAGAAAGAGAAGTTACTAAGTGAACGCTATGACCCAGATATGTAAGTGATTTTTTTGGAATTTATAAGTAATGATAGTGTAATTACTTGTTAAAATGTTATTAACTAAATCAAGCATTACTATTATTATATTATAAAAGACAGTTGTATATAAGAAAAATTGAACCATAGTTTTTACTTTACTTAGTGCTTAAAAAAAAGTTGTCATTTATCATGTTCTACTATAATCTTGATATAAGGAACAAATATCATAATGGATATAGGTTTTGACATCATTATTTTTCAAAACATTTCAGGCTTGCACGGTGGAAGAAGCGAACGTTTTATCATTCTCATACATACCAGGTGATGAATAATGACATTTTTTTTATAGTTTTTGTACTTCTTTTTTTTTTTTATAGATTTATGCCTATTTTTACTGATTTATGCCTATTTTTTGGGGACACAAAGGCTATGGATCTTGAAGAAGTGGTAAAGGATGAAGACAGTGAGGATGAAATTAATGAGGGCGCTCGAGTGATTGAAGATAGAAGAGTATGTACAATTAAACAAGTCATTTTCTGTTTTCAATTTCTGCAATTTCATCTTCTTTATCTCTAAACAACAAAATCAGTTATGTTTTGAGGACTCATTAATTGAGAAAATTGATATGCAGAAACTTGAGCTTCTTGGTCTTTCTGAGAATGAGAAGCGGTTTGTAACTATGTGGAACTCATTTGTTAAGAAACATCGGTAAGTTGTTCTTATTTTGATTCAAGTCGTTTACTTTTTCTTGGGTTTATTCTGAACATCATTAACAACAATTAAAATGCATATATTCTATGCTGAATGTTTGAACTTGTTGCTATTTGGATTTCTACTTTCTGCTATCTGTAATTAATTTTGTTCTTGTGGCAGTGTGCTGGTAGATGGCCATGTGAATTGGGCATATGAAGCTTTCACAAAATATCATTGTGCTGAGTTTGTCCATTCCACCCCATTAAACTGGTAACTAACATCACTTCTGTGTTTTTCATGTTCTAATTTTTTTGACCTAATTCTGCCGTTTTCATCATTTTGTAAGCCTTTTTTGTATATCTTTCGAAATAATCTCTATTTTTGTGGAAATAGAGCTTCCTAAACAATTTTTGTCTTCATATTTTGATGTGTAAAGATCTGCAAATAATTATGAAATGAATGATTTGGCAGGTCATGGAGATTGTTTATGATAAAACTATATGATCTGGGTCTTCTAAAGCCGAAGACTGTGGTTACATGCTATGCTATCCTCAAACAATATAGGGAACAGAAATAAGATCCAAAAGCTAAGGCCTTTCCTAACCCTTTTCTCAAAATAAAAGAAACAAATGACAGAAAAAAAACTTCTGTGTTGTGTTACTACCTTCCAACTTTTAATTGCTTTCTTTGTTGTACTGTTACTACCTTCCAACTTTTAATTGCTTTGTACTGTTACTACATTCCAACTTTCAATTGCTCCCTTGTTGTGTGGAGCTGAAGAAATTTGCAAGCTACCAGTTTCATATTTTCTATTTATTTCTGTTATAGTGTGAAACACTAAAGTTATAGAGCAGGGATTCTCATGCTCATATTTTCAATTCGTGATTCAAACTTAGTACATTTACATTTTGTTTGGACTATATGTTGAACACAACTTTTAATTTCATGACTGAGATTCTGCAATATTTAGAAAAGCACCTTGAAAAATTCCATTCCTGCACAATAATGTATCTTGATTTAGCCTATGATTCTCCATCTCTTATCATTTAAATGTTTCTCACCCATTTTCCTCACATGTTGGATAAGTTATCACGTTTCTTACATCATTTATGTGTATTTCTCGTTAAAAGTAAGTTATCACCATCAAACTATACTTCATTGAAACTAGGTTAAACCACTTCCGCAGTTCTTATGGGTTTTCTCAAATAGGTTCTCTTCTTATACTCTTTCTCCAATTGGGTCCCTAAAATTGAAAAATCGAAACAATTGGCTCCTTGCCGTTAAATTGAGTTAATGGGGTTAACTTTCTCATGAGCTGTCAGCTTGACGTGAAATATTTTTAATATGTGGCCATTATGTTAGATTACGTGTCATATGCAGAGTAGGTTAATGGAATATATAGTTAAAAAATAAAAATAAAATGTTCCTGAGAATTGAAACCCAAATTAGGGTTCATCATTTTCAATGGCAATGAAGAATTGAAGTACCCAAAGAACATTGAAGGAAAGGGGACAAGGAAAAGTCACCCAGTTCCAAAAATCAGTGGGATGAAGAATTGAAGTACCCAAAACTCCAAAGAGGAAACTTTATTTAATGTGGTTCAATCATATGTCGTCACGGTGAGGGAAAAAGAGACATCGGATCTTCCTAGATTTATTATTGCTGCAGAATTTAGGATAAAGAAGAATGGAATGGTGGACAACCCGCAACCTCTGACAAACCCTAACTTTGTTTTCTTCTTCTTGTTGTTGTCGCGGAGGTGGGTCGTCCTTGGCGCCGGTGGTGAGGAGCTTGAAACATATTAGGAGCTTAGGAACCCTTTCGGGGGTTCAAATTTCGTCCTCTCTTTTCTCTCATGTTTTTCACCCTCTTTTATTTTATTTTCATGTTATTTCAACATTGCATGGAGTGTTAAGCCTCTGGAGTTGATTTTGCTGTAATTTCTTAATTGGATTCTAAGGTTAGATGAATAAATACATTTGTTCTTTTTTATTTTTGTTGTGATTTATTTTTATCTATATCTTTTGCATCTTAATCAAGTAAAAGTAATGTATTTTACATTATAGCATGTTAGCATGGTGTTAAATCTATATAACATATCAATCATACGACTTGAGTGCTCTGCCTTTCCAATGGTCGTTATAAGTATATAGTCTTGACCATGACAAACAAATGAACATTAAGTCTCTTACTCAACTAACTTATGATGTACCACATAATCAATTTTAATCGTAAAACACTTCATATGAATTATAGTTTTGGGGTTGAGTTTGTACTTACTAGTTGACTTTTGATCCAGAGAGACTGAGCATAACAGCTTCCAGTTGCAATGTACTCGGCTTCTGTGGTAGACAATGCCACACAAGCTTGTTTCTTTGAATGCCAAGACACTAGAGAACAACCTAGAAGGTGACATGTGCCACCAGTGTTTTTCCTGTCTAGTTTACAACCACCAAAGTCAGAATCACTGTAACCTTCTAGAAAAACATTTCAACCACTAGGATACCATAGTCCAAGTTGCTTCCCTTCAGGTATTTTAAAATCCTTTTCACATCAGTAAGGTGTGATTCTTTTGGTTTTGATTGAAACCTAGAACAAAGACAAACACTATGCATAATGTCTAGTCGACTAATAGTAAGATATAGTAAGGATCCGATCATACCTCTATAAAGCTTTTGATCCACAAAATTACCTTTTTCATCTAGGTCAACGTACCAGTTTGTTGTCATTGGCATGGTTACTTCCTTGCACTCAAGCATCTTATACTTCTTTAGTAGATCTATGCAGTACTTAGATTTGTGGATGAAGATACCACTTTCATCTTGTTTCACTTGTAGTCCAAGAAAATAGGTTAGTTCCCCCATCATAGAAATTTCAAATTCATCCTGCATAGTCTTTGAAAAGTCCTTGCATAAAAGAAGGTTAGTCGAGCCAAAGATAATATGATCTACATATATTTGCACAAACAATTGATCTTTTCCCGATTTTGTAATGAAGAGGGTTGAATCAACTTTACCCCTTGTGAACCCTTTTCCTGATTAAGAACTCACTTAATCTTTCATACCATGATCTAGGTGCTTGTTTTAGTCCATACAAAGCTTTTCTTAGTTTGAACACATGGTCAGGAAAGTCAAAATCCTGGAAGCCAGGGGGTTGTTCAACAAACACTTCTTCGTTGATGTAACCATTTAGGAAAACATTCTTTACATCCATTTGGTACAATTTGAATTTCATTATAAAAGAAATGGCTAGACGAATTCTGATGGCTTTTAGTCTGGCCACAGGTGCATAAGTTTCATCGTAATCGATTCCTTCCTATTGGCTATAACCTTTTGCAACAAGTCTGGCCTTGTTCTTGATAATCTCTCCAGAATCACCCATTTTGTTTCGGAATACCCATTTTGTTTCGATTACCTATTGAGTTTTCACCGGTGGAACAAGTTCCCAAACATTGTTCCTCTTAAATTGATTTAGTTCCTCTTGCATTGCCATTAACCAATTTTCATCAGATAGTGCAACATCAATATTTTTTGGCTCGATCTATGATACATATGCAACATTCATGCATAACTTGTTGAGCTGCCTTCGAGTAGATAGTCCTCTCGTGATGTCCCCAATGATGTTGCTGGTAGAAACATTTCTTGGAGTCTTCCATTCTTTCACATATTCAGCTTAAGGAGGATCAGCAGTAACCTCTAGAGTTTCATTCTCCTAAATTTCTTCATTTTCTTCCTCTTCATCTATAGAATCACCTGCATCTGCACACTTTCTAGAATGCATTCACTACTACAAAAAGTGTATAGATAGCGTTTTTTTATCATAGATAACGCTTAAAAAAACACTATCTATTGATAGATAGCGCTTCTAAAACAAACGTTATCTATTGGTGTCTGACACTATCTATTATTTTCTGACAATAGATAACACTTTTTTAAATAAGCGTTATCTATTATCAGACAACAATAGAGAACGCTTATATATAAGCGCTATCTATTGGTCTAATTTTTTTTAAAAAAATAGTTTTTCAATAAAATATTTCAAAAAATAAAAAAAATCAAAAGAAAATATAAAATATTGGTTTTATTATGTATAAACTTGTGTTATCTATTGGTTCTATTATACAAAAAAATATAAAATATTAATATAAATATGACAAAGACAAAGGTCTAAAAAAAATATTCATTGATATGAATAAAAATTATTGATACAACAATATTTCAAAATATAATCGTTAAGTCATCTATTACGTGTGATGACATGAGATTGCTTTATAAGATAATATATACAACCATAACATATGTATTCTATCAGTACCTATAAACATGTACATTACCATAACATAACCTATTACATGTAAACATCAATCTTTCCTAACTTCAATGATTTGATTGTTACGATATTGTTGACATCTGCAACTAAAAGAATACTATAAAAAAGAAAAATAATATAAAATTAGTAAATTAAATTTTTACTACAAATTATTTTTGACAATGAAAATAACTTACATCATTTGAAATTATCTCTCATTCACAATATGTGATAATTTCCTTCATATATCGACATATTTAATACCCACAATCATTGTCGTTGGATTATTTTGGACACTAAAAAACTAAAAGTAAAAAATATTGTTATAATTTGAGCATAACAACAAATCAAAACTCTAGTAAACTTTATAAAAGATTCATTGCATGATCACAAACAACTATATACCACTTATTTAATATATGAGATTTGTCAATACACCATATTAAGTACTTTTCTAATTATTAAGGCTTACATGAGATGGTTTACCATAAAAATGTTTGCGGACAAGTACATTCCAATTAGCTGGGGGAGTGTATTCAAATGGTATTCTTCAGGCTTCAAGTAAACCACAGAGTAATGATGTATAAATTGTCATGCCACACATTCAGTCTCTCTGACGATAAAAGTATAGCAGATACATTTAGGGCCAGAGTTCAATATAATAAAAAACAACAATCAACATTTATTGTGAACTGCATGTTCCTAAACCACGAAAGCAATTCAAACTACTCTTATGTATGCTTTATAACGGTAAAAATAGTAAGAACCATACTGAGAGAGAAGCAGGGTTATTTCTTGAAAAGTTGACAAAAAAAATTTAGACATAACATGATTTTAATGTAAATGAAAAAAAAAAATACAAAGATATGAAATAACATGATTTAGACTCTATTTGGATCAATTTTTCCGTTCATACTAGTTTAAAAAAATAAAAATGATAAGATAAAATAGATTAATTTTGTCTCTAACCAAAATAATAATTTTCTGTAATATCTTCAAGAAAGCTCTATCGTCTAAGTTTTGCGAAGACAGAAAAACAAATTTACTTTAGTTTACAAAAATAACTTCTACATTTTACTTGATATTTTGTAAATATTATTTTGAATATCCGAAGAAAACCGCATTTAAGAATTTCGCTTAAATCATGAAATGTAATGTAGCATAGAAAAATGAAAAGTACGATTGAATATGACATTTTTTGGAGAAGCACACTGGTTAACTAAAGTTCCAATTGAATATTCACGGTGTCTTTGTTCATTTTTCTTGATATGCTGGAAGATGACAGATAAACTAAATTTACTGCACATAAAGATAGTATTGGACTACTATGATTCTAGAACACGACCATATTTAAACCCTACTGTAAACATACCTTTCCTAAATTCCTTTTTCATTAAAAAAAAACAAGTGTTGCATAATATCTTGTCTCTAATTAAATTTAGTGTAGTTTTACAAACAAAACATAATGATGTTTATACCACCTAACACTATGTTTAATATAAAATGGACTTACAAAACAAAGTATCATGTAAGATCGAACGTTTGAATCATAAGAGAAGACGTCAGCAAGATGCATGGCATTGAGTTGTACAAACCACATGGGTGACTTCTGTCGTCAGTGAGATGCCCTGGATCTCTTCCAAAGGCTTTCTTCAACAAGTAAAAAAACCAAGATCATTCATAGCAATTAATAAAGAGATTGTCATGCTTTGTGGCATTGATGCATACTGCAGACCACAAAAGATTTGTACCTTACTATAAAATCCATATATGTTTAGTACTCAAAAATCTAAACCCGGTTTATAATGAAATGACAAGATTTAGCAGAAAAAGTTGGCAACAATTTTCATTGGTTATTAGGAAAATCTCACTAAAATTGCACCTATGTCTTGAATAGTTTAGAATAAAATCTAACATCAGAAACCTAATGTTAGGCCTTGGAGGGTTTATGAGAGGAAAAGGGTGAGGAATAATACCTAACTGTTATCTAACAGAATAACAGTTAAGAGGGCGGGAACATGGTCTATATAAGGACCCTGTATTTGTTTCTGAGAGGTAGTTAGTGAATTGTTTGTAGTGACCGGTCTTAGAACCGAGTGAAGGAGGTTAAGCTCCTGGGTACATTGTATTCTTGATTTGTTGATGTGAATGCAATTTCATTCTTTCTCATTCTATTCTGTCTGTGTTGGCGAAAGGGAGTGAAAGTTAGAGAGCTCGTTAGGGATTTCATCTTGAATACCTAACACCTAACCTCTAATGCAAGGGATTTAGCCAAATCCAAACTTCGTGCTAATTGCTAATTGGGTTTGGGAACAAAACAACACACGATCAAGTTATGGCAGCAAAAAGCAACATTAAGGCCCTCGACTCTACACGTATGGCAGAGTTAAACAACTTTTAAAAGCTAAGGGCAATAGTGCCCAAGATGTAAACTCGTAGATTGCAAGTCTTGGTATGAATATGCAACACCTACATGCCAAAAGTTATGGCCGAAGGTAAAGCTTCATGGTTTCAATCATTCCCAATAAAAAATTACTAAAACATGAAATATAATTCCCCAAGAGGAACTCAAGGATTTTGTGATCTATAAAAACCAATTTTTCTTGTTAGCCCAACCACATTATAAGCCTTGAAAAGTCCTTGTGATGACATATTTGTGTGATGATGATTGATTGTGGTAAATGAAAGGAAATTTTGTTGTATGTGCCATGTGGATAGTAGAGGGAAGGAGTGACCTCTTGAAACACTTGAGTGATTGAGTGAAACACCTTGTTTGGTGAGGAATGATTCCATAAATCTATGATTTTATTTGTGCTTAGCTAATTGATCATTTATGAGAATAACATCTGTTGGATATTATATGATTGGGTGAACACCATGATAAGCATTGAGAATGAAAGCATGTGTGCATCTTGACTGAATTATATTGATGAGCAGATTTGAGTGATTACTTGTCTTGAGAAAAAAGAGTTTTGAATGTGATTGAACCATTGTGATGACTGGTGGAAGACTGAGTTGCATTTTGTTTGCTTGAGGACAAGCAAAGTTCTAAGTTTGGGGTTGTGATAATGGTTCAAAAACCGTTATTTTTATACTTAAATTTGATACAAAACATACCCTTTATGACTTAGAAACTAGCTTGAAATTATGCATTTTACTTACGTTAGGAAATAAGAGAGTCAAAGGTGATTTTATGGGTATTATGCTTGGTTTTCCTTGTTTTGGCAGAAATTTACATGAATTGAATGAAAGAAGCTGAAGTAGGAAGGAGTTGGACTCAAGAGAAGAAGGAAAAGTGAACAAATGAAGAAACGCAGCCAGTACTCAGCGTAAATTCATCGCTGAGCGCCAACCTTGTGGAAATAAATGAAAAGAATGAAAAGATAAACCCTATAATTGATAAGTTGGAGCTTCCGCATCCAAAATTCGCCTCCAAGGGGTGAAAGAAGGTGTTTCTGCGTCTCTTCTGCCAAAAGATGACCTCTAAGGGTCGTGCAAATCTATTTATAAACTCTGAAAAATAGCAGAAAACTGGCCCAGGCCCATAAGTGTGACGCTCAGTGGCGCTGCTCAACGGTGAGCGCGATACCCATGTTTCCCCTCAGCGTTGGTGCTTAAGCGTTTGTCAGTGTCTGTCTAAAGAGACTGGCGCTCAGCGATACCGCTCAACGGTGGGCACGACACTTAATTTCCCTTCAGTGTTGGCGTCCAATCGTTGGCTAGAGAAGTCTTCCACAAGGCTGGCGCTAAGCGGTAAATTTGCACTGAGCAGTCGCTACATGTCTTCATTTGTTCACTTTTCCTTCTTCTCTTGAGTCTAACTCTTTCCTATTGAGATTGTTGATAAAGAAAGCACTGGTTTAACTAACCTTAATCTCACAATGCTTTATTCACTCTGGTTTTTGATGATGACAATACATTATTAATAACACATGTCTTGTTATGTGTTACATGTTCTGTTACTAATTGGTTGAATTTTTATTGAACATGTTTTGTGTTGATCTTGATATATGAATGCATATTCATTGTTCTGATATATGTTACATCTGTTGTGATTGCATTGCATATGTTTTGGAAATGGAAAACCACATGCACTTTGAAGAACTTATATTGTGTGGTAAATCTGCAAGTCTTAAGTTGACTTCATTATTAATAGAGTCGATTAAGACTAAAGACTTTGCACAGATTTTCAAATACAGTGCTATGTGAGATTTTACATTGAAAAGAATTTCAATTTGTACAGATGTGTCAAAGTCGACTATGTGCGCTATGCATTCGACTTTGTTAGCTGTTTTATTTGAAATTCTGTTACGCTTGTGAATATCAACGACTATATTTTCAAATGTTAGTTAAGCATTGAATGAGAGTCAATTGTATTAAATGTGGAATTAATTTGTTTGACTTGACTGCTACTAGTTTGACTTAAATGTTATAACTGTTAGAGGATAGTCGACTCTATTAGTAGCTTAGTCGACTACATGAGCGTCTGATTTATGGAAATCTATAAATAGACGAGACCTGAGTTATTCAGAGAACTTTTGGAAGAACTGACATTTTAATATTCTATTTCAGATTAATTCTCTGTGATTTAGTGCTCCAAGAACTCATCAAGAAGACCGTGGAGATCATTCTTTGAAGAGGTTCTGAAGAAGAATTCTGTTGTCCTTACTGCTTGATCATTATCTGCACAATTGAGGTGTTCTTTGGTTGATCAAGGCTCGTGTTACAATCTGCTGGAGATTGTTGTACTTTTTGTGATTACAGGGGATAGACTCGTGGAGTCTGGACACTTTGAGGATTGTTCAGAGTGGATATCTTGTTGCAAATCTTCTTGTGTGTTTCTGCCTATAATTTGGTTAGCGGGTTAGAAAAGTGTTTTATATTTTTGACGTAGAGGTCTCTATAAAAACCTTGTTGTAAAAACCTTGACCATTATAGTGCATTTACTTCCTGGGATTGGAAAGACACTGGATGTAGGCATTGAGGCCGAACAAGTATAAAACCCTGCGTTTGAATTCTCTATCCTTAAACTTTACATTCAGTCGACACTATAATTTGCGTAGTCTACTTTGATATTCCGCTGCACTTAAATTTTCTATTACTTGTGTTTTGAGAAATTGTGTAAAGGTTTTTACTTTGTGAAAACGATTTTAAAAAGACTTTGATTTTAAAACCTCGCCAATTCACCCCCCTTTCTTGGTGTTGAAACTAAGCCTACCTGTTTTCCAACAATTCCTACTTCAGCTTCCTTCATTCAATTCATGTAAATTCCTGCCAAAATAAGGAAAACCAAGCATAATACCCATAAAACCACCTTTGACTCTCTTATTTCCTAACTTAAGTAAAATGCATGATTTCAAACTAGTTTCTAAGTCATAAAGAGTGTGTTTTGTATCAAATTTAAGTATAAAAATAAGGGTTTTTGAACCGTTATCAAACACTTGTTAAAAAGGGAAGCAAACAAAGACATCTTTTAAAAACAAGAGAAAGATGTCTACCACTAAACCTCTTGAACTTCTTCATATGGATTTGTTTTGTCCCTCAAGAGTCAAAAGTCTTGGAGGAAATCTGTATGGATGGTAATTGTTGATGATTACTCTAGATATACCTGGACATTTCTTATTGCTGCCAAAAGTGAAACTTTCAGGGTGTTCAAGAAGTTTGTAGCCATGATACCGAATGAAAAGGAGCTCAAAATCAAGTTAATAAGGAGCGATCATGGCAGGAAGTTTCAGAATGAATTGTTTGATGATTACTGTGCAGAAATGGGGATTTCTCACAACTTCTCTACACCTAGAACTCCTCAGCAAAATGGAGTTGTTGAGAGGAAAAATATGACCTTGGAAGAGCTTACAAGGACAATGCTTAATGAAAGGGATTTGCCAAAGTATTTTTGAGCAGATGCAGTCAGCACTGCATGCTATGTACTCAACAGGACAATTATTAAGTCTATGCCCAAGCTTACACCCTACGAGTTGTTCAAGGGAAGGAAGCCAAACATAACACACTTGAGAATCTTCGGTAGTAAGTGTTTTGTGCTCAACAATGGTAAGGAGAGTCTAGGCGAATTTGATTCTAAAGCCGATGAGGCTATTTTTATTGGATACCCTCTCATTAGCAAAACATATAGAGTGTATAATAAGAGAACTCTATGTGTTGAGGAATCGGTGCATATTTGATGAATACATTGATAATTCTACTAACTAAATCACTACTACAAAATTGGTCATAGATAGCGCCTAATAGATAACGTTTTTTTTTTAAATAAGTGCTATCTATAAATGTGCGGAACAATAGAAATACTTATTTAAAAAAACGCTATCTAAATCTAACACAATAGATAATGCTTTTTTGAAAAAGTACTATCTATAGATAATTAATATTATTTTTTTAATCCTAATTTAAAATTGATCAATAGATAGCATTTTTTTAAAGGCATTATCTATTTTAACACACTAGATAGGACTTTTTTAAAAACAAAACGCTAATAGATAACGTTTCTTTAATACATACGCTATCTATGAGCTATTAAAAAAGTTTTGAAGAAAAAGAATTCACTTGCCCCCATTCTCTTTGTAACCTAGCTTCGCGTTTGGTTGGGAGCGTTCCCCTTTGCAGGGTTCTTTTCAATGTCAGCCCTACCTCACTCTTTCAATGACGTTCAAAGCTCATTGGATGTTAATTCGAAGGAGATGAAGCTTGGATGAAAATGTCCTTTTTTATTCACTATGTAGAGGTATGTTAATTGAACTGATTTCAGTTTTGAAAATGTATTTATATCTTAACAATGTTGTTCTCCATTTGCATCAAATCTGAATATTTTTTGTAGGGTTCATGAAGTTTTGAAAATCTCCAATTTTCAAACCTAGGGTTCTAATCCATCGAATTATTGGACACAATAAGTTATGGAGGCATTGATATCTGTTGATGGATCGACAAGTGTATTGAGTCACATTTTGGGCATTAATTCATTTTTTTTTCTTTGTTGTAGAAAGGCCCTAAAAATTGGGTTAAAGTGGTAGGAGCATAATGGGCTGAAAAGCTAGTAAAGACACTGGACCCTGATCCCACTTGGAGCTGATGCTGATTATGAAGTGGGTCGCTGCTGAGTTGGGCTTGCGTTTAATGGTACAGTGCGTTTTGGTTGGAAGCTGCTACATATGAATTGGCTTGAACAAAGGGTTTGATTTAATTTCACAAATTAAGCCCTAGAACACTACTGCTGCTTGACAAGACTTTGGGCAAGTGAAACTGGATCGAAATCCACAATTAGGCTCAAGTGATGCGGTGCGTTTTGGAGATGCAGCTTTTGGGGGCATTTGAGTAGCAACTCATTTGAAGAAAATGCACTGTGCACGTACATTCCATTTGGCAACAGAGAAACACTCCCTAGAGCTAGGGCTTGTGCAAGTGAGCTGAAGAGAGAAGCGACTAGACCAGAGTTACCCGAAAGTGGTTGACCAGAGCTGAACCGGCAAAGATGGACGCTGATCAGAGGGCTTAAACAGAAGGATGAACATTCATCATCGGATAAAGCTCAACAGCGTGTAAAGTAAGTTTCTTTTCCCTTTTCTTTACTTTCTTTCATTTTTTTCCACCCTATAAAAAGGGGTTTTACCATGTAAACATTTTTTAGACTTTCTTGGAGACAGGACACAAATACTTTTTAGTTTATGTTTTTAGAGTAGATAGAGAGGACGCTAGAGCTTAGGGTTTTATCGAACTTTCAGTTTCAAGCTTCTTGTGTTCTCAATCGCACATTGTTCGGTACATTTTCGTGTAATTTCGTTTCTTGTTAATAAGATTTCTTCTGTGATGTTTCTATGTGGTGTATGTTCGGTGATTTTGTCATTTTGACTTTTCCATTTATTTTGTGTTCTTGTTTGATGATGTGAGAGTCATTTCTCGTTGTGTTTTGTATAAAATCTGATTTAGACTCTGTGACTCCACACATTTGAAATTCCTTAGGGAATTTCATAACTCCACAGTAAGCATGGCTCACCGAGATGTCTTCTGGAGTTGGAGACGAGTCTAATGAAGAAAAAAATATTGTGAATTCATTTATGATATTGTTGTCTTTTCAGAATAAAAAATTTTGGTTTGATTTAGGTTTTGAATTGTGAAACTGCACTTCATTTTCTCTAATCAGAGAAATTGTATTGACTCCATAGTGAGCTTTTCTTTCCAAGGTGTCTCCTTGAGTCAGGGTGCAATTCAAAACACTGAATGAATCAAAGTATTTGATCTAGATTTAATGTTAGTGAGTGTTAAATGTTAGTTCCTTATTGTTTTCTCACTCAATTATTTTCATTGCTTTCATGCATCAATAGTTTCTATATTCAGTTTTCTTGCACTATTAATCTATAGAATTCATATGTTAGAATAGGATTGTTTAACTTGTATGCACAATTAGCTTTAACATCTTTCTAGTACTTTAGCTTAGGTTTTATCTCCTTACATGTTCTTGCCTGATTTTTTTTGAAACAAATTTGATTTCTTATTTCTTTTTTTTTTAATTTCTTTGTTTTAAAATAAATTTCTTTTCCCCACTGATAACGGTCTAAAAACCGTTATTTTCATGCTTAAATTGATATCAAAATACACCCTTTGTGGCTTAGAATGAGCTTAGAATCAAGTAGAACACTTAAGTTGAGTCATTTGAGAGTCAAAAGCTGTTTTTAGAGATATTATGCTTGTTTTGCATTGTTTTGCAGGGTTTTGATGAGAATTATGGATGGAATTGAAGAAGGAAGGTCTTAGACTCAAGGAAGAAGAACAAAAATGAAGAAAAGAAGAGTCTATGCACCGCTCAACGTCAAAATGCCATCGCCGCCAAAACCGCTGAGCGGTAAAATTGGACGCTGAGCGGTTGTCTACTGGGCTTGGGCTTAAATTCTGTTACTTTTATGCCCTATATATTGCCCCAATACGATATGAGAATTATTCTTTTGGCAGAAGAGGAGGTCCAGAGCTATTTTACACTCCTTGGAGAAGATTTCTTAAATGCTTAGGCTCCATTTTATCCAATCTAGGGTTTGTTTTTCCATTCTTTCATTGTATTTCATCTAGTTTCACCATGTCAATGGTGAACTAAACCCTTTGTTGTTGGGGAACAATGTAATCTTTTCAAACTCTCTTATATTGAAATTCTTGTTTTATTCATATGCTTGCATATGCTGTTATTATCAATTGTTGGGTTCTTTATCTATGCTCTATGCTATTATCATTTAACTCATTTGATAAATAGATGTTTGCCTTTGTCGATACGGGGACGTACGGGGAAGTCATGAACTGATAGGGAATTCCTTGATTAAGCAATACCACCTAGGGATAGGGGGTAGGACGATCAATTGTATTTTGCTTCTGTGGTACTTGCATTGCTAGTTACTAGGGGAGACTAGGGATAGTAAGCCAGTAACTAGTAGTAGGCTCTTCTCGCCGAGGGATCGGGTTTAGGGTAGACTAAGAAAGTTTTCATGACAATTAGATAATAAAGCGAATTTAATAAGAAGAGTAGATATAAGAGAATGGATAAGATGAAATTGTAAACCCCAACAACTCCATTCATCCATATCTTTTTCTTGCCAATTGAATCAATTGTATTTGCATGTTTACTTTTTGTTTTTGCATTTAAACCACAAGTTAATTTTCTCTTTCAAGTCTTATAAGATTGATTTACACGAAGGATAAGGCCTTTGAGTCCTTTGGGAGAACGATATTGGGTTTACCAATTATATTACTTGATACGATCTGGTACACTTGTAGGGGTCTTAACAAGTTTTTGGTGCCATTGCCGGGGACTCATGGTTTAACTTTATGAGTAGTGTAAATTGATTGAATTTGACTTGGTGTAATTATTGTATATATTTTGTTTTTGTTTTATTTTTCTTATTTGTAAAAGTGCTTTTAGGGTTTTTGTTTCTTATGCATGCAGGAAGCAATACACACTAGAAGTAAGAAAAGCCAGCAACCTCTTCTTGAAGGTATATCAGATAGGAGAGAAAGAAGAGTTAGACGTCCTTCACGTGAACTCTTTCCCTCTCCTGAAAGACTCCTACATTCTTCACCAGAGGCTTTTACACAGAACTTAGAGGAGATGGCGAATCAACCTCCTCCAAGACGCACACTTGCGGATCAGTCTAATGTTGTGGGCCCTTTCCACTTCAACAGCATAGCCATGCCTACAGACCATACAATTAATATGGTGATGAATCCAGCACTAATCCATCTGGTACAAAGAAACCAATTTCACAAATTGTCAAATGAGAACTCATATGATCATTTGACAACATTCAGTGCAATTTGCAACACTGTGAACATGACTGAAGTATCAGACGAAAGAGTAAAGCTTAGCTTGTTTCCATTCTCAATGGGAGGCAATGCTAAGACGTGGCTTAATTCCTTTCCTTAAGGAACATTCACTATGTGGGAGACTGTGGCAACCAAATTTGTCAATAAATATTTTCCGAAGTCTAAAATTACCCAGGGAAGCCTGGGGATCTCATCATTTAAACAGGGCATGGAGGAAACTCTCGGGCAAGCATGGGATAGGTTTAAAGGCCTATTGAGAAAGACACCAGTCCACGGGTTTGACAAGACTACCCTAGTTCTTGCTTACCTAGGTGGTCTGAACATGTAGTCTAAAATGATGCTGGACGCCTCAGCTGGAGGTGATATCAAGAAAAAGACTGAGGACGAAGCCTATGACTTGATTGAGAGTATGGCTGCTAATGAGCAGGAAACTTTTAGTGAGAGGGGCGCACCTGTAAAAAAGGGGGGAGTTTTACATTTGCCAGCAGATGATGCCATACTAGCTCAGAATCATCTTCTGACTCAAAAGCTAGATAATTTGACGAAGGTTCTCTCGCATCTTCCAAAGGAGATTAGGAATGTCTCCTAAGCACAACAGCTTTGTGATTTTTGTGGTGGTGACCATATTAATGGTCAATGTGCTATGCCATAGGAAATGCAGCAGGAAGCCAATTACATGGGTAATCAATTTCAGTATAGGCAGGGTAATTTTAACCAAGGCAACTCTAGCCAAGGTTGGAAGAACCACCCTAGTATTGGACAAACTCAGAATAACCCATCTGGGCAATCAGGAAGCTTCCGACAGCAGCAACCATCACCTTTATGGCAGCAGGTAAACAGTTTGACAGAGACTGTCAGAAGCTTGAATGATAGATCTGATAAATTTTTGAAGGTCTATGAGTCTCAACATGCTAGTGACCAAGCCAGCTTCAGATCTTTGGAGATGCAAATTGGTCAGCTGTCTAAAAGGGTAGAAACCACTGAAAAGAATCAGTTTAGGGCTAACACTGATGTTAACCCTAAGGATGAGTGCAAAGCTGTTTTGACAAGAAGTAAACCTAGAATCTAATGATTGATATTGAAATGATTGATGTTAGTAATGAAGAGGAGGAAGATGAGGAAGTGATTAGTAATAAAGAATCTAATGAGCAGGGAAGCAATGAAAAAGAAGAGGAGGAGAAAGAAGAAGAGGAGGAGAGAAAAGAAGAGAAAGAAAGTCACCGAGAATCATTTAGGGAGATCATTAATCAGGTGACTGTTGTTCCTTCAGTACTTCCACTAATTCCTGATTACTCCAAGAGGATTAAGTATTATCTTAGAAAGGTAATTGATCTTGATGATGAAGAAGATTAGGAATTTTGTGGTAAGCCTATAAAGAAAGACCATCCGAAAAAAAGAAAGGATCCAGGGAGTTTAACTCTTCCATGTGTCATCAACGATGTGGATATAGGAAGAGCCATGATTGATTCAAGATCGAGTATTAATTTGATGCCCTTTAGTTATTTCAAGAAGATTGGAGGGCTAGTATTAAAACCAACTCAAACTACCCTGACAGTTGCGAATGGTTCTATTAAGAAGCCAATTGGTAAGGTGGAAGATGCAATTGTTCGAATTGAGCAGCTGGAGTTCTTGATTGATTTTGTAGTTGTTGATATGGCGAATGAGGGAAGAATTCCATTAATATTGGGAAGAGCTTTTATGAGGACTTCAAAATGTTGATGCGTTTCAATGACGGGAAGATGATATAAAGAGATCAAGAAAATGTGTTGATTTATGATGGCGCTAAAGAAAGTACAATCAAAATAAAAAAGAGAGCCAGATATAAAAAGTCAAGAAGAGAAACTACATCTGAAGAAAACACAACAGGTACTTATATTGATAGCTGTAATGTTTTGCAGGTAGCTGTAAATGAAGAAGGGAAAAGTATTCATCCTCAACCAAAAGAAGACCCATTCCGACCAGGCATCAAGGTGAAATATAAGAAGAAGGAGTGCGTAATAAAAGAGCTGAAGGAGAAAGGAGTGGTGGAGATTGAAGCACCATATTATAAACTCACAAAGTAAGTGGATGGAAGAAAGCTGAGGATTTGGTGTACTAAAGACACCAACACGAAGGACAACACATGATTTTGCTGGAGAAATTTATTTTGTTGTAAAATAGTATTTTTTTAATATGTTTATTATTTTGGACATGTAATTCCTTGAATTTTTAAACAATTTTTGGTGGCATCTACTAAGGGATGCTAATTTTTATGTATCTACTGAAGGATACCAGGTGTCAACACCCAATTTCGTCCGGGAAGGTAAATAATTAAAATTAAAGAATAAGAGCATAATAATTAATGGTGGGCAAAGAAAAAAAAAAGGAAAAGGAACATAATAAAATAATCTTCCTTAATGCAGGGCACATCACTTTAGAATGTTTTTGAAATATTAGTTTAATATGGTAATAATTTGAATCAATATTATGCAAATAATTATAAGAAATAATTAAAAATATATTGATATAATTTGCTGCATTAGTTTCTTTCTAAAGAGAAAAATATGATTTATTTTATAAAATGGACAAAATTTCTGACAATTATTATAATCAATGTCTTTAATATTATCTGATTTATTTTTCTTGCAATCAAGATCATTTCTTTCCCTATTTTTTCCATTATCAATTAATTCTCAATTAAGGCAAGATTGTCATAATATTACAATGTGTGTATATAAATACGCACCCTGTGAAAAAAAAAGGGACGGAAAAAATAGAGAAAAACACCTAGAGAAATAATAAAGATTGAAAACGAGAATATAGAGAAAAATAGGCTCTGAGGCATAAGGATTCTGTTAACTGCAACCACCAAGGTAAAAAGGTACGCCATCTCTATACCATTCCTTTTTTATTTTTATTGTACTTGGATGATTTTAAAAAATGGTACGATTTTCACTGCACTAAAATAACATGTTCTAAAAAAAATCATATTTCGTTTCTTTTGGTATTGGCTGTATCTCTCGCATCACCTGATGTTTTATCATTATTATTATTTTTAAAGAAAATAAATAATAAATCAATAATTTCAAGAACAAAAAATCCATTTCTTATCACGTTTTTGTCCATAAATAAATCATAAAATAAAAGGTACGCGTTGGCCTATGACTGTATTATTTCTTTTTTTCAATCTTTCTTAAAATAAAAAATTACAAAATATTTAAAACCAAAAGGTCAATTTTGTTAAACTAAACCTTTTCACTTTTCAAAAAATGTCAAACAATCTATAATAATTTTCAAACAAACTCACAAACTTTTTTCTAGATAAAAAACTACGTGATCCCTGATTGTCCATTAATGGATATACGCAGGACCAAGGTAATCCTTGTCGGGTTCGTAAAACAAAATAAATATTTTTGTTTCATAATAATTTATTTTATTTTATTTTACTTTTATATTTGGGGAAAATTAAGTATTTGGGGAAAATTAAGTATTTTGGAAAACCACGTTAATTTTATACATTTAATTAGAGGTACTGCCTTTGGGCAGGCGTGCTAGGGTGCTAATACCTTCCTTGCGTGTAACCGATTCCCGAACCTGAAAATCTCTTTTTCGTAGACCCCGACCATGCTTTTGTTTTAGGGTTTTTCAATAATTTTTCCATAATAAATTATGGTGGCGACTCCCAAAATCTTTTGTCAAACCCGTTTGTTTTTCGGTTCGCCGTCCCGTCGGGATCCCGGTTGCGACAGCTGGCGACTCCACTGGGGACACTAGAGAATCAGGCCTTGTTAATTAAATGTGCCAAATTGATGTGGTTTTTATTTATCTTATTTTATTTTATTTTGCTTTATTTTATTTTATTTCATTCTTATTTTATTTTATTTTATTTCCCCTTTATTTATATATGATTTTATTTATTTATTTTTGTAATTTATTTATATGCTTTTATTCTCATTATTATTACTGTACATATCATGAGTGGGACCCTATACCCGGGTCTGAGTGTAACATAGAATTAGAGGGGTTGTGTAGCGGTGTCACGTCTGGACTATTTCTAGTTTGGCTATCGTGAAAACCCTAGCCAGTGGTTGTTCTCTTTACATGCAATTTCACACCTAGTTGTGTCCAACTGTTGTGGAAAAGCTGTGAAAAGGACTATAGCTTTGGTGGCTTTGATCTTAGGTTTAGGAAGCCTTCCCTATGAGATTGCATATACATTGCTTAAACCTTAAGACATTGGACCTACTTTAAAGGCATAAAACATGTTTGTCTTTTAATTATTGTTTGGCATATATGTTTCATACATCACATGCATTAGCCACGTTTTTACCAGTACTAGCAGAAATCACATAGTTATTTGATATTGTAAAGGTTGGGACTTAACATGGAATCTGAAACTATGCAACAAACTATTTTTGCCATAATAAGAAGGAGACCACACATCAGAGTCCTCGGTATGAATCTAACGGGTTTGATAAGATTAGGAAAGCAATTGAAGACTATAAAGAGAGAAGCGTTCAGAAAGAAAGATGGAAATCTACTCAGTCTGATGGAGGTGGACATACCACCACTCGCTATCACTACTTTGTCTCAATATTATGATTCTCCACTAAGATGTTTTACGTTTCAAGACTTCCAGTTGGCACCGACTGTAGAAGAGTTCGAGCAGATCTTGGGCCTACCATTGGAAGGTACAACCCCGTACCAACACCTAGAGCATCACGCTTCCGTCACTACTATCGTTGCTATCAAGAAATTGCCCCCTAGAGAATTAGAGGACAAATTGGACAATGAGCTTCTGCCATGAAAGGAAAGGACAGAAGATCATCTGTTGTTTGCCGGCATTATATCAATGGTTGACTTCTCGTATGTTCAAAGGGACGGTTGACAAGAGCCTAGGGGCAGAGGAATGGGCTCATTTCTTCGCAGGTCTAAATAGAGGGAAGATAAAGTGGCGTCCTTCTTGGCTTAGGGGCAGGTGCTTCATCCATTCTTGTGGTAATTTCCCAACATCCGATTACCTCATTCCACTTTTCATTTATTATGAAGATGGAGGTTTTATTGAAAAACTAAGGGAGATCAGAAGAGCCTGGAGAAATGTCGTGCGATTCAAAGCAGATGAAAGGAAATGAGTAATAAATCAAGACATCAGTTATCACAATTGGATCACACAAAGGATAAAGAACATTAAATTTCCATTCAAATCCATCACAGGTCAGCTAGCAGATGAAAGGAAATTTCTAAATCCAAAGTCTTATAAAGAAAAACAATTGAAGAGAGAAATAGAAGAAGTGAGAAATCAGAATGCTAAGTTGGTAAAAGAGGTACGAAATGCTCGCAATGATGTTGTAGATTTGAGATCTGAAAAAGAAGAAATAACGCGGGCATATGAAGGGATTCTCAAGAAACAAAACATCGAAAGAGATTATACGCTCTGAATAAAGCAGGATCTCGCAGCCGCCAACACGAACTTAGCCTTGAGGGTAAAAGAAAGGAATACGACACTGGAGGCGGAGGAACATTGGAGATATCTTTGTGAAGAGACCAAGAAAGATAGACAAGAAGCCCTAAAAAGACTGAGGGAAGTGGAGATTCAAGTCAAAGAAACAGAGGGACAAATGAAAAGGATGGCAATATCATTTGAGGTAGAACTAGATCAAGAGCGTGAAAAGGCAGAAGAAAAGCGACAGGCTGTGGTGAAGCGGATGGAGAGTTGCATTGCTAAACAAGCAAGAATGATAGAGGTGGAAGACAAAAATCAGGCTATGATGAAGTAGATGGAGAGTCATATTCAGAATCAAGAACAGGCCATGAGACACTAGAGGGGGAATTTCTCCCAACTAGCCGCCCTTGCCATTGGAGCTATCAAAGATATGCCCAAGATGGTATCCGAGGCTGAAGTAATGACACATTTTCGTAACCCACCTGAAGAAGTCACTCTTTTTATTAGTTATTGTAAACAGCTAGTGGGTGAGATGAAGACTTTCATCGCCCGAGCTAGGAACTGATATTTTCATAACTCGTAGTCGTTTTTTTTTGCTTTTCTTTCAGTTTAAATAAAGTTTGGTTTGTTTGCGATGGTATCAGGCTATGTTAATTTCTCTTACAATGATATCAAGGAACCATGATTTCCACCTTTTTTTTAGCATGCATCATCTCTGCATTTTCACATAATTCGTTTTTCGTCTAATTCAAATTAATAAAAACAGTTTAAAGTTAAATAAAAAAACAACGGCGAGACTTCCACGGCATCCCTATAGGACTCGAGCAAACGCCAAAGCTATGGAAGATTGGGAAGAGGAGCGTGAAACTGTGAAGGTCGATATTAGCGAACTAAAGGATCAAGTCGGTTAAATTTTAGAGGCTTTGAAAGCCATGAAAACTGCAGGAGATACTTCGTCTGCAAAGGCCAAGGATAATGCTCACCCTCCAATACATAACGCTGTGGGCACACAATTCACGTTTCCAATGTATGGTTTACCACCAGGTTACACACCGCCCATTGGAGATCATTCAGAGGTAGAGCACGCTCCTTTGACATTTCCCATAACCAATAGCGTACTTCCCACAAGTACTCAAGGGCCTATCCATGCAACCGAGACAAAGACGATTGAAGCATCCAAGTCTCCTCACACCATTGTCGCACAAGAAGCTCCCTTACATACGAAGATATAAGGGGCATAAGATAAACTCAACATTTTAGAAGACAAACTGAGAGCCATAGAAGGGTTTGAAAGTTACGAGTTTGGTGACGTGGCAAGGTTAAGTCTGGCCCCAGGAGTGGAAATTCCACGCAAGTTCAAGGTGCCGGAATTCGAAAAGTACAAAGGTAACACATGCCCTAAGAATCATTTAACCATGTATTGTCGGAAAATTGCTGCCTACGCTCATGACGACAAGTTACTTATTCATCTCTTTCAAGATAGCTTGGCTGATGCGGCGTTGAGTTGGTACACACATTTGAATTCCTCTCATATCCGTTCTTGGGCAGATCTGGCGGATGCCTTTATAACGCAATACAAATACAACATACATTCCGCGCCAGACAGATTTCAATTGCACCACATGGCGAAGAAAGAGGAAGAGTCTTTCAAGGAATATGCGCAACGATGGAGAGAGTTGGCAACGCAGGTTGAACCACCTCTATATGATAAGGAGATGGTTGAAATGTTTGTGAGCACACTACAACCACCCTTTTATGAGCATATGATTGGAAATGTGTCTTCCAATTTCGCTGATATCATCATCATAAGCGAGAGGATTGAGATCGGACTGAAAAGTGGCAAAATTACGTCTCAAGCTACCACTCCGAAGAAATCTATTTTTAATTCGGGAAAAAAGAAAGAAGGGAGAGTGCATGCGACATCAACAATATCTGTGTGGAGAGGTCATGCTCCCACTCATGGTTATCCACCAAGCTCGAGTTACCCTCCCTATGTGAACAACACCACACTTGGTCCCCAAATGAAATCTCATCAGCCAGGATATTATCAACCCCCACAGGCCTCAAATAATGCTTGGAGAGCCGAAGCCGGTTTGGTTCCTGATCAGAACGTGGGTCAAAACGCTTACCCTAGGAGGGACCCAATGAGAAATTTCACGCCCATCCCCATGACGTATACAAATGTGTTACCCCATCTCTTGAAGAAAGGGCTGGCCAGTATTCGGCCCATGAGACCCATACAACCACCTTACCCTCCCAATTATGATGCAAGATGCGATTTTCACGAGGGAGGCATTGGCCATTCGACAGAAAGGTGCATGGCTCTTAAATCAATAGTACAATCGGTAATTGATGCAGGATGGTTGAAATTCCAGGAGGACAAACCTAGTGTCGAAGTTAACCCCCTCGCCGAACATGGAAATACATCAACAAATGGCATCGAGGTGGGACGACACAAGCTAGTAAAGAATGTAAGTGAAATTCGAAGTTCTAAAAAATTGATTTTTGGAAAGATGGTAAAGCTAGGGTTGCTAAGGGGTAGAAACGACCTCGGGGAGGCATGTGGAATCCATCTAGGAGCCGAACATGTCATTAATGAATGTACCGTGTTTAGGAGCATTCTCCAGGATCTGATTGACAAAAGTTTCTTACAAATATACTATGAGGATAAAGAAGGAGAGGTATTTGCATAAACGGGTGGAGAACCCAATATGACCTTACCAGAGCCATTAGTGATTCGCTTCACCAAGACCTCTCCTATGCTCGTAGCACCAAGAAGGAACTCTTCGTTATCCAGACACCTTCCCCTTTTCCCTATAAAAATGACAAGACTGTCTCATGGAGATATGACACGCGTGTCCTTCAGGAAGAACGTGACGAGCCGATCATTGAAAATATATCAGACACTGGCAAGATAACAAAAAGTGGACGAATCTTTTCACCGTCGCTTTTCACTGTGAAGAAGAGGAGGCAGCCGGAGCACAACAGGAGCATGTACCTACAAATGCACTGGCACAACACGCCGAGCCATTCTAGATGAGGGACATGTATATGTCCATGATGGGAAGATAGCCACTGTTGAGATGATAATAGGGTTGTACGATCAGCCACCAGTGCACAAGTGGACCATGGACGAGTTTCATGGAGCTATGGCTTGGCCTCAAGAGCAGGCATAGGGTAGCGGGTCTGGAGCAGCTGAAGCACCAGGCATGGATGAGGATGACGATGAAGATAACATTGAGGATGCTGATGATGGAGACCAGGACGACTCAGACAAGGACATGGATTGAGAGGGCATCTACTGATGGATGCCTATGCTTTAGACAGGGTTTTATCTTGCACTTTTGTATTTTGTTTTTTTAGAATAGGTTGAATTTTGATTGTGAGTGTCTATGCTTGGGTTGAACACTATTTCTAAAAATGTTTGACTGAATGAAATGCATGATGAATCTATTTGATGATGATTGGATGTGGATGATGATTGAGTTGTGTTGCATGTTGATATCCAGGTGAAAAGTTCACTAGCTATGTGAACAGATGTGTGATGATTTATGATTGTGGTTATGATTCTAAGCAGGGTGTATGAATGAATGATATGTGAGAAAGCATGTTAGGAACTCTAGAGTATTCATTGCTATATGTACTGTTCATAGGAAAGCATGAATGATATTGCCTGAGTCTTGATAATTGATTGAATTGAATGTTTATGTCATATGATCAAGGCCATTTTTTGAAGCCCTTACTTAGCCAAATTTTTACCCAAAGTGATTAAAATATTATACCCTTTTTGAACCTTGGCTTTAAACATGATGAAAACCCTTGATTTAAAATTATTCACATTGAGTTGGGTTGAGAATAATTATACATTAACAAGGTTCAAGTTTGGGGATGTTGGGAAAATTTGAATGGCAAAAAGAAAGGCATTGAGCTCAAGTGTTGAAAAAGAAAAATGCATGAGAAAAGAAAAAGAAGAAAAGAAAAAGCATGAAAGATGAGCTCAATGTAAAAATAAAAGGAAAGGGAAGAAGTTGGGAATGAGTGAGATTGGTTAAAGAAAGAGAGTTTATGCTTGAACTTTAAATGTTAAAATAGCTCTCTTGACTCAAGGATTTTGTGATCTAGAAAAACCAATTTTTCTTGTTAGCCTAGCCTCATTATAAGCCTTGGAAAAGTCCTTGTGATTGCATTGGTATGTAAGAATGTTGATTGTATTAGATGAAGGGCAATTTTGTTTCATGAGACATGTGAATAGTAGAGAGTGGAGTGACCTCTTAAACACTTGAGTGATTGAGTGAAACACTTGTTTGGTGAGGATTGTTGAATTCAATGATTACATCTATGCTTAGTTGATTGATCATTCATAAATAAAACATCTGTTGGGAAATATGTGATTATGTGAACTAAATTGAATTGAAAGCATGCATACATCTTGATTAGATTCCACTGAAAATATGAAATTGAGTAGTTCTTGTCATAAGAAAATTGATTTTGGATTGTTGAACTATTTGATGAAAAAGTGGAAAGCCAAGTTTTGTTTTGTTTGCTTGAGGACAAGCAAAGTTCTAAGTTTGGGGTTGTGGTAACGGTCTAAAAATTGTTATTTTCATGCTTAAATTGATATCAAAATACACCCTTTATGGCTTAGAATGAGCTTATAATCAAGTAGAACACATAAGTTGAGTCATTTGAGAGTCAAAAGCTGTTTTTAGAGATATTATGCTTGTTTTGCATGGTTTTGATGAGAATTAAGGATGGAATTGAAGAAGGAAGGTCTTAGACTCAAGGAAGAAGAAGGAAAATGAAGAAAAGAAGAGTCTATGCACCGCTCAGCGTCAAAATGCATCGCTGAGCGCCATGATTCGAGGGAAAGCCACTGTCTGGCGCCCAGGCGGTGCGCTGAGCGTCCAGAGCGATTAGAGGCAAACCGCTCAGCGGTGAAACTGACCGCTGAGCGGTGGTTCGGCTTGAGGGAAACCGCTGAGCGGTAAAATTGGACGCTGAGCGGTTGTCTGCTGGGCTTGGGCTTAAATTCTGTTACTTTTATGCCCTATATATAGCCCCAGTGCGATTTGAGAATTATACTGTTGGCAGAACAGGACGTCCAGAGCTATTTTACACTCCTTGGAGAAGATTTCTTGGATGCTTAGGTTCCATTTTATCCAATCTAGGGTTTGTTTTTCCATTCTTTCATTGTATTTCATCTAGTTTCACCATGTCAATGGTCAATTAAACCCTTTGTTGTTGGGGAACAATGTAATCTTTTGAAACTCTCTTATATTGAAATTCTTTTTTTATTCATATGCTTGCATATGCTGTTATTATCAATTGTTGGGTTCTTTATCTATGCTCTATGCTATTATCATTTAACTCATTTGATAAATAAATGTTTGCCTTTGTCGATACGGCGACGTACGGGGAAGTCATGAATTGATAGGGAATTCCTTGATTAAGCAATACCACCTAGGGATAGGGGGTAGGATGATCATTTGTATTTTGCTTCTGTGGTACTTGCATTGCTAGTTACTAGGGGAGACTAGGGATAGTAAGCCAGTAACTAGTAGTAGGCTCTTCTCGCCGAGGGATCGTGTTTAGGGTAGACTAAGAAAGTTTGCATGAGAATTAGATAATAAAACAAAATTAATAAGAAGACACTAGTACAAAATAGACTTTTTAAGTCTATGAATTTAAGTCTGTTTGGAAAAAAACAGACTTAAAAAATGGGCGGTGCGAATTTTGTAAATAAGAGTGATATTTTTACATCTATTACTTTTCTGACAGACTTAAATTAGTAATTTTACATCTGTTACTTTTTTAACAGACTTAAATTAATATTTTAACATCTGTTACTTTTCTAACAGACTTAAAAATATATTATTTTTACGTCTCTTACTTTTTTAACAGACTAAAAAATGTCTTTTAACCTAGTCCAAGTGGATTTCCATTTTCACTTTCACTTGTTGATCTCGTAAAATAAAAATTATTCTTCAACCTTTTCACTGCTCCATCTTAACAACCACAACCAGTAACAACATTTTTCCAGCAACAATATTCTTCCGACAACAACAGATTCTTCCGGCAACGACCACCACAACAGGTACAATATTATGTTTTAAATGATATGTTATCTTAGGAAAATGAAATGGTAGATGTAGAAGATGAGTAGATATAAAATGCTTAGAGATATTGCAAGTCTGTTTGCTTCTTTACTCACAAATGGTGTAGCTCTCCTCACCATTGTTGGGTTTCTGCAATTTCTGCTGTTTTAGAAAATATTGAGGTTCAGTATGTTGGCCACTGTAGTGCTCTAAATGTTTAAACCTGTTACGATTACCTGTATATTGGTCACTGTTAATGGTTGCACTGCCGAAATCCTAAGAACCGCTAGCATGGTTGTTGAATAAGTTTGAAGAACAACTGTCGTGGCTTTGGCTGCTTGCTCGATCATTTCCACGCAAAAGAGTAGAAAGTAGAAACTACAAAAACCACCTCTGGAACGAGTTTCCAATTAAAACAAACAATAAGAGAAACCTCTTCTCCTAAAAAGATTTAAATGGCCAAAACACGTCATTAGGACCTACACTTTCTGAAAGAAAATCAATTACAAAAACACAAAAAAGAGAATTCCTTCTCTTTGCGAACACCAGAAAATCCTCTAAAAACCCTATATTTGTATCATAAAGTATTGCATCAACTTCATGGTTAAGGTTGTTCAACTTCCGAGGTCTGTTTAGTATGACTAACTTCATAGAAGAACTTCCTGAGAAAAATACCTATAAAGAAAGTTGATCATGCAAGCATAGAACGGACAACTTAATCTGATAAATGATATAAAATTTAATATAAAAGTAGAATATAAATTTGAAGGATGATCAGGATGAAGCTACATTACTATAAAAATAAAAAGGATTTTGAATAGAATAAGAAGAGAAGCCAATATGGATTGGTGGAGTTCTCGGCAATCCTAAACTGCTCCTTTTTGCTTCTCTATGATGTTTGAGTGTCCAACATTGTGGAAGATATTGGAGAGCTTTGTGGTTTCAGATATTGGTACTTGGAGTGACTGAACGAGGTAGCTGTTAATGTTCGGACTTATGTTTATTGAGATGGATAAGTCTCATAGATAAAACTATCATGTATAATAGAGATAAGTCTCAATTAAAATCTATCAAATTTTTAACTGACTTTTGAAAGTGAACTAAATTTTTTAAATTTATCTTTTCATCTTCAGTCCCGAAAGATAAGGTTTTTATTTATTGTTATGAGAAATTGTGGTCATTAAAATTTCAAAACAAATGCTGTAGAAGATAGAAAAAAGGAGTTGTTCCCAATGTCTTATCAATTGTGCTTACTTGTATGTTTTGATTTCAAGGTTATTCAACAATTACATGTCTATCATTTCCTTTTGATAAGACAATTTGCAAGATGCACCATATCTTCTTCAGTACTTGTAATAAATGTTTGAAGCTTTATTTCTTTTTCATTTCAAAACTTTTTCTTTGATAAGACAATTAATCTTTCTTCCACTATACTCTTAGTCTTTCTTTCCAATATTTTCGGTGGTGATGTTTTGTTTTTCATTTTAAAACTTAATTTATATTATTTAATTTTTTTAATATTATAATCAATTTAAATATTTGAATATATATATTTTTATTTAGTATACTCCCAGGCGTTTTTTATTTAAAGCTCTATTTATAATTATTTACTTATTTTAATATTATAATTATTTACTTATTTCAATTGAAAGTTTTCCTTCTTTGGTAGATTTATGGTTAATATGCACAATTTTTTTTTACCGGATTTGTAAATTTCTATTGACTCCTTTAGATTATTTTGTATTTCACTTATTATACACCTAAGTGAAGTTTTTCGAAAGAGTTATTTTTTAATTTTTACTTTTGAATTAATTTATCTTTTAACATACATGCACTTAATTACATAATCTACTTTTTCACTTGCACCAATTATAAATGATAAAAACAATCAAGGTCATGATTGGATTGATGAAAAGCGACAAGATGAAACTAAAAATAAATAAAATGAATTTAAGTATAATAAAATATAATGATACAAGTTTAATTTCAGTGTTTGAATATATTACGGTGAAGGGGTAAATTAAGGTAATTTTTTTTGTGTTAAATGTGTTGACCTGTATTCAAGGATTGATATGTCAAATTTAACTTTTTATAAAAGAAACCTGGTAAACAACAGAGCGTTATCAATTCAATAAACCCAGAAAAGAACGTTTTATTTAACTTTTTGGTAGATATATCGTACAAAGTAGTTTTATTATATGTTTTGTTTATTATATGTTTTGTTAGTTATTCAAATTTTTAAATATAGTCATGGAGTAAATTTTAGTATCCATTTAAGAACTTAAAATGTGATAATAATGGAGTTTGTTACCAACATAGTTATGGATCGAAGCTGGATGAATGCACGTCGTGTTAGTGAAGCCTATGAAAAAGGAGTTGCTATATTCTTGCAATATGCTCAAAAACATGCAAGACCTGTGTGTGGGACATACTATTGTCCTTGTGTCCGTTGTTTGAACCAAATACGTCAAAATTTGAGCGAAATACATGATCACCTATTCGTCTATGGCATAGTTAAGAGTTATACAATTTGGACTTGGCATGGAGAAGTATTAGACAACCTTGGTACGTCACGAACAACAGAATATGTTGAAGAATGGATGAATGATAATTTAGAGGATATGATACGTGATGTTGGTGAAGAAAACTTTGGAACAACTCATCTATGTGATTCTTTGAAGTCTGATTCAGAGGAACAATTGTACCCATGATGCACTACCTTTTCATGATTATCTACAACTTTAAAATTGTTCATTTTGAAAGCAAGAAATGGATGGACTGATAAAAGTTTCACAGAGTTGTTAGAATTGTTGAGGGAAATGCTTCCAGAAAAAAACATGTTACCTAATCGTAACTACGAGGCAAAAAAAGTTCTTTGTCCAATGGGTTTGGAGTACAAGAAGATACATGCATGCCTTAATGATTGTGTCTTATACAGAAACAATTTTGCTACATTGAAGGTTTGTCCAATGTGTGGGTTGTCCCGATTTAAAAAGAAACTTGATGAGAATAATGTTGATGAAGAAATAGAAGGTCCCCTCGCTAAAGTGTTATGGTACCTTCCCATAATTCCTAGGTTGAAATGATTGTTTGCTATTAAAGAAGATGCAAAGAACTTGACTTGGCATGCACATGAAAGAAAGTGTGACAATCTTCTTCGACACCCAGCTGATTATCCCCAATGGAAGAAGATTGATGAAATATTTCCAGAATTTGGTGCAGAATCAAGAAACTTAAGACTTTGACTTGCTACAGATGGTATGAATCCTTACGGAAACTTAAGTAGCAAACATAGTTCATGGCCGGTTTTGTTGATGATTTACAAACTTCCTCCTTCGTTATGTATGAAGAGAAAATATATGATGTTGTCTATGATGATATCTGGACCCAAACAACCAGGAAATGATATTGACGTGTATCTGAAGCCCTTGATTGATGATTTAAAATTGTCATGGGAGGAAGGTATTGATGTGTTTGATTCATATCGTCAAGAAAATTTTCGTTTGCGTGTAATTTTGTTTTGCACAATAAATGACTTTCCAGCATATGGTAATTTAAGCGATTATAGTGTGAAAGGTCATTTTGCATGTCCTATATGTGAAGAAAACACAAGTTATACTCAATTGAAGCATGGACAAAAAACTGTTTATACTAGACATCGAAAGTTTCTTCCCTGTACTCATCCTTACTGGAAGCATTTAATGGAAGACAAGAGGCTGAAGTCATGTCAAGACCTCGCAATGGTCAAGAAGTATATGAACATGTCAAAAATATCAACATTGTGTTTGGAAAGCATAAGAAGAAAAACACTGAGAAGAAAATTTGGAAGAAACGGTCAATATTTTATAATCTTCCATATTGGTGCAAACTTGATATAAGACATTGTATAGATGTGATGCATGTTGAAAAAAATGTATGCGATAGTTTGATTGGGACTTTATTGAATATTAAAGGAAAGACAAAAGATGGAGTAAAAGCACGACAAGATTTGGTTGACATGGGCATCCGTTGTGAGTTACATCCATAATTAGTTGGAAAACGCACCTACTTACCGCCAGCTTGTCATACTCTTTCCAAAAATGAAAAACAAAGCTTTTGTCAATGTTTAAAAAGTGTAAAAGTACCACAAGGTTACTCTTCAAATATTAAGAGTATTGTGTCTATGCAAGATTTGAAGTTGGTTGGTTTAAAGTCCCACGATTGTCATGTGCTTATGCAACAACTTCTACTAGTAGCTATTCGTGGCATCTTGCCTACTTCGCTTAGAGGTGTTATAACACGTTTGTGTTTCTTCTTCAATGTCATATGCAAGAAAGTTATTAACCCTGAAGTGTTAGATGATTTGGAAACTGAGGCAATCACAATATTATGTCAATTGGAAATGTATTTCCCGCCGTCATTTTTTGATATCATGGTGCATTTGATTGTGCATTTGGTTGGAGAAATTCGATTATGTGGTCCAATTTTTTTGAGATGGATGTACCCAATTGAAAGTTACATGAAGATATTAAAAGGATATGTCAAAAATCAGTATCGTCCGGAAGCTTCAATTGTGGAACGGTACATTGCAGAAGAAGCTATTGAATTTTGCTCTAGTTATATGCCAAATTGTGAACCAATAGGAGTGCCAAAGAGTGGACATGATGGGAAATGTCAAGGTAAGGGTACTCGATCAGTCAAGATTAAAAGTGTAAGTCGAAAAGAAATTGATCAAGCACATTTGTACATCTTGAACAAAACTGATGAAGTTATTCCTTATATGTCCCAATACATTGATGAAATAAAGTTGGCACACCCACGAGTGAATGAAAAATGGACACTTAATGAACATAACAAAACTTTCTTTGCTTGGTTTAAGAAAAATGTTTACTCTCAAACGAATGTTTCTGAAACTTTGTTGAGGCTAGCTCGAGGCCCTAACAATTATGTCATCACATATGGTGGGTACTATATAAACAACTTATGTTTCTACACAAAATTAGAAGATGAAAAAAGTAGAGTTCAAAATAGTGGAGTTACCATTCAAGCTGAGTCTATGCATTTTGCTAGTTCAAAAGACAAAAATCCAATTATAGCATCTATGAGTTACTTTGGAGTAATTGAAGACATTTGGGAAATTGACTATGTAACATTTCGAGTGCCGGTGTTTAATTGTAAATAGGTTGATGTCAATACGGGTGTTAGGATGGATGAGTTTGGGTTTACATTAGTTGATCTTAACAAGGTGGGTTATGCAGATGAACCATTTGTTATGGCATATCAGGCAAGACAAATATTCTATATAAATGATCCGTCTAATCGTAAATGGTCTGTTGTCTTGGAAGGAAGAAGCACACTCGGTACCCATGATGACGACTCTCTAGATATAATAGAAATGAAATCCTCGGTATCAAGAACAATTGAAGTGGAAGTCAATAACATAATGGATGACATGCATGCTATTCGAAGTGATCATGATGAAGGAATATGGGAGAACATAACACCCTAGTAGGTATTGTTTAGTTTATTTTTTTTCTTATTTATTATGATAGTGTAAATTATGATTTATTTTATTATGATTTACTAACAATGTTATTTTATTATGATTTACTAACAATGTTATTTTTTAGATATGTCGAGCTCTACATCAGGAAGTGGGAAGACCGGACCTGGTAGATCTATCACTCGATTGACTAAGGTCACTGTTGGACGAATTGCGAAAGAGAGGTTTTCGGTTGAGTTAGATCCTCGATCTGGTAAACCGTTAGGCCCATATGCTGTTAAGTTTAGCACCTATATGGGTATTTTGGCAAAACGAGTTTCTATTGTTGTTCATTCATGGGATGAGGTTGAAGAGGCGGACAAGAACTTGTTATGGCAGGATATTCTGGTAATTAGGCATTTCATGTTAACATTGTATGTTCCATATTTTTACTTAAGTCGTTAATCTATCAAATGTTTCATTTTTATAGCATATTTTTAATATAACTCCCATCACTGAAAGAGTTTGGAAGAAGGTCCTATCTAACATAGCAATTAGGTGGAAGGATTTCAAGACTTACCTCACACGAGAATGGGTTTTTGGAAAGAACAAAGATCTTAACCCCTGCTTCAAATACCAATGTATTACCGAGGAAGTTTGGGAGCAATTTCGTGCATCTCGGTTGAATGACGATTGACTGGTTTGTATTTTACATTTCTATTATACTTACACAAAATCGTACATCATTATTAACTTATGTCTTTTTTTTTTGTTATATGTGGCAGCAAAAAAGGGAAGAAGCTCAGAGAAAACAAAAATTTAATGATACCCCTCACCTATTGTCACGAGGTGGGTACGCATTGTTAGAGAAACGTATGAGAAAGTCTAAAGCAGAGGCCGCAGGGTTGGAGTCTTCTGAGCTAGTAGATCCAATTCCCAGGTACGAGATGTGGAAGGCAGCTCGAACTAAGTCTGATGGGCAGATGAGTTCACAATCTGCTCAAGTCATTGCTAACAAAATTGTAAGTACAAACACTAAACCCAAAATCATATTTCATTACGAATACTTTTATGATTAAACTTGAATGTGTTTGTAGGATTCCTTAGTTGAACAGAGCACTCAAGGTTTGTTTATTCCATTTGGCCGCAAAGATATACTTAGTGAAGCCATTGGAAAACCAGAACACCCAGGTCATGTACGTGGTGCTTCTAGTTCATGGGGACTTCGAGATTACTTTGGTCTACCACAACGAACAATGGGTCAATCCGTAAATGAGGATTCCATAAGGAAGATGCAGTTAGAGTTTGAAGAAAAAATGACTGAAATGAACAGATCTTTAGAGCAAAAGATCTTATCCCTAGTTGGGAATAAACAACCAATTCAAGACAAAGCGGATGAACTTCCTGAACAAGTTCCAGTCAGCACAAAAGGCTCTTGTTCTACTACTGATCAAGCCTTTCAGTATGAGTTATATATTGATGGAGATCCTCCGCATGTGGTTGCAATAGGACGACAAATTGAAGGAGGGTTAACCATTCATGGTGTTCCTCTACCGAAGGATTGCACACGTGTCGTGGTTGATGAAGTTAGCGATCCAAATGCACAACTGCCTGTACCAACTATAGAAGTTCAATTTGTAGGAGAGGCTTTAGGCACATTTGTGGCTTGGCCTAGAAATCTAATCTTGCCATACGTTGGGCAACAATAGGTAATGCATTTTATTCTTTAATAAATCTTTTATGTAATTTATAAATTAATGAACTAAATTTTTGTATATATTTATTTAAGTTATCCCAGCGTCAAAAGCAAGTGCAAGATCCTACTACTCATGAAGATCATGACATGGAAGATGAAGAAGATGATCATCCTATGTCAAAGCTTATTGCCATGTTGCCTAGGTTGAAAAAAAAACCAAAAATAATACAACCGGACTTCAGAGTATTTGGATTCAAAAATATGATACCGATTTACATTAACTTCAATGATGTATTTGAGTTGATTGGCGGAGAACAGATGTTAAACATTTCTATCATCCAACTATGGTGCATGTAAGTAGTAATGTCTCTTATATATTTACCATATAAAGATATACAACAATTAACTTATAATTCTTTATCCTAGGTATATGGACACAGTGAGTGTGGAGCAAAGTCGATCACATGTATATGGATTTCTTGAGCCCCAAGCCATTCAAAAATCTGGAAACACAAAGGTTAGCATACAACAATACATGCAAACATGGATGTCTAGCTCCCAAAGGCGTGTTTACTTGGCTCCATACATTGAAGGGTCAGTCTTACCAAATCTAGCTTTCTTTTTTCAAATTTATGGTGATTATTGACTTGATCATTTATCTTTCATTGTAGGTCCCATTGGCAACTAATAGTGATCATTCCTGAAGATTGCCTTGTTGTCTAGTTTTGTTCTCTTTATAAGAAACCGAACAACTAACTGAAGAACTTAATTCAAGGGTAATGTTACAACTTTCATATCATCTAATAAGTATATAATAATTATGACTAATCTATCATCAATTTGGCCTGAGTTGTGGGTGGCACAAACTTTTTATGTCAAAGGAATAAACAAAAGCAAGTTCAAATTATATATCCTATGGTGAGATATCATTTAATTATTAAATTAATTATTTTGTGTACAAGTTATTCGATATGAATTTTCCTTTCTCTTATTGTAGTGCAATAGACAGATTAGTTCATGGGAATGTGGGTACTACGTGATGTATTGGATCAAAGTAATCATTCAGGCAGGAATTTATGATAGTTGGACAACGGTAAACACTTATAACTAATGCACGAGTTCTACGATTTTAGGTACACCACTACATAATAACATTTTTTGTTTTAGGTGTTCAATGATCCATCACCAATATTGAAAGAGACCATTGCCGAAATAACACATGAATAGGCAAGTTGTCTTCTACAACGTGGAGATTAGATTTTGATTAGGTGTTGTTTAAGAAAAATTCTTTATAACTGATGATGGATGAAACCAAAATGCAGTGCTCTCTCAAAAACCCCAAACTTGGATTATGAATGATGCAAAAGTGATAGAGAATGGATTTTCTAAAATGCAACAATTAAGCCCTAAATACAATTCCGACTCACTTTACTCACTTATGCAACAATTAAGCCCTAAATGCAACTAGAACAGTATTAAAACATGCAATAATAATAAATCAATCAATTGGGTTGCCTCCCAGGTAGCGCTCGTTTAACGTCATGAGCCTGACCCAAACCTTTCTAGCACCCATCAGTAAGTGCAATCCTTACCAACACCCATCAGTAGGTGTACTTTTCTGTACCCGTCAGTGAGATACATAAAAATTAGCATCCCTCAGTAGATGCTACCCAAAAATTGTTTAAATATCCAAAAACTACATGTCCAAAATAAAATAAAACTAATATATTACAACCACTGGGATGACCCCCAACAAACACCCATCAACAGGTGTTGATATTCTTCTTACTTGATATTCTTTTCTTTTTCTTCTTCCTACTGAATCTCTTCAAAAAGTTGATCGAACCAAGCACCTGTTTCCATGTATCAATCATAGGAACTTTAATCTCCAATTTCTTGAAGATCTCCATAAAGCACTTAAACTTCTTTTCCTTCCTATGATTTTTCTTCTGATGAGGAAGGGGTTTTGCATATGATCTTTTCTTCTTTCCTCTCTTCCTCTTTTTCGCAATATTTTCCTCCCTCAACTTTCTCTTTTTATTTTTCCTTGATTTCTTCTTTTTTATTTTCACACTTTTTTTCTTTTTTTCTTTTCTCTCGACCACTTCATTCTCTTCCTCACTCAACCTTTCTGTTTTTATCTCTTCTCTCTTTTCTTCCTCTATTTTCTCATCATCTCTTTCTATCTTTTCCTCCTTTATCTTCTCCTCATATATCTCTATCTCTTCTTCCTTTATCTTCTCCTCCTCAATAACGTTATCATTTTCAGAGATAGTGGCTTGACATTCCTCTTTAGGGTTAACTTCAGTATTAACCCTAATACCCAGAGACTTCAACATGCAAGAGAGTTGTTCCTCCCATAAACGTTCTTCGGCTTCCCCCAATGTTTCTCTTCGTACAAAAGATTGTTTTTGTTGTAAACGTTGTTCGGCTTCCCCCAACGTTTCTTTCTGCAAAGAGAATTGTTTCTTCAGTAAGCGTTGTTCAGCTTCCCATAACGTTTCTCTTGGTATAAAAGATTGTTTCTGTCGTAAACGTTGTTCACCTTCCCCCAACGTTTCTCTTGGGGTAGAGGATTGTTGCCCAAATTGGCTTTGATTCATTTTCAATGAGGTTCCCACTAATGGTTGAAATCATTTTGATAGAATTGAGTGCCCATATAGTCAAATTCTCGTCCGTACTGCATCCTGCAAACATTAGGCACAAAACCCTAGAAAAAATTTATTAGAACAAAAATAAAAACATAAAATCAAGTCAAATTTAATCAATTTACACTACTAGTTAAACCACGAGTCCCCGGCAACGGCGCCAAAAACTTGTTAAGACCCTGTGTTAAACCCCTGGCAAGTGTACCAGATCGTATCAAGTAATATAATTGGTAAACCCAATATCGTTCTCCCAAAGGACTCAAAGGCCTGATCTTTCATGTAAATCAATATCGTAAAACTTGTAAAGAAAATTAATTTGTGGTTTAAATGCAAAAACAAAAAATAAACATGCAAATCCAATTGATTCAATTGACAAGAAAAAGGTATGGATGAATGGAGTTGTTGGGGTTTACAATTTCAAATTATCCACTCTCTTATATCTACTCTTCTTATTAAATTTGCTTTATTATCTAATTGTCATTCAAACTTTCTTAGTCTACCCTAAACTCGATCCCTCGGCGAGAAGAGCCTACTACTAGTTACTGGCTTACTATCCCTAGTCTCCCCTATGAATTAGCAATGCAAGTAACACAGAAGTAAAATACAATTGATCATCCTACCCCCCCCTATCCCTAGGTGGTATTTGTTGATCAAGGAATTCCTTATCAGTTCATGACTTCCCTGTACGTCCCCTTATCGACAAAGGCAAACATCTATTTATCAAATGAGTTAAATGATAATAGCATAGAGCATAGATAAAGAACCCACAATTGATAATAACAACATATCCAAGCATATGAAGAAAACAAGAATTTCAATAAAAGAGAGTTTCAAAAGATTACATTGTTCCCCAACAACAAAAGGTTTAGTTCACCATTGACATGGTGAAACTAGATGAAATACAATGAAAGAATGGAAAAGCAAACCCTAGATTGAATAAAATGGAGCCTAAGCATCTAAGAAATCTTTTCCAAGGAGTGTAAAATAGCTCTGGATGTCCTTTTCTGCCAAAAGAATAATATTTGAATCACACTCAGAATAAAAGTAACAAAATATAAGCCCAAGCCCAGCAGACAACCGCTCACTGTCCAATTTTACCGCTCAGCGGTTTCCCTCAAGTCGCACCACCGCTCAGCGGTGAACCTCTAATCGCTCTGGACGCTCAGCGTCACTGCCTGGGCGCCAGACAACAGCTTTCCCTTGAATAATGGCGCTCAGCGATGCATTTTGACGCTGAGCGGTGCATAGACTCTTCTTTTCTTCATTTTTCGTCTTCTTCCTTGAGTCTAAGACCTTCCTTCTTCAATTCCATCCTTAATTCTCATCAAAACCCTGCAAAACAATGCAAAACAGGCATAATATCTCTAAAAACAGCTTTTGACTCTCAAATGACTCAACTCAAGTGTTTTACCTGATTCTAAGCTCATTCTAAGCCATAAAGGGTGTATTTTGATATCCATTCAAGCATGAAAATAACGGTTTTTAGACCTTTATCACAACCCCAAACTTAGAACTTTGCTTGTCCTCAAGCAAACAAGACAAAACTTGGCTTTCCACATTTTTCATCAAATAGTTCAACAATCCCAAAATTCATTTTTCCTATGACAAAAACTATTCAATTCTGATTTTCAGTGGAATCAAATCAAGATGTATACATGCTTTCTGTTCAACTCAGTTCACATGATCACATATTTCCCAACAGATGTTTTATTTATGAATGATCAATCAATTAAGCATAGATGTAATCATAGAATTCAACAATTCTCACCAAGCAAGTGTTTCACTCAATCACTCAAGTGTTTCAGACGTCAATCCACTCTCTACTATTCACATGTCACATGAAACAAAATTGCCCTTCATCTAATATAATCAACATTCTTACATGTGAATGCCATCACAAGGACTTTTCCAAGGCTTATAATGAAAGGCTTATAATGAGGCTAGGCTAACAAGAAAAATTGTTTTTTCTGGATCACAAAATCCTTGAGTCAAGAGATCTAATTTAACATTTAAAGTTCAAGCACAAACTCTCTTTCTTTAACCAATCTCACTCATTCCCAACTTCTTCCCTTTCCTTTTTATTTTTACATTGAGCTCATCTTCCATGCTTTTTCTTTTCTTCTTTTCTTTTCTCATGCATTTTTCTTTTTCAACACTTGAGCTCAATGCCTTTCTTTTTCTGCCATTCAAATTTTCCCAAGAACCCCAAACTTGAACCTTTTCAACAATTATTCTCAACCCAACTCAAGGTAAATAATTTCAAAATAAGGGTTTTCATCCTGTTTAAGGCCAAGGTTAAAAAAAGGTATAACATTTTAATCACTTTGGGTGAAAATTTGGCTAAGTAAGGGCTTCCAAAAATGGCCTTGATCATATGACATAAACATTCAATTCAATCAATTATCAAGACTCAGGCAATATCATTCATGCTTTTTCTGTGAACAGTACATACAATAATGAATACTCTGGAGATCAATACCTCACACAACATGTTTTCTCACACATCATCCATTCATACACCCTGCTTAGCATCATAACCACAATCATAATTTATCACACATCTGTTCACATAACTAGTGAACTTTTCACCTGAATATCAACACAACTCAATCATCAACCACATCCAATCATCATCAAATAAATTCATCATGCAATATCATTAAGTCAAACATTTTTAGAAATAGTGTTCAAGGCAAGCATAGACACTGACAATCAAAATTCAACCTATTCCAAAACAAAAAAAAAATACAAAAGTGCAAGATAAAACCCTATCTAAAGCATGGGCATCCATCAGTAGATGCCCTCTCAATCCATGTCCTCATCTGAGTCCTCCTGGTCTCCATCATCAGCATCTTCAAAGTTATCTTCATCGTCATCCTCATCCATGCATGGTGCTTCAGCTGCTCCAGACCTGTTGCCCTGTGCCTACTCTTGAGGCCAAGCCATAGCTCCATGATACTCCTCCATGGTCCACCTATGCACTGGTGGCTGATTGTATAGCCCTATTATCATCTCAGCAGTGGGTATCTGCCCTCTGCGAATAACCTCCATCTTAGCCTTAATCATGGACATATACATGTCCCTCATCTGGAATGGCTCGGCGTGCTGTGCCAGTGCATCTACAAGTACATGCTCCTGCTGTGCTGTTGCTCTCCTAGGACGTCTCCTAGGTGCTCCGGCTGCCCCCTCTTCCTCACAGTACTGCTGATAATAGGCAGCGTCTATGGCCTTCCTAGGCTTCTCATATGGTGGAACTGCAGTATCCACCCTAGCCTACTGACACAAAAAGGTGGTCAGGGACGGATGTCCCAGCGGTGTCCTACGACTCACAGTAGTAGCGCAACTCTGAATCTCGTCGGCAATGACCTTCCCGACGTTCACATCTAATTGCCTCAGCATGCAGTAAATGAAGATGATCCGACGCATGGTGATGTCTGAAACATGAGAGCACGGCTGAATGTTGGCATGAGTGAATGCCATCCAGTATTTTGCCAAAGGCGTCAAATCTGCCCTCTTTATTTTGACGGGCACTCCATTAGGGTTATTCTGAAAATACCTTCCAAGAAGGCACATAACCCTCTCAATGTTTGCTATATCTCTGAACCACCCAACAAGTGCTGCATACTGGCACTGTTCACCTGGCCATTCAGTGCCCAAAAAGTTGGTAATAGTGTTAGGGTCATACCTGATGGTCTATCCCCTCACATAGCTCATGTATCTCCCAGCATCAACTCCTCCTCTGGTCAAGGCATTTGTATAAAACTCCTTCACCAATTCAATGTTGGCTGGTGCAGGATATGTGGCCAACCTTTCCCAATCCCTCCTCATGATCTCTACTCCAAATTCAAGAGCGAAATTCGGGATAAAATTGGCCTTCCTCTCCATCTGCAATCTCCTCTCCTGCACAGTCACATGGTGCTCCTCAGGTTCCTTCCTTTTGTTGCCAAGAGTTTTCATCCTTCTCGATGATGATGACATTCCTGCATATAATAAAGTTCAAAAGACCACAGGAATTCATCATTAGAGGTTAGTACATCATTAATCAAATTCCAAACCAATCACAGTCCAATACTGTGGGAAAAACAGGGCCCCCTCAGCGTCCCTGCATTAAAAATCAATCATCCAACAAAATCTGCAGCAGACCGCTTAGCATTAAAGGAGACCGCTCAGCGGTTTGCCTTAAGTCGCGCCACCGCTCAGTGTCCAAGCAGACCGCTCAGCGGTGGCGACTAGGGTTTCTCAAAAACCTTTTCTAAATCACCCTGTTCTCCACTATAACACTAATTTCATCAATCCAGAACAAATTCATGCAATTCAATCGGTTCAAACAGTTCCTATTTCATCAAATCATGCATAGAAATCAAAAGCCTTAATTTATAATGTTCCTAAGCATGGTCTTCATCAAATTTCAAATTTAGAAACCCTAAGAATGAAATTGCACAACTTACTTGAGTGGAGAAACTAGATGCTTGCTAAACTTCCTCCTAATTGATGATGAATGCCTCTTGAATGCACAATCCGCCAACAAAAACCCCAAACTTTGACAAGATAATGATAGAAAAGTAAGATTTTTGTGAGTGGGCGATGAGAAAAAGTTGGGAAATCCCTTTGGAAAACCTTTGAAAGTTTAAATTGGGTGCTAGGGTTCACAAAGAACGCTTGGGCGAGCATCAAAGAGGATTTTCAAAAGTGCAGAACCCCAGAAACGCTGATCTTTTCAAAGCCCAAGCGGGGTCTACGCCGCCACCGCTCAGCGGTGGGTAGTAATTTTATCCCTCTCTTCTTTGCTTACTTTTGCGTGATTCCACCCTGTCGCACCTGATTTTAACCTTCAATTTTTCAATTTCATGCCTTTCCCCTCTCAAATGCACATGCAAACATATAATTCCCTTAAGACAGAGTTTAAAAACAAACAAATAATCAACTGGGTTGCCTCCCAGGTAGCACTTGTTTAACGTCATGAGCCTGACCCAAACCTGTCTAGCACTCATCAGTAAGTGCAATTCTTACCAATACCGATCAATAGGTGTACCTTCCTGTATCCTTCAGTGGATACATAAAAATTAGCATCCCTTAGTAGATGCTACCCAAAAATTGTTTAAATATCCAAAGAATTACATGTCCAAAATACTAAAAATGTTTTACAACAAAATATACTCCTTCAGCAAAATCATGTGTTGTCCTCCGTGTTGGTGTCTTTAGTACACCAAATCCTTAGCTTTCTTCCATCCACCTGCTTTGTGTGTTTGGAGTATGGTGCTTCAATCTCCACCACTCCTTTCTCCTTCAGCTCTTTTATCACCCACTCCTTCTTTTTATATTTCACCTTTATGCCTGGTCGGAATAGGTCTTCTTTTGGTTTAGGATGGATATTTTGTCCTTCTTCAATTACAGGTACCTGCAACGCATGATACCTATCAGTATCTGTACCTGTTGCGTGCTCGTTAGTTGCAGCTTCTCTTCTTAAATTTTTATATCCGACTCTCTTTTTTATTTTGATTATACTTTCTTTAGCGCCATCATAAATCAACACCTGTTCTTGATATCTTAATATCATCTTCTCGTCATTGAAAAACATCAACATTTTAGAAAGTCCTCATAAAAGGTCTTCCCAATATTAATGGAAGTCTTCCCTCATTTGCCATATCAACAACTACAAAGTCAATCAAGAACTTCAGCTGCTCAATTCGAACAATTGCATCTTCCACCTTACCAACTGGCTTCTTAATAGAACCATCTGCAACTGTCAGGGTAGTTTGAGCAGGTTTTAGTACTAGCCCTCCAATCTTCTTAAAATAACTGAAAGGAATCAAATTAATACTCGATCCTGAATCAATCATGGCTCTTCCTATATCCACATCGTTGATGACACATGGAAGAGTTAAACTCCCTAGATCCTTTCTCTTTTTTGGATGATTCTTCTTTCTAGGCTTAACACAAAATTCCTAATCTTCTTCATCATCAAGATTAATTACCTCTCCAAGATAATACTTAATCCTCTTATAGTAATCAAGAATTGGTGGAAGTACTGAAGGAACAACAGTCACCTGATTAAAGATCTCCCTGAATGGTTCCCGGTGACTTTCTTTCTTTAATTCTTTCTCCTCCTCTTCTTCTTTCTCCTCCTCTTCTTCTTCACTGCTTCCCTGCTCATCAGATTCTTCATTACTAATCATTTCCTCATCTTCTTCCTCACTGCTTTCAATATCAATTATCTCCACCTCTGACTTCCTTTTACTTCTCGTCAGAACAGTTTTGCACTCATCCTTAGGGTTAACATCAGTGTTAGTCCTAAACTGATTCTTTTCAGTGGTTTCTACCCTTTTGGACAACTAACCAATTTGCATCTCCAATGATCTGAAGCTGGCTTGGTCACTAGCTTGTTGAGACTCATAGACTTTCAAAAATTTATCAAATCTATCATTCAAACTTCTGACGGTCTCTGTCAAACTACTTACTTGCTGCCATAAAGGTGATGGTTGCTGCTGTTGGAAGCTTCCTGATTGCCCAGCTGGGTTATTCTGATTTTGTACAATACTAAGGTGATTCTTCCAGCCTTGGCTAGAGTTACCTTAGTTAAAATTACCTTGCCTATACTGGAATTGATTACCCATGTAATTGGCTTCCTGCTGCATTTCCTCTGGCACAACACATTGACCATTAATATGGTCACCACCACAAAAATCACAAAGATGTTGTGTTTGGGAGATATTCCTAATCTCCTTTGGAAGTTGCGAGAGCACCTTCGTCAAATTATCTAGATTTTGAGTCAGAAGATGATTCTGGGCTAGTATGGCATCATCTGCTGGAAAATGCAAAACTCCTCCCTTTTTTACAGGTGTGCCCCTCTCACTAAACATTCCCTGCTCATTAGCGACCATACTCTCAATCAAGTCATAGGCTTCGTCTTCAGTCTTTTTCTTGATATCACCTCCAGCTGAGGCGTCCAACATCATTTTAGACTGCGTGTTTAGACCACCTAGGTAAGGAAGAACTAGGGTTGTCTTGTCAAACCCGTGAACTGGTTTCTTTCTCAATAAGCCTTTAAACTTGTCCCATGCTTGGCCGAGAGTTTCCTCCATGCCTTGTTTGACCGATTAAATCTCCAGCCTTCCCTGAGTAATTTTAGACTGTGGAAAATATTTGTTGACAAATTTGGTTGCCATAGTCTCCCATGTAGTTAATGTTCCTTCAGGAAAGGAATTAAGCCACATCTTAGCATTGCCTCCAATGAGAATGGAAACAAGCTAAGCTTTACTCTTTTGTCTAATACTCCAGTCATATTCACAGTGTTGCAAATTTCACTGAATGTCGTCAAATGATCATATGGGTTCTCATTTGACAATCCGTGAAATTGATTGCTTTGTACCAGATGGATTAGTGCTGGGTTCATCACCATATTAACTGTACGATCTATAGGCATGGCTATGCTATTGAAGTGGAAAGGGCCCACAACATTAGACTGATCCGCAAGTGTGCGTCTTGGAGGAGGTTGATTTGCCATCTCCTCTAAGTTCTGTGTACACGCCTCTGGTGATGGACGTCTAACACTTCTTTCTCTCCTATCTGATATACCTTCAAGAAGAGGTTGCTGGATTTTCTTACTTCTAGTTTGTATTTCTTCCTGCATGCACAAGAAATAAAAACCCTAAAAGCACTTTTACAAATAATGAAAATAAAATAAAAAACAAAATATATACAATAATTACAATAATTACACCAAGTCAAATTCAAACAATTTACACTACTCGAAATGTTAAACCACGAGTCCCCGACAACGGCGCCAAAAACTTGTTAAACCCCTGGCAAGTGTACCAGATCGTATCAAGTAATATAATTGGTAAACCCAATAATGCTCTCCCAAAGGACTCAAAGGCCAGATCTTTCATGTAAATCAATATCGTAAAACTTGTAAAGAAAATTAATTTGTGGTTAAAATGCAAAACCAAAAAATAAACATGCAAATGCAATTGATTCAATTGACAAGAAAAAGGTATGGATGAATTGAGTTGTTGGGGTTTACAATTTCATCTTATCCACTTTCTTATATCTACTCTTCTTATTAAATTTGCTTTATTATCTAATTGTCATCCAAACTTTCTTAGTCTACCCTAAACCCGATCCATCGGCGAGAAGAGCCTACTACTAGTTACTAGCTTACTATCCCTAATCTCCCCTAGTAATTAGCAGTGCAAGTACCACAGAAGCAAAATACAATTGATCGTCCTACCCCCTATCCCTAGGTGGTATTGCTTAATCAAGGAATTCCCTATCAGTTCATGACTTCCTCATACGTCCCCGTATCGACAAAGGAAAACATCTATTTATCGAATGAATTAAACGATAATAGCATAGATCATAGATAAGAAACGGAACAATTGATAATAAAAGCATATGCAAGCATATGAATAAAACAGGAATTTCAATATAAGGGAGTTTCAAAAGATTACACTGTTCCCAAACAACAAAGGGTTTAGTTCACCATTGACATGGTGAAACTAGATGAAATACAATATAAGAATGGAAAAGCAAACCCTAGATTAGATAAAATGGAGCCTAAGCATCCAATAAATCTTCTCCAAGGAGTGTAAAATAGCTCTGGACGTCTTCTTCTGCCAAAAGAATAAATCTCAAATCGCACTAGGGCTATATATAACACAGAAAAGTAAAAGAATTTAGGCCCAAGCCCAGAAGACCACCGCTCAACGTCGTATTTTACCGCTCAGCAGTTTCCCTCAAGCCGCTCCACCGCTCAACGGTCAGTTTCACCGCTGATCTGTTTGCCTCTAATCACCCTAGACGCTCAGCTTCATCTCCTGGGCGCCAAACAGTGCTTTCCCTCGAATTATGGCACTCAGCGATGCATTTTGACGCTAAGCGGTGCATAGACTCTTCTTTTCTTCATTTTTCTTCTTCTTCCTTTAGTCTAAGACCTTCCTTCTTCAATTCCATCCTTAATTCTCATCAAAACCCCGCAAAACAATGCAAAACATGCATAATATCTCTAAAAACAGATTTTGACTCTCAAATGACTCAACTCAAGTGTTTTACTTGATTCTAAGCTCATTCTAAGCCATAAAGGGTGTATTTTGATATCAATTTAAGCATGAAAATAACGGTTTTTAGACCGTTATCAATGTATTATGTTGGAAACCTTATCTGATGTAGTGGTTTGATATTGACTTTGCATGATGGGTATTGCTTGATGATGCTTGGATATTGATGATGTTGAGATTTCACTATATGTTGATGAACAGGTGGTAGTTCACAAGCTTTGTGAACAAATGCATGATGATATTGTGATTGTGGTTATCATGCTAAGCAGGGTATTTATCTAGGATGTTTGGAATAATTATTGAGCTTATGAGTGAGGTTTTTGAACTCCAGAATTTTTGGTTGAATGATTGCTATCTACTTGAAAGCATAAGTGATTGATTGAATTGCATGTTTGTGTCATATGATTAAGATCGTTTTTGGAACAAGCCTTTCTTAGCCAATGCAAAAAAATAATAATTTCGTCCCATGAAAAGAAGTTCATTTCTAGTTTATATCCGCAATATCATTAAACAGTAGGTATCACATCATTCAGACATAGGCTTGACTTGGGAGAAGTTATAAAATGAGAATTACGATACCAATTTTGGTCCAATTAAAATAGGCTAATGATCAAACATATTAATACACATGACAATGAATACAATTCTATATCAATGAGACATGGCATGCTTCAAATTCACTTATAATGTCTCATAATCGAACCATCCCATCAAATACGCATACAACTTCATAATAGCATTCACATAGTAGGACAACACCCATACCAATGTCATAATTCATACTAGTCAACATAACAAGGGATAGTGCGCAACCTATCAAGTATCGTAAACAGAATCAAGCACACTGGAAGTTAACTGCCCATACTTGTAATTGCTCCTTTCTTCACACAATTTGTCCCCGTTTATAGGTTCAATCGAACCCCATAAAAGAGTGCTCATAGCCTCCAAATTAAATCCCCTCCTTCAAATTTCCTCTCCCATAACTCACCTTAAACCCAAGTCTTAAAATATTTAAATTTCTTTCTCTTTGGAGTATATCGCTCTCTCACACATCGTTCCCTATGGTTTCAAATTTGTGAAAGAAGGAAAAAGAAGAAGGAACGAGAATGGAGAAAAGGGAAAGTAGAAGAAATAGAAGAGAGGAGACTTCATGTTACGCATAGAACCCATAATGTAATTCAGCATTTTGCATCAACTAAGCCGATTTGGAAGAGATATTGATAACGGTTGAAAATACCGTTATCTGAGATGTAATTTTGATACCAAATGCACCCTTTTCTGCTTAAAACTTGCTTGATATCATGAATTTCTGTTAAGTTGTGTGAATAAGAGAGTTGAGGTTGAGTTTGATGAAATAATGACTAAATTCCCTTGTTTTGGCAGGAAATGAGATTGTTAAACTCGCTTCTAGTCGCATCAAAGCCAACAAACACAGTTTCCCCACTAATGAAGTATAGGGGACAACCAAGGATCAATCCAAGAACTCAGCACAATTAAGTTCAGAATGTAAAGTTTAGTCTTGTATTTTATTTACTAACCATTAACTAAACAGACAAGCAAAAACTTGTTAAGACCCTGGCAAGTGTACCAGATCGTATCAAGTAATATAATTGGTAAACCTAATATCGTTCTCCCAAAGGACTCAAAGGCCTTATCTTTCGTGTAAATCAATCTTATAAGACTTGAAAGAGAAAATTAACTTGTGGTTTGAATGCAAAAACAAAAAGTAAACATGCAAATGCAATTGATTCAATTGGCAAGAAAAAGATATGGATGAATGGAGTTGTTGGGGTTTACAATTTCATCTTATTCACTCTCTTATATCTACTCTCACTAGTACAAAAAAGGTTTTTAAGTCTGTTATTTTGGGCTTTTTAAGTCTGTTTTACAACAGGCTTAGATTCAGCACACGTAAAATTTAAGTCTGTTGTTGACCAACAAACGTAAAATTTAAGTCTGTTGTTGACCAACAGACTTAAATTTTAAGTCTGTTGTTGCCCAACAAACTTAAATTTTAAGTGTGTTGTTGACCAACAGACTTAAATTTTAAGTCTGTTATTGTCCAACAGACTTAGATCTTCATACACAAATTTAAGTCTGTTGTGACCATAACAAACTTAAATTTGCTATATTATTTTTTAATTTTATTTGTTTAATCATTAAACCAAAACCTGAAATACAACCAATTTTTCAGAACAAACTATATATTTCAAATTGTTCATGTCTAATACATTGTTCATGTCTAATACATAATAAAGAGTTCCAAGGATGATAACTTTGAGGATGATAACTTTGAGGATGCAGAGGCTGGAGAGGATGAGGACTTCGATGACGACATGAAGTGATATGGCATCTACTGATGGATGCCAGTGCTTAGAACAGGGGTTTTATCTTTCACTTTTCTACTTTGAATTTTTAGAATAGGTTGAATTTTGTTGAGTAGTGTAGGTGTCTGTGCTTGGCTTGAACACCTTTTCTGACTATGGTTTGATTTGATTGTTATTGCATGATGAGTATGCTTGATGATGCTTGATGTGGATGATGATTGAGATTGTTATATATGCTTATATATAGGTGAATTGTTCACACTGTGTGAACAGATGTATGATGAGTTATGATTGTGGTTATGATGCTAAGCAGGATGTATGATTGAATGATTGAGTAAGCACAATTGTGTGAGGTTTTGAGCTTCAGAGTTCTTGTTGATATATTTGCTATTCAATTGAAAGCATGAATGATATTGCCTGAATCTTTATGATCGATTGAATTACATGTTTATGTCATATGATCAAGGCCATTTTTCGAAGCCCTTACTTAGCCAAATTTTCACCCAAAGTGATACCGTTTTTGAACCTCGGCATTAAATAGGATGAAAACCCTTGATTTGAAATTATTTACCTTGAGTTGGGTTGAGAATAATTGTATGTATTGATAAGGTTCAAGTTTGGGGTTATTGGGAAAATTGGAATGGAAAAAAGAAAGGCATTGAGCTCAAGTGTTGAAAAAGAAAAATGCATGAGAAAAGAAAAAGAAGAAAAGAAAAAGCATGAAAGATGAGCTTAATGTAAAAATAAAAGGAAAGGGAAGAAGTTGGGAATGAGTGAGATTGGTTAAAGAAAGAGAGTTTGTGCTTGAACTTTAAATGATAAAATAGCTCTCTTTACTCAAGGATTTTGTGATCCAGAAAAACCAATTTTTCTTGTTAGCCTAGCCTCATTATAAGCCTTGGAAAAGTCCTTGTGATGGCATTGGCAAGTGAGAATGTTGATTGTATTAGATGAAGGGCAATTTTGTTTCATGTGACATGTGAATAGTAGAGAGTGGAGTGACCTCTTAAACACTTGAGTGATTGAGTGAAACACTTGCTTGGTGAGAATTGTTGAATTCCATAATTACATCTATGCTTAGTTGATTGATCATTCATAAATAAAACATCTGTTGGGAAATATGTGATCATGTGAACTGGATTGAATTGAAAGCATGCATGCATCTTGATTAGATTCCACTGAAAATCTGAAATTCAGTAGTTCTTGTCATAAGAAAAATAAATTTTGGGGATGTTGAACTATTTGATGAAAAAGTGGGAAGCCAAGTTTTGTTTTATTTGCTTGAGGACAAGCAAAGTTCTAAGTTTGGGGTTGTGATAACGGTCTAAAAACCGTTATTTTCATGCTTGAATGGATATCAAAATACACCCTTTATGGCTTAGAATGAGCTTAGAATCAGGTAAAACACTTATGTTGAGTCATTTGAGACTCAAAAGCTGTTTTTAGAGATATTATGCTTGTTTTGCATTGTTTTCCAGGGTTTTGATGAGAATTAAGGATGGAAATAAAGAAGGAAGGTCTTAGAGTCAAGGAAGAAGAAGAAAAATAAAGAAAAGAAGAGTAAATGCACCGCTCAACGTCAAAATGCACCCCTGAGCGCCATAATTCGAAGGAAAGCACTATTTGGCGCCCAAAAGATGAAGCTGAGCGTCCAGGGCAGCTTGAGGGAAACCGCTGAGCGGTAAAATACACCGCTCAAGGTCTGCTGGGCTTGGGCCTAAATTCTGTTACTTTTTTGTGCTATATATAGCCCAGTGCGATTTGAGATTTATTATTTTGGCAGAAGAAGACGTCCAAAGCTATTTTATACTCCTTGGAGAAGATTTCTTGGATGCTTAGGCTCCATTTTATCCAATCTTGCTTTTCCATTCTTTCATTGTATTTCATTTAGTTTCACCATAGCAATGGTGACCTAAACCCTTTGTTGTTGGGGAACAATGTAATCTTTTGAAACTCTCTTATATTGAAATTCTTGTTTTATTCATATGCTTGCATATACTTTTATTATCTATTGTTGGGTTTCTTATCTATGCTCTATGCTATTATCGTTTAAATCATTCGATAAATAGATGTTTGCTTTTGTCGATACGGGGACGTGTGGGGAAGTCATGAACTCATAGGGAATTCCTTGATTAAGCAATATCACCTAGGGATAGGGGGGTAGGACGATCAATTTTATTTTGCTTCTGTGGTACTTGCATTGCTAGTTACTAGGGGAGACTAGGGATAGTAAGCTAGTAACTAGTAGTAGGCTCTTCTCACTGAGGGATCGGGTTTAGGGTAGACTAAGAAAGCTTGTATGACAATTAGATAATAAAGCGAATGTAATAAGAAGAGTAGATATAAGAGAGTGGATAAGATGAAATTGTAAACCCCAAAAACTCCATTCATCCATATCTTTTTCTTGCCAATTGAATAAATTACATTTGCATGTTTACTTTTTGTTTTTGCATTCAAACCACAAGTTAAATTGCTCTTTCAAGTCTTATAAGAATGATTTACACGAAAGATAAGGCCTTTGAGTCCTTTGGGAGAATGATATTGGGTTTACCAATTATATTACTTGATACGATCTGGTACACTTGCCAGGGTCGTAACATACATCAAAACCTATACTACCAACAAAAGCAAATAAGTTCAATAACACAAAAACAAAAGATAGAAAAATCCTGCTCTAGTGTAGATAACATTCATCAGTAGATGCTATCTCATCTCCTCAGCCCATGTTGTCATCAGAATCCTCCTCCTCTCCTTCTTCAGCATCCTCAAAGTGATCGTCCTCATCATCCTCCTCCATGACTGAAGCTTCAGCTGCTCCAGCTCCTCTCCAAATTGTGGAGCCAAGTCTGGAATCCATCCCGCCTTGAGCTCCATCAAGAGCCTTCTATCTTGGACGATGAGGTAGTGTTGCTCATGTCTACGGGAGAGGAAATTATTTGAATAATGACGTTTTGGTTCCTCTCTCTTGTTTCCTACAGTCTTGATCCTCTTGCCTGATGAGGAGTTCATCCCTGCATCAAATACAATTGACAAGACCAAAAGAAATCTCATTAGGCATTAATAATTCACGCAACACCTTCTAACCACACTTCCTATCATCGTTGAGGGAAAAACAGGGCCCATCAGAGTCACCTGCACACAAAAAACACAAAAATCCACAATCTGCACTAGTCGCGCTCAGTAGTAATTGGCGTTGAGCGGTGACAATTGTTTTCTGTATAACACATCCTAACTGCTTCTAATCTCCACTCACATGCAATTTTTCCAATTCCAGACCTTAATCATACATTTTAATCGGTCTAAATAGTGACTTTTTCAACCAATTATGCACAAACATCTAAAAAAAAACTAAAGAATCATGCTTAGACAACCATTCTCATATAAAATCATGCTCTCAAAACCCTAGAATGTAAAATGTATGTACTTACTTGGGTGGAGTCAACCTCACCCCAAATGTGTGCAAAATGCTCAATGAATGTGGAGGAGTCAACCTCAAACAATTGTGCTCTCACAAAACCCCAAACTTGGATGCTAAAGTAGTGCAAAAATGGTGGAGAAGAGTTTTTGTGAAGGGGGTGAAGGGAAAAGTAGAGAGACTGCTTGGGAGAGTGCTTGAGAGTGCTTGGGAAGAATGAAGACTGAAAGTGGAGGCCAAAACACGCCCTAGGGTTTAAAAAGTGCTTAATGGGCCAACCCACGCTCAGCAAATTAATTTAAAAACTAGAAACCCATTCTGCAGTTCCACCGCTTAGTGCCAAGTTACCGTTGAGCGGAATGCGCGGCCTCAATTCTCCTTTTTCCTAGCTTTCTCTAAGTGTTCTTGACCAATGCTTCTCAATTTTGACTCTCGAATTTTTTGAATCTCATGCAATTTCCACTCACTCCACTCAAACATTTAACAATCAAACCCTAAAATGCAACTAGAACATAATCAAGAATAAAAAAAAAATCAATCAACTAGGTTGCCTCCCAGGAAGCGCTTGTTTAACGTCACGAGCCTGACCCAAACCTTTCTAGCATCCATTACTAGGTGAAACCTTACCATCACTCATCAGTAGGTGTACCTTCCTTGTATCCTTCTTCTTTTTTTCTCTCAATTTTCTCTTTTTCTTTTCTCTTACTTTCTTCTTTATTTTCACACACTTTCTATTTTTTTCTTTTCTCTCAACCACTTCTCTTTCTATCTCTTCACCTTTATCTTCCTCACTTAACCTTTCTGTTTCTTTTTCCTCTATCTTTTCCTCATCTCTGTCTATCTTTTCCTCATCAAAAATCTTGTCACTTTCAGTGATAGTGGCTTGACATTCCTCCCTAGGGTTAACTTCAATATTAACCCTAGAATTGTCCAGTATCTCAATTATACGACCAATCTGCATCTCCATCCTTTTGGATATTGCTTCAATGCTTTTCTGATAGGAGATGATATTTTGCATAGATTGTTGAAAGACATCTTCCAATCTTTCCATTGATAGAGAGTGTTGTCGAGGTTCCCACCAGTGGTTGAGATTATCTTGGTAGAATTGAGTGCCCATATAGTTAAATTCTTGTCCAAAATGCATCCTGCAAACATTAACAATAAAACCCTAGAAAACATTTATTAGAACAAACAAAAATAAACATAAAAGAATCAAGTCAAAGTTAATCAATAATCAAACTACTAGAATAGTTAAACCACGAGTCCCCAGCAACGGCGCCAAAAACTTATTAAGACTCCGACAAGTGTACTGAATCGTAATCAAGTAATATAAATGGTAAGACCAAGTATCGTTTTCCTAGAGACTCATTGGCCTAGACTTTTGTGTGATTTCTTGATTATTTAGGACTTGTATAAACGAAATTAAGGTTTTTAAAATGCAAAAGAGTAAATTGAAATATGCATGCAAAAGTGATCAATTGGCAGTTGAATGATATGGATTAATGGTGTTGTTGTGGTTTTCCAATTCCTCTTAATCCACTCTCATATATCTTATGAATTCTACTTTTTCATTAATGTTAATGCCACTTTTTAATTTACCCTAATCCAAATGTCATAGTGAAAAGAGCCTACTCCTGATCACTAGTTTACTATATCTAGTCTCCCTAGCAATTGATCATACATTACATTAATTCGCACAGAAGCTTAAGGTAATTGGTCCTCGTATCCCTATGTCTAGGCAATATTGCTCCCAAGAGAATTTTCCCATGTCTAGATTTACCCACATGTGTCCATATAGATATAATCAAAGATTATGCTATTGAATAATGTCTTAAACAAAGCATGCAAAGATAATAGAGGAAAAACTCTAACAATTAATGAAATCAAGCATATGAATGAAGCAACAATTCAATATATGAGAGTTTCAAAGGATTACAACATTTCCCCAACAACAATGGAGGTTTAGTTCACCATGGACATGGTGAACTAAATGAAATAAATGAAAAGAATGAAAAGATAAACCCTAGAATTGATAAGTTGGAGCTTTTGCATCCAAAATCCGCCTCCAAGGGGTGAAAGAAGGTGTTTTTGCATGTCTTCTACCAAAAGATGACCTCTAAAGGTCCTGCAAATCTATTTATAAACTCTGAAAAATAGCAAAAAACTGGCCCACGCCCATAAGTGTGACGCTTAGCGGTGCCGCTCAGCAGTAAGCGTGATACCCATGTTTCCCCTCAGCGTTACCGCTTAAGCACTTGGCAGTGTCTGTCTAAAGAGACTAGCGCTCAGTGGTAGGTGCAACACTTAATTTCCCCTCAGTGTTGGCGCCCAGGCGTTGGCTAGAGAAGTCTTCCACAAGGCTGGCGCTTAGCGGTGAATTTGCATTGAGCGGTGGCTGCGTTTCTTCATTTATTCACTTTTCCTTCTTCTCTTGAGTCCAACTCCTTCCTACTTCAACTTTCTTCATTCAATTCATGTAAATTCCTTCGAAAACAAGGAAAACCAAGAACAATACCCATAAAACCACCTTTGACTCTCTTATTTCCTAACTTAAGTAAAATGCATGATTTCAAGCTAGTTTCTAAGTCATAAAGGGTGTGTTTTGTATCAAATTTAAGTATAAAAATAACGGTTTTTGAACCGTTATCAGTGTCATGTAGTCTATCAGAGACATATCTTATGGTTGGTAGACCAAAAATAAGATTCCTAGAGGCAAGTTTATTTAACTGTCCCATATGAATATGAGCTAGCCTTTTATGCCACAACCAAGCGTCATCCTCTTTAGAAAGTAAGCATACAACAGACTTGAATGAGGTTTTTCTAAAGTAAATCATGTAAATATTATTGTACCTCATTCCAATTAACAAAATTTCATTTGTAAAGCCATTGCTTATAAGACACTGATTAGATTCAAAAGTTATTTTTAGCCCTTTATCATAGAGTTGGCTTATGCTAAGTAGGTTATGTTTTAGTACTTCAACAAGAAACACATTCTCAATAACATGTGAAAAGGGTGTTTGGATTTTACCAATTATAATGATTTTACCCTTATTATTGTCATCATAAGTGACATGACCGGTTGTCTTGTGAGAGAGACTTGTGAATCTGTTTGGATCGCCTGTCATATGTCTTGAACATCCACTGTCCAGATACCTCATGGATTGTTTTTCTTCATGTTCAGAACTTGTTCTGGTTGTGTTTGACTTTGCCATCATACTGAGATCATCTTGCAAATCTTGTTCCTTGTTCATCTTCTGATCATCCTAGAGGACAAACTTAGGTTTTTATACTAGTTTGGCCTCAATGCTTACATCCAGTTTCTTCCAATCAACCTTATATTGAAAGCTCTTTCACTATAAAGATTTGATTTTTTACAACAAGGCTTTACAGAGACCACTCTCAAATGTAAACTCCTCTCAAACTCAACAATCTAATATAAAAAGACAAAACTTGTAGAAAGAACAATCCTGTTCTCTGCAGCAACCCTTTAAGACCCTTCTCAAAGTCACAAGAACGCTAAGTTCTTCTTCCTGTTCCACACGTACAGGGCAACACAATCCAAGATTGCTTAAACAAGTTTCTGATCTAGATAGAAAACACCTTAGTTGATCAGCCAATTCACGTTCACAGATTTCCTTCAAGATCTTCAAATCCTTTGTATCTTGATTCTTGGAGAGTTCGGCACACCTACAATTATTTTCTTCACTAAAAAATATCATATATGAAAGTTTAGAATGATCAACAGTCTCTATTGCAAAGTGGCATGCGTCAATATATAGATTTACACATATCAGACGCATTTTAATGGATTATGAAAATAATGTAATCAATTACACTTTAATAATGTTGAATCAGAATTACATTCTCATAGACTTAACTAATTAAGTATTTAATCTAATCGATTGCACAAAACAAGTAAGTCAAAACATATGAAAATATGACCGTTATAAGAGTGAAGACCTAGCTTCAAAATAGTTTTCAATGTATACCGGACTTAACTGATTACATAAATAATGTAATCGGTTAAGTACTACACTTAGGTAAATTTGAAAACTTTTCTCTTCAAAAAATCATCATAGCACATTATAGATAGGTGTTAGCAAAGGCACAAGTTTTAATTGATTATACATAATGTAATTAGTTAAAACATGTTGCTTGCTACAATTTAAGCATAAGCTATCTGATGAATTTAATTGATTACATAACCACAGTAATCGATTACTTCATCTAGATTATGCATTGTGCAAGTTATTTTAACATTTTGAAATATGAGTTTGCATACAATAGATGTAGACACATGTATGACCATGGAAAGTATGCAAATCAGTCAGTTCATTCAATACATGTTGCAGTCATGGAAACATATGTATTTACATCATCAAATAGCAAGACATGTGTTGTCATCATCAATGTGTTGTCATCATAAAAAACAAAACCATACAAGTACAGGGAAATGGGTTTAACATTCATGTTGCTCCCCCTATCAACAATCTACCCCTTTTTTGATGATGCACAACCACGATGTGTATATCACAACCATGATGCATAAATCAGAAATTGTTTTGACAAATGCACACAAATATTACATACAATTTCTCTAATAATAATGCCACAAGTAATGCATTAATGTCACAAATTTCTCCCCCTTTGGGCATTAGCAAAAAAGGTATGAAGAACATATTAATATGATTTAATTAATTTCTCGCCCTTTGTGTATGTAAGAAATTATTATCAAAATAATTTATGCTCCCCATATCAATATGCAGTAGTTAAAAAAAAATTCAAATTTCAGTATCAAAGCGAAAGATAGAGATGTAACAGAGCATGAACAACATAATTAGTTTCAAGCATATATACGATGTAATAACAAGTATCAGAGTAAAACAAATAGTGCTTAAAGCCAATGAATTTGGTGTGTTACCATTCAGAATACACAAGATGATTTACAGCGGATAAGAAACAATGTGTATTAGAATGCATGAACACATATACGAAATCAGAATGAATGTGACATAATATAAGATTTAATATAATAGAGACTCAAACCACATTCACAAAGATCAATCGATTACACTACTTTTGTAGTTGATAACGGTTGAAAAACCGTTACTTTCATACTTAAATTTGATATTAAACACACCATTTATGACTTAGAATTAGCTTGAAATCATGCATTTTGCTTAAGTTGGAGAATAAGAGAGTCAAAGTTGGATTTCTTTGTTTTATGCATGATTTTCCCTTGATTTTGTAGGTTTATTGAATGATTTTGTAGAAAAGTTAACCATAATGCAGAAAAGTCAACCAGTCAACCAGTCAACCAGAAAAGTCAACCAGTCAACCAAAATGCTGAAAAGTCAACCAAAGTGTAGTTTTGTGCTGCAGGGAGCGCCGGGTGGTGAAACCACCGCCAGGCGGTGGACTCGAGACCAATTTTTCACTGTTTTTCGCCTCGGCGACACCGTTGGGGGCTATTCTGAGTGTCGCACCCACCGCCGGGCAGTGTACTATTGGACCTGGGCCAAAATTCTGTTATTTTTCTGTGTTATATATAGACCCAGACGAACCAGAAGGGGTATGTTTTGACAAAAGAAGGCGCAAAAACACTCTCTTCACCCCTTAGAGGCGGATTTTGGATGCGGGAGCTCCAATCTATCAAATCTAGGGTTTATCTTTTCATTCTTTCCATTATTTTCATATAGTTTCACCATGATTATGGTGAACTAAACCTCGTTTGTTGTTGGGGGAAACGATGTAATCCTATTGAAACTCTCATATATTAAAATTCTTACTTTATTCATATGCTTTCTTTTATCAATTGTTAGAGTTTTCCCTCCATTATATTTGCATGCTTTGTTTAAGACATTATTCAATAGCATAATCTTTTATTCTATCTATATGAACATGTGTGGGTAGGTCTAGACATGAGGGAATTCTCTTGATAACAATATTACCTAGACATAGGGATAGGAGGGCCAATTGCCTTAAGCTTCTGTGCGAATTATGTAATGCATGATTAATTGTTAGGGAGACTAGACCTAGTAAACTAGTAATTAGGACTAGGCTCTATTCATCAAAATATTGGAATTAGGGGAATTTAGAAAGTGGCACTAACATTGATAAAGAAGGAGAATTATGTAGAATTTGTAAATATATGAGAGTGGATTAGGATGAAATCATAAACCCCAACAAAACCATTCATCCATATAGTTCAACTATCAATTGATCAATCGTTGCATGCATGTTTATTTTCTGTCTTGCATGTAAAACCCTAATTTTCGTTCTCTCAAGTCTTATAAGATCAAGATATCACACGAACGTTTAGGCCTAAGAGTCTCTAGGAAACGATACTCGGACTTATCGTTTATTATTACTTGATACGATTCGGTACACTTGCCAGATTCTTAACAGTAGTCGATTAAAATTCTGCAGAGTACTGATATTCCAATACAGATCAATGGTTAAGTTCATGTTCAGTAACAAACCTACACACAACATTCTTCTCAACTTTGTTGAGTGTTTGTCCAGATATACAATATAATTGTGAAATAATTGTGTCACTAATTAAGTATGAACATGCAAAGAAGGTATATGACAGTGAATAACACAATTTGCATTCATACAAGCAGATATATCACATTCAATGTTGTTTTAAGCTTCACTAATATTCAAATTAGAAGTAGAATGTACTCTAAAACATCTTCATTTCATTCATTAATATCATAACACAGGTACAAGCATTCATCAAAAACATATATGGCTTAATAGCCAGATTTACATTCTTCCATATCAAAAATTAAAAACAGAATCAAGAAACAAAACATCAAAACAGACATCACCAAGACTCTAAGCTCTTATTCTAATTCACATATCTCTATGTGGTCCTCGTCTGTTTTGTCTTCTTCATTTGCAGTATCATCCTCAGATGTACCCCTAAATGCATTAATCTTAATGCATAGTCCAACTTCCTGTGTAGACCAGAAAGGGATTCTTGCAGCTTGGAAATCTTGTCATCTTGTTTCTTGAACTGATCAACCACAAACCTCTCAAATTCAAATTGAGGCTTGAAACGGTACTTGGACTTATCAACACAATAGGTTCAACTTCTTCCACTTTCGGAACATGTTCCTCCTTAAATGACCAGCCATTTTCATCTTTTCTAAGCCCCATATGATGCAAAGCAAGTTTCTGAATCAGATTCTTCTTTGAGCAGCCTAAAGTTACTTCATTTGAGACATCAACTCCATGCTGCCTCAAAATTCTACTTATAAAAACAACATATGGAAGGTGGTACACTTGCTGTCTTGTGATCTTAGTCATGTGATCCCTTACCACAGATATCTAGTTTGTGGGAACCTTAGCCCGCAAAGCATACAACAAATACACATCTTCTATGGTGAGTTATGCATGATTTCGACCCATGGGAAGCAAAATCCAAGCAATAATGAATGCATAAAGATGCTCATTTTTCTTCAAACCACCAATCCTGAAGAGAGTGTAGTCTCTCGGATAATTAGGGAACCTCAAAAACTTTCTGTATATGGCCATTTTGTTCACTCCAGATATGCCCAGATGAGATTTAATCCCAGCTGGATGAAATCCTACTACTATCTCCCAACCAACATCATCAATGCGGATGTCAACACTCTTGACCCGTGAATAAATGATATCATTATCAACTCTTATGTTTTCATAGAAGTCTTTTACCAGGCCTAGGTAGTAGTCACCATCCAGTGACCTTGATAGATCAGCCATGCCTAGAAAATAAACCCTTCATTACGGAAGAAGAGAAGACTCAAAGTCTTATGCCTAATAAATTCCTTGAACCCAAAAACATTCAAATTTTTTATGCTTATCTTCATCACTAATCCACCTATTGGGATTACCTTGTCTTTCAACAGGTGCAACTCTTTTACCACGTCGAGCAGATGAAGAAGCCATCATAGATTAGGATTTCACAGAGATTATTGAATACAAATAGAGTTTAATAGTTTAAGGCAATTGAGCATTGCAGCTAATGAGAGCATTGTTAACACTTCGACAAGTGTACCGAATCGAATCAACTAATAATAAACGGTAAGTTCGAGTATCGTTTCCCTAGAGACTCATAGGCCTAGACTTTCATGTGATTTCTTGATTATTTAAGACTTCAATAACAAAAATTAGGTTTTTATAATGCAAAAAAGAAAATTAAATATGAATGCAATGGTTTTGATCAATTGACCAAAAGATAATGCAGGTGAATGATGTATGGATGAATTATGTTGTTGGGGTTTATGATTTCATCCTATCTATTTCATATATCTAAGAATTCTACTCCTTCATTAATGTTAACGCCACTTTCTAATTTACCCTAATCCCAATGTCTTGGAAAATAGAGACTACTCCTAATTACTAGTTTACTATGTCTAATCTCCCTAGCAATTGATCATGCATTACATAATTCGCAGAGAAGCTTAAGGCTATCGGTCCACCTATCCCTATGTCTGGGTAATATTCCTACCGCGAGAATTCCCTCATGTCTAGACCTAACTATACATGTCCATATAGATAGAATCAAAGATTATGCTATTGAATAATGTCTTAAACAAAGCATGCAAATATAATGGAGGAAAAACCCTAACAATTAATGAATAAAAGCATATGAATGAAGCATCAGTTCAATATATGAGAGTTTCAAAGGATTACATCAATTCCCCAACAACAATGGCGGTTTAGTTCACCATAATCATGGTGAAACTAGATGGAAATAATGAAAACAATGAAAAGATAAACCCTAGATTTGATAGATTGGAGCTCTCGCATCAAAAATCCACCTCTAAGGGGTGAAGAGAGTGTTTTTGCGCCTCTTTTTGTCAAAAGATAACCCCTCTCGTTCGTCTGGGCTCTATTTATAACTTAGAAAAATAACAGAATTTTGGCCTAGGTCCATAAGTACACCGCCCGGTGGTGGGTTACACCGCCCTACGGTAGGCACGACACATGGTCCACCCCTCAACGCTGCCGCTTGAGTGTCCTCCAGAGAACCACTGAAGAGTTCACCGCCCGGCGGTAGGTGTGATTCTAGCTTCACCCCTTGGCAGTGCCCCTTAAGCACGTGGCAGTGTATGTAATGAAGGTCACACCGCCCGACGGTGCTATCATCGCCCGACGGTGGCTGCGATTCTTGTTTTCTTCAATCTTCCACCTTCTTTTGCGTCTAACACTTCTTTTCCTTCACTTCCTTCATCAACTCCTTATATATCCTGCCAAAACAAGGGAAAACCAAGCATAAAACCTAGAAAACCCACTTTGACTCTTTTGTAACCTAACTAAGACACAATGCATGATTTCAAGCTAGTTTCTAAGTCATAAAGGGTGTGTTTTGTATCAAAATTAAGTATAAAAATAATGGTTTTTGAACCGTTATCAAGCATGAACCAGTTTTTATAAAAGACCTAATTGATTATGTTGAAAAGAAAGTGTTTTGAAAATTTGAAAATTTGAAAAGGCGAAAACAAGAATTCTTTCCAAGCTTCATCATAAACATTTCATACTGTTGTGTTGAGATTGTTGATAAGGGGAGCATTGGTTTAGCTAAATCTTACAATCTCACAATGTTTCTAGTTTTTTATGATGACAACACATTTTTAATAACACATGTACTGATATGTGTCACATATTCATTACTTTCATGCTTATTACTACTTCAGAACATGTTTGTGTTGATTCTATCATTATGTGAAATTTCACTATGTTCTACATGAGATATTATTTGTGATTGCATAACATTTGATTTTGAAATAAAAAAATCACATGCACTTTTGTGAACTTATATTGTGTGGCAAAACAACAGTTTTAAGTCGACTTCATTATGAAGCAAGTTGACTAAAACTCGTGTCTTTGCACAAACTTTTTCAAAGTGTGCTGTGAACAGTTCTGCAAAGAAAGTTTTTCAATACTGCATTAAAGTGTGACTTAGTTGTTAATGCTAGTGAAGTATAACGGCTATATTTTGTAACTTTGACTAAGCATTAATTGTGAGTCAACTGCATTAAATGCATAATTATTAAACCCTTGGCAAGTGTACCAGATCGTTATCAAGTAATATAAATGGTAAGACTGAGTATCGTTTTCCCAAAGGATTCAATGGCCTAAACGTTCATGTGATTTGATCACATAAGACTTGAAAGAAGAATAAATTTATAATGTTGATGCAAAACGAAATTTAAATATGCAAAATGCAAAACTTGAATCAATTGGCAAATGAAACTATGAATGAATGAAGTTGTTGGGGTTTACAAATTCATCCTAATCCACTCTCTTATATCTACTTTTCTTATTAAATTCGCTTTATTATCAATGTCATGCAACTTTCTAAATTACTCTAAACTCGATCGCTCGGCGAAAAGAGCCTATTACCATAATTACTAGTTTACTATCGCTAGTCTCCCTAGTAATTACTAATGCATTAATCACAGAAGCTTAAAAGCAATTGACCATCCTACTCCTATCGCTAGGTAGTATTGAATAATCAAGAGAATTCTTAACAGTTCTAGATTTCCCCGTACGTCGCCGTATCCACAAAATCAAAGATCATGACACCAAATGAGTTAAATGATGCAAGCTCTATCCGTAGAAAAGAAAACTCAAACTATTGATAATACAAGCATATGAATAAAATAAGAATTTCAATATAAGAGAGATTCAAAAGGATTACATTGTTCCCCAACAACAATGGGTTTAGTTCACCATAGACATGGTGAAACTAGATGGAACTAATGGAAAGAATGAAAGAATAAACCCTAGAATTGGTAATTTGGAGCTCCTGCCTCCAAAAGCCGCCTCCAAGGAATGAAGAAGGGGCTCTAACATCTCTGTTTGCCAAAAGATTACCCTGAAGGTCGCACTGGATCTATTTATAACGCAAAATAATAATAGAAATTCGGCCCAGGCCCATTATTTAGGCGCTCAGCGCTCACAACCGCTCAGTGGTGGACACACAGGATGCTCAACGGTCACTTGTCTCTCAGTGTTGTGCGACTCCAACGCTCAGCGCTTGATTGACGCTAAGCGGTGGACGTGACTTCTCTTTTTCACCTTTTCTCGTCCTCTCTTGAGTCTAAGTCCTTCCTTCTTCATGTCCATCATTCAATTCTCATCAAATCCGGTCAAAACAATGTAAAACAAGCATAATATCTCTAAAACATAGAGGTTGTGTTTTGATATAGAGGTTGTGTTTTGCATGATTCTAAGTTCATTCTAAGCCATAGAGGTTGTGTTTTGATATCAAATTAATGTATAAAAATAACGGTTTTCCAACCGTTATCACAACCCAAAACTTAAAACTTTGCTTGTCCTCAAGCAAATAAAACAAAACTAAGCCTTCCACCTATCATCAAAATGGTTCAACACTTTCAAAACACATCCTTTCACAACAAGTAATGACTCAATTCAGCTCTTCAATGGAATATAATCAAGATACATACATGCTTCACTTCATTCCTATTCACATATTCACATATTCTCCAACAGATGCTATACTCATGAATGATCAATCAACTAAGCACAAATGTAATCATGAATTCCAAAGATCCTCACCAACAAAGTGTTTCACTCCATCACATAAGTGTCTCAAGAGGTCACTCCTTCCATCTACTATTCACTTTTCACAAAAAACAAAATTGCCCTTTATCTATGTTAAACCCCTAGCAAGTGTACCAGATCGTTATCAAGTAATATAATTGGAAAAACCCAATATCGTTCTCCCAAATGACTCAAAGGCCTTATCTTTCGTGTAAATCAATCTTATAAGACTTGTAGAGAAAATTTACTTGTGATTTAATGCAAAAACAAAAAGTAAACATGCAAATGCAATTGATTCAATTGGGAAGAAAAAGGTATGGATGAATAGAGTTGTTGGGGTTTACAATTTCATCTTATCCACTTTCTTATATCTACTCTTCTTATTAAATTTGCTTTATTATCTAATTGTCATGTAACTTTCTTAGTCTACCCTAAACCCGATCCCTCGGTGAGAAGAGTCTACTACTAGTTACTGGCTTACTATCTCTAGTCTCCCCTAGTAATTAGCAGGGCAAGTACCACAGAAGCAAAATACAATTGATCGTCCTACCCCCTTATTCCTAGGTGGTATTTGTTGATCAAGAATTCCTTATCAGTTCATGACTTCCACGTACGTCCCTGTATCGACAAAGGCAAACATCTATTTATCAAATGAGTTAAATGATAATAGCATAGAGCATAGATAAAGAACCCACAATTGATAATAACAGCATATGCAAGCATATGAATAAAACAAGAACTTCAATAAAAGAGAGTGATGGGTTGTTGCACCCCATGCAAATTTAATGTTCATAAAGAATGCAGTATAGTACTAGGAAGTGACTCCTAGGTCGTCTCTCAAGGACCAAATGTGGTTCGAGAATTAGGTCAGACACGAAGTGGGGGGGTTGTGAAAGGTTTGTGAATGCAGATGAATTAAATTAAAACACAGATGCAAATAGAAAGGTAACAACAGAAATGCAAAACGGAATCAAATACAGAATAAAAACGGTTGGTCATTAACTCAATTACTATGCTGCCAATCACAGATAAATGACAAGTACACACTACTCTAATCCAAATCCGACACGAATCATCCAACTAAGCGAAGGCTAATTCGGTCTTCAAAAATGCAAACTAAGCGAATGCAATGCTCAAATCCAATCAGTCATCCACCATGCAGTCTAATCAACAAAGCGAAGATTAAACACCGATCAGGCAACTAAGCGTATACCTAATCGCAGGTAGACAACAGATCAAATATTGAGCCAAATCAGAGCAGCAGTATGACAATTAAAGTGCAGAGGTCTCATGAATAAACTACTCTAGCCTCTAATCCAGCATAGCTAACCTACTAAACGAAGGCTAATCATGCTATCATAATTACGAACTAAGCGAACGCAATACACCTATTCCATCCTATGTGTTCTATACAGATCGACCAACTAAGCGAAGATGCAATCACCAATTAGGCAACTAAGCGTATACCTATTGCAAGAACACAGTCAGATTTAATAGAATGCCAGGCAGAGCAGAATAAACACAAGAACAGTCCAGGAAATCTCAAGGAAACAAAGTAATATCGCTCACGACCAACCAATTAACTTAAGCTAACATCACAACTAAATTAACACAATCATACCGAACAAAATAGATGCTATTAAAGTAACTGAAAATACTGGGATAAAACATTCCTTGATAAGATGCGTGAAGAGTAAAATAAAATGAAAATGCAACAAGTAAACTAAAGAACTAAAAAGATAATTCATCACTATGCTTGAAAGGTGGAAATAAAATTAAATGAGTAAAGCTAAAACAAACCAAGCAAAGCTAAGAAATGGAATGCAACTTGGAAGCACCGTGGAGCCATTGGATCAACGTTTCTTCCAAGCCAAAGAAAATTAATTCTCCAAATTAGATGAAGGCAACCGTGTGCATATCTTGAAGAAAAGAAATAAAGAGCTCCAAAATGGTTCCAGTCACCGTACACTTTCACCTAATCACTTCTAATAAACTTTTCATTCTTCAAAGACAAAATGAACCAAGAAGTATGCCATCACCGGACCCTACAACCATGAAACCGTGTGCTACCTCATTTCCTCAATTAAAATGAAATGCATTTCTACCTAATTGAAGTTAACGCATCCTATGAATAAAGCAAAGAAATTGAAGGTATATTTTCTTCCACCAGTGCATACACCTACCCCAAGTCAAATGATTCAATCAAAAGCAAATGAAATTAACGATGTCACTTGCTGTTGCAGCTCAAAACCCGTGACAACAGTGCAAAGAAAGGAAATAAAGTTCTTCTACAATTTCTATTTATCACCGTCACATCACACATTCTTCTAACTAATCACCTAGCTACTTCTTTTTAAGGGAACAAAGGAAAAGTTGTTATTCATTCAACTGCCAACTATTGGGACGTTCCATCACCATAGACTCACCTAATCTACTTTCCATTCTCAAATGAAATGAAAACAAGCTCACATCTAATCACCAGACCCACTATTCATGCAATGAAGTTATGAAAAAAAGAGAAAACATTGTAAATGACAAATGGAATTATCACGTACAGCTACTTCTAAATGAAATCAAAATCAAAGCACCAATTCCCCAAGCAATTAATACCACAACATTTTGTAATGAACCGAAATGGCCAACTAAAAAGAAAAATAACTTGTGCTTCCCAAAATCCAGGACGTGACAGCCGGTGCAGTGTAAAATTCAATGGAAAATGTGCTTTCTTCATTCCATTCATCCAAAGTCAAAAAACAAGAACATGGTTCAAAGAGAAGAGGTTGTTCCACCCGAGAGAGAGTCTCCCCTAACAAGTGGCGGCTGGTAGCCTTTAATCCCTAAGGCCGTGAGTCCTTTCTCAAAAGGGGTGGGGTCCACCAAAAACCCTAGGCCATGTCATCTTTTTTTTTTTACAATTGGGCTTAGTTTATCCTACCAAAAATTGTCCACATTACAAAAATTGATCTATAAATTCTAAACTACTAAACCAAGCTTAATTAATTCTAAATTTCTTTTGTAGAGAGAGTCTTGAATTATTTTGCCTTCATCCTAATGTTCCAAAATGTTTGTCCAAAATTTTCCCTGAAAATAATAACGCAAATAATCAGCTCAGAAAATTCAAATTAATTAAAATTAGAATTTTCGATCAAATTAAGCATAATTAGGAAAAACGGGAAAATACCGGACAATTAAACACAATTCCCTGATTAAATTCGGTACAATAAGCTAAGTGAAATCAATAAAATATCGATTCATCAGAGAGTTTCAAAAGATTACATTGTTCCCCAACAACAAAGGGTTTAGTTCACCATTGACATGGTGAAACTAGATGAAATATAATGAAAGAATGGAAAAGCAAACCCTAGATATGATAAAAATGGAGCCTAAGAATCCAAGAAATCTTCTCCTAGGAGTGTAGAATAGCTCTGGACGTCCTCTTCTGCCAAAAGAATGATATTTGAATCGCATTGAGGCTATATATAGGGCATAAAAGTAACAGAATTTAAGCCCAAGCCCAGCAGACAACCACTCAGCGTCCAACTTTACCGCTCAACGGTTTCCCTCAAGCCGCACCACTGCTCAACGGTCAGTTTCATCGCTGAGCAGTTTTCCTCGAATCGCTCTGGACGCTCAGCGTCACCGCCTAGGCGCTAGACAACAACTATCCCTCGAATAATGGCGCTCAGCGGTGCATTTTGACGCTGAGCGGTGCATATACTCTTCTTTTCTTCATTTTTCTTCTTCTTCCTTGAGTCTAAGACCTTCCTTCTTCAATTCCATTCTTAATTCTCACCAAAACCCTGAAAAACAATGCAAAACAAGCATAATATCTCTAAACACAGCTTTTGACTCTCAAATGATTCAACTTAAGTGTTTTACCTGATTCTAAGCTCATTGTAAGCCATAAAGGGTGTATTTTGATATCAGTTTAAGCATGAAAATAACAGTTTTTAGACCGTTATCAATCTACTACAATCAACATTCTCACACATAAATGTCATCACAAGGACTTCTCAAGGCTTATAGTGAGGCTGGGCTAACAAGAAAATTGGTTTTTCTAGATCAGAAAAATCCTTGAGTTAAGAGAGTCATTCAACATTCATAGTTCAAGCACCAACTCTCTTTTACCAATTTCACTCATTCCCAGCTTTTTCCCTTTTACTTTTTGCTTTTTCACTGAGCTCATCTTTCATGCTTTTTCTTTTCTTTTGTTTTTTATTTCTCATGATTTTTCAATCAACACATTAGCTTAAAGCTTTTCTTTGCCTTTTAATTCTCCCAACCCCAAACTTGAACCTTTATCAATACCTTTCAATTATTATCAACTTAACTCAAGGTAAAGATTTTTCTTAGGGTTTTCAAAAGTGTCTCAGGCTAAGGTTCAAAAAGGATAGAACACATGGTTCTTTTTATTTTTTGGGCGAAAATTTGGCTAAGTAAGGGCTTCCAGAAATGGCCTTGATCATATGACACAAACATGTGATTCAATTAATCATAAAGACTCAGGCAAAATCATTCATGCTTCCAAATGAATAGCACATATATCAATCAAACACTCTAGAGCTCGAAATTCCTCACACAAATGTGCTCACTCAACAGCTCAAATCTCAATCATACACCCTGCATAGCATCATAACCACAATCATAACTCATCATGCATCTGTTCACACAGCTTGTGAACAATTCACCTGTATAGAAGCATATATAACAATCTGATTCATCATCCACATCAACACTACAAAAAAATTGTTGTTTAGTGGGAGTTATTTTGTGGAGGTTATAAAAACCCTCGACAAATTAACATTACTTCTCTAAATAGTAGAAATAATGGGAGTTATAATTATTTTTTTTGAAGGGATTCATGACCTCCACAAATTAAATTAAATTAAATATACTTTTCTAAATTATACCTTCCTTCCTAACTTAAATTTTCCAAAACTTATCTTCCCTCCTCTCCTCTCCCATTCCCACTTTTTTGAAAAATTTCCCAAACCTAATTTACATTTCCCACAATTCACACAATTTTTCCCTTTTCTTTGGATTTCACAAGCTTTTCTTTTGAGTGTTGTCCTTAGGTCATCATCTTCCTCAACCCATCATCGTTGGTGGTCTCGCATTGTCAGTTCATCAGTGGTTTCCATCGCCATTACGGTTGTCTCTGTCGTTGTTCAGCTGCGTCGTCGCTGCGGTCGCCATTGCATTCACGGTTGTTGTGGCCATTGTAGTGTCTTAGTGGTTGCGTGGGTGCCCTTGTAAATTAATTATGAACTTTGTGTATTCTCTCTTCTTTGAAGTTGTGCCTTGGGAATTTTTTAGGTTACGATCAACTATCTATTGGGAAATTTGGGAAAAGATTATTCAAAGACTATTGGGGTTGTTGATCTTGGTGGTGGTGTTCAAAGATTATTCACTTACTTGCATTATGGTTTTGCTAGCTGCTCGTGCAAAGATTTTAAAGGTTTCTAATGATGCTGAAAACCCTTGTATCTTATTTGGTTATGATGGTAAATATACTCCTTTCTTGTATGTTGTAGGCGTGATACCAAGTTACATATCAATTCTTTTTAACCCTTAATTGGTCATGAAGGAAAAATAGCTTTGAATTAATTTGTATTATTTTTCTTCTTGCCTTATAATTCTGATAAAAAGCTATTTTCTTTAAATAAATTTTCTCAGGGTCCTATCCGTATGGGGAAAGTCGTTTCAGGCTTCATCTTCCTCATCAGGAGCACACATAAATATTGATTTTATTTATATGCAATTCATGCATTTGTGTGGCATGATAGGTGCATCGGATTGGCCAATTACAAAGTCATCTGAATCATAAGTTGGGCATAAGATCACTGGAATTGTTCCAAAGGCTAAAAATTCTTCATTGCCACTTTTAATATCTCATCCATTACATCCCATAAGCCTTTGCTAAGGGTATGATAGACTTGTACGTTACTTTTTTGTACATTAGATGTCCATTAACAATTCTTATTTTTCAAAATAAATTATTTTATTTGCTGTTAGTTATGCTGTGTGTGAGACTTCTGAAATATTAATATATCAATATATATGTCTGTACCAGGAGATGATGAGTCTAAGGCATTCCCTTCTCAATTTGAATCCATTGTTTGTGGCATCACTAATGGGATGACAGTAAGTTTCTTATAATTAATGGATATGATGAGTTTTACATTTCACTTGTGACATCCATATTATATGGAAGAACATACATAATCAAGACGTCATCATATATAATAATTGAAAGCAGATAGAGTATAATAGAGGCAATTAGTATTACAGTCATCCTTAAAACAGTATTAGAATGTGAAGCTGGAGTATTAAAATTTCTCCCAGGAAAAATACAAGGAATTAAAAACTTAGAACATGACAAAGTTCTTCAAAATAAAAGGCTAAGCAAGTTAAGCCTAGTGAACTAGACTGCAACACTGCCATCCCCATCAAGAGTTATTTCCAAAGTAGCCTCCTCGCCATCTGCTCCCATCCAAGTGGATGATCATCGCAAGAGAACACACGCAGACATAGCACAAACACCAACAAATGCAAGGGTGAGCTAATTATATAAAAAAAAAAACATGCATCGTAAGAACATATACATACAAGAGTTTAAATTAAAGTAAACAAGATAAAACATCCATCCTATAATGTTAAATACTAGACTTGACTCGTCCGGACTTTAGAATGATAGTCGAGCTATGGCGGGCCATGCACCCGTGGTGGCTTGTGATACTTGGGCTCCCCCGCCCTCCCACAGTCACGAGGTTAGTCTATTCTGCGCCCTAGAGCATGATGGAAGCCTCCAAGACTAAGACCTCCTGCTACTCCTCACCACATGGTCGGCCTTCTCTACATGAGAAGAAAGACCATTGGAGCGTCAGGAAGACCCCCAAGGCTGAGCTCCTACTTTCATTCTAAAACACTAAGAATCTCACCAAGAGATTTTACACAGATGGAACTTGATCTACCACTTGGATCGTACTTTCATCACTTTGTAATCATATACTTTTTGCCACAATAAACATATACATAACAATTCTTCAAATTAAAAATCCGAAACATAGCAAAGTTTCACACTAGTGGAAAAACGTCGTTTAACGTCAGCTCATAGACGTCAGTTAGAGGTTCACCGACGTAATATGATGATCAGTGGCATATCCGTAAATAATTGAAACTAGGAGACGTCGGCTACCTGTGCAACTGATGTCTCAAATAATACAGACGTCGGACACACTACACATGGACGTCTAAAAGGTCTGCAGGAAGGTGAATAGTCGCCATATGGACGTCTAATACAACCATATCGACGTCTACACTCGTCCTTAGATGTCGCCTGGAAACAAGAGACGTCTCTAGTTTTGCCAGGAAGGTCAATAATCGCCACGTAGACGTCGGGTAGATGAGCACTGACGTTTGTGTCCTGACAGGTTGGTGCATGTAATTAATGTTCGTGCACATAGACGTCGGTGCCCCTTAAGAACGGACATCTATAGCCTGACAGTTAGGTGAATTGTAATAATTTTTCCGCCATATAGATGGCGGGCATACAGTTGGTGACGTCTATAACATTTGAGACGTTACTCAGCCATGCAATGGACGCCTAAAATTCGTGCCATTAATAATATTTAAATCATAAAGACGTCAAATTAGTGAGAGCACTGACGTCTATAACATTCTAGACATCGGTGGACTAACGTAACCGACGTCTATAGGATGTTATAGTATAGAACGCGAACCCGCAAGTAGTTACCACTATTCATCGTCTTCTTCCTCGCACTTTCTGTTCCGGCATTGCTTTCCAGGTTGATTTTCTCTCTTTTGCACCGTTTAAATTCAGTTTTACTTCGATTAAGTTACTCTTTGATGAAATATCTTCCATTTGAACCGGTTAAAATTCGTTTTCGTTGCATTTTGATGTAGTTTGTGGGGTGTTCTGGGGCGACGTTTTTGACCCTTTTTGGCCTATATTTTTGGGCGTGTAGTCCTCCATTTCCCACCATTACTGTTTTAATCTGCTAAAAAGGTTTGTTTCTTTGTTGAAAACTTTTATTGTATGTGTGTTATTGTCTTTTGTGTATGCATGTTATTGGCTTTTGCGTTTAAAAGTTTTTGGCTTTTAGGTATGCATGTGTTATCAGCTTTTGAATATGCATGTGATAAATTTTAGCTGTGTTATTATAATTGGCATGTTAGATTATAAGTATCAAATTATTGAGTGAAACTTAGTTCCCGTTTGAAATTTAATATAAATGATAAATTTTTTAATTGTTTGTATTAAATTTTGAATTGTTCGATTGCACAGTTTGGGAAAATTATTTTTCATAAATTTGGAATAACATGTACGTTTGAGTTTATGCTTAAGATTGATGAAATTTTGGTTCATTATTTGTGTTGTTCTCCGGATGCATATTTGATTGTGGTCATTCTTGTTACTACTCTCATTTCGTGTATTTCGGAGACCAATGCGAAATGCTACCGAAATTTTATCAAATTTATGATGTAGACTTCTTTGCACATGTCTTAGCAATTTATGAAAAATATTTTTCCTGATTGGGTACGGCCTAACCTTATGAGAGTTAAGAAATTTATACTGAAGAACTATGTTACGAACATAGTATGGATTGAAGCTGGATGAATGCACGTCGCATATCTGAAGAATATGAGATGGGTGTTTCTGTGTTCTTGCAATATGTTAAAGAAAATGCAAAGTTTGTGAACGGGACATATTTTTGTCCTTGTGTTCGTTGTCTTAATCAAATAGGACAAGACTTTGGCAATTTGCATGATCATCTATTCATGTTCGGCATAACGAGAACGTATACCGTTTGGACTTGGCATGGAGAAGTACTGGACCAGCCTATGACGTCACGAGGAACAAATTATGTGGAAGAATGGATGAGTGATCATTTAGAGGACATGATACGTGAAGTTGGTGAAGTTAACTTTTGAAGAGCTAATTTATACGATTCTCTTATCAATGATTCAGAGCAACCGTTGTACCCAGGCTGCACGAACTTTACACGTTTGTCTGCACCTTTGAAGTTGTTTAGTTTAAAAGCAAGGAACGGATGGACCGATAAAAGTTTCACGGAGTTGTTGGAGTTGCTGAAGGACATGCCCCTAGAAAATAATACTCTTCCTATTCGAAATTACGAGGCCAAAAATGTTTTATGTCCAATGGGTCTTGAATATCAGAAGATACATGCTTGCCCCAATGATTGAGTTTTATACATCAAGGAGATTGCTTCGCTAAAGTATTGTCCAACATGTGGTTTAAGCCGTTTTAAAATGAAATCTGACAAAAACACTGGTGAAGAAGGTAATGATGGTGCACCTTGTAAGGTGATGTGGTATTTGCCTATAATACCTAGGTTCAAATGTATGTTCTCTATTAAGGAGGATGCAAAGAACCTTAAATGGCACGTTTTAGGAAGAAAGTGCGATAATCTTCTTCGACAGCCAGTAGATTCACCATAGTGGAAGAAGATCGATGAAACATTTCCAGAATCTGGTGCAGATCCAAGAAACTTAAGACTTGCACTTGCAACTGATGGTATGAATCCGTACGGGAACTTAAGTAGCACACACAGTTCATGGCCAGTTATGTTGATGATATACAATCTTTCTCCTTTGGTGTGCATGAAGAGAAAATATGTCATGTTGTCAATGATGATATCTGGTCCTAAACAACCTGGCAATGACATTGATGTTTACTTGAAACCTTTAATTGATGATTTGAAATTGTTGTGGGAAGAAGGTGTCGAAGTGTTTGATTCAGATGTTGAAAAGAAATTCCATTTGTGTGCAATGTTGTTTTGCACTATAAATGATTTCCCAGCCTATGGAAACTTGAGCGGTTATAGTGTTAAAGAACATTTTGCATGTCCGATTTGTGAAGAAAACACTAGTTACCTTCAATTGAAGCATGGTCAGAAGACGGTTTGTACAAGACATCGTAAATTCCTTCCTCGGAATCACCCTTATCGTAGATTGAAAAAAGCATTCAATGGAAGTGTCGAGGATGAGGTTGTGTGCAGACCCCGGAATGGTGAAGAGGTGTACAACAAAGTCAAAAACATTGACATTGTATTTGGAAAACATCGTAAAAGTACATATGCAAAAAATGTTTGGAAGAAACAATCAATATTTTTTAATCTTCCTTATTGGTCTAAACTTGATGTTAGACATTGTATTGATGTGATGCACGTAGAAAAAAATGTTTGTGACAGTGTCATCGGAACTTTATTAAACGTGAAAGGGAAGACCAAAGATGGAATAAAAGCAAGACAAGATTTGGCTGAAATGGGAATCCGAACAGAGTTACATCCACAGACAATAGGAAGACGCACCTATTTGTAACTCTTTAAGAAGTGTGAAGGTTCCACAAGGTAATTCTTCTAATATTAGTAACATTGTTTCTATGCAAGAGCTAAAGTTAGTTGGTTTAAAGTCTCATGATTGTCATATATTGATGCAACAATTGTTACCAGTTGTTATTCGAGGCATATTACCTCCTTCTGTTAGGGGTATTCTGACACGTCTATGTTTGTTCTTTAATGCCATTTGCAAGAAAGGTGTGGACCCTCGCTGTTTAGATCAATTCAAAAATGAAGGAATAAGACTACTATGTAAATTGGAGATATATTTTCCACCTTCTTTTTTTGACTTCATGGTTCATTTGGTCATTCATCTAGTCCGAGAAATTCGAATATGTGGGCCGGTTTACCTAAGGTGGATGTATCCTGTTGAAAGATACATGAAAATCTTAAAGGGATATGTCAAGAATTAGTATCGACCAGAAGCTTCAATCATAGAGCGATACATTGTAGAAGAAGCCATTGAATTTTGTTCAGCTTACATGCCAAGTTGTGAACCAGTGGGTCTACCCAAGAGCATACATAAGGAAAATGTGAAGTTAAGGGTCGTGGTGTGAGGATTCAAAGAGTGAGTAGAAAAGAAGTTGATCAAGCTCATTTGTACATCTTAAACAACACTGATGATGTTATTCCTTACATTTCTGAACACGTTAATGAAATAAAGGCATCACACCCAAGAATGAGTGAAAAATGGCATCTTAATGAACATGTCAAGACCTTCTTACAATGGTTTAAGAAAAAGATTTATGCGACTCCACATGTTTCTGAAACTCTATTGAGGTTATCTTGGGGGCCGAACACAGATGTCATTACATATAGTGGGTACTATATTAACAATATTTCTTTTCAGACAAAGGAAGAAGATGATAAAAGTAGAGTTCAAAATAGTGGGGTTACACTAAAAGCTGAGTCAGTGCACTTCTGTAGTTCTAAAGACAAAAATCCAATCACTGCATCAATTAGTTATTTTGGAGTTATACAAGAAATATGGGAGGTGGATTATGTGAGGTTTTAGAGTCCCCGTTTTCAAGTGTAAATGGGTTGATATAAATTCTGGAATCATTACAGATGGCTCTGGTTTCACATTAGTAGATCTTAAAAAGATGAGTTTCACTGATGAACCATTTATTATGGAAAGGCAAATATTCTACTTCAGTGATCCAGCGAATGAAAAATGGTCAGTGGTTTTGGAAGGAAAAAACATGCACGGGTTTGATGATGAAGAATCTCTTCATATACTTGAGACAACATGTGGCACATCAAGACCCATTGAACACTCAGTTGATGACGTTGCCGATGACATACATGTAATTCGTAGTGATCACGATGAAGGGATCTAGGAGAAAACAATATCTTAATAAGTAACGTCTTGTTTATTGTTTATACTTTATATGAACTTTTATTCATATGAAAATTTCAATTTCAATTCATACTAACCTTATATATATTTTTCAGGTATGTCGACCTCAGACTCAACATCAGGACATAGCAGATGTACACGATGAGTGACACGTTTGCCAAAAGCAACAACCAAACAGGTTCCTGGGCAGAGGAGACATCTTGAGATTGACCCCAGAACCGGTGTAGCATCAGGGCTAAATGCTGATAGATTTAGAAGTCATCTGGGTAAGATAGCCAAAACCCATGTATCTATCCTTCATTCAACTTGGGATGACGTCCCAGAGGTTGAGAAAAACCTCTTATGGCAAGATGTTCAGGTATGGTTACTTCTAAAAAATTTCCTTATATACTTATTCCTTTGATCTTATTATGTCATTCACACGTTCCTTGTTTTAAACATTTAAAATTTGATGTTCCAAACACACTTGACATGAGGAAGAAAGTCTTATCGCAAATATCTAAGAGATGAAGGGATTTCAAGACAACGCTGACACGTCTGTACGTATTTGGAGACAGACAACATGAGAATCCATCTCAACATTATTCCTTCACACATGAAGAATGGATGCAGTTTCGTCAATCTAAAGAGACTGAGGAATGGAATGTATTTATCTTAACCAACAACGTCTTCAAAGCATTTTTTAATATTATACAGTTATGCATAAAAATGGTTTTACAGGGTAAAAGGTTAGCCGCCCAAGAAAGGAAAAAGGCTAAATGATGCACCACACGTGTTATCACGAGGTGATTATGCCAAACTGGAGAAGAAACTTAGAAAGAGTCGAGCAGATGAGTTGGGGCTTGAGTCCCCAGACCAAGCACCTCCACCTACAAGGTACGAGATGTGGAAGGCTGCTCGGACGAAATCAGATGGGAACATGACATCTGCCTCAGCCGTAGTGATCTCACAGACAATTGTAAGTTGAAATTGTAAACATTGTTTGATTGTCTTTTTACCATATCTTGCAATTTAAGTAACGCAATTTTTATTAATGTGTAGGATGAGTTGGTTCAGCAGCAGACACAGGAAACATTTACTCCCCAAGGTAGGGAGGACATTTTAACAACGACCATTGGAAAACCGGAGCACCCAGGACGTGTACGTGCAGTTCCTGGGTCGATTGGTCTTCGTGACTACTTTGGCCCTGTACAAAAAACAACTCAATCAACGAATCAGGAGGCACTGAGGTAGATGGATCTTCAGTGGGAACAAAGAATTCATCAAATGGAGCAACGATTCACTGAGCAACTAGAAGAACAAAATTAAATACAAAGAGTGCTTGAAGAGAAGCTGCAATCCATGACGCAGGGCACCCTGGGTGTGCCCACTGAAACTCCCACACCACCTCCTGCCAGCACCAAAGGATCCTACTCTGCTGTTGAACCTAATGACTACATTGGTCAATATGACTTGTTGGTTGATGGGGATCCCGCACGCATTGTGGCTATCGGACGAGTAGTTGAGGGAGGCCAGACTATTCATGGTGTTCCAATATCACCCCAGCACGTGTGTGTCATGATTGACGAGGTTCAGGATCCCCAGGCTTAGGTGCCTGTACCCACTCCAAAAGTTCAATTTGTGGGGGAGGCCATAGGAAGTTTTTTAGCTTGGCCTAGAGCATTCGTTATCACACACATTGGTACACAACAAGTATAATATTTTTATCATTACTAATTTTATATTATCATTTAAAAATATTTGTTCATAACTTTGAAAATGTTATCTTAAGTTCACACGTCCTCAAAAGCAGCCGATGCATGAGGCCCCAATACCTGAATATGATGATGGTGATGACATGGCTGAAGCGAAGGATGATCCCATAGCAAAACTAATGTCAAACATTCCCAAGTTCAACAAAGGATCAATACAAATATACTGGGATTTAAGAGTATTTGGTCTCCCCCCCATATGCCAATATATATCACATTCAATGATGTATCGGAGATCATTGCGGGAGACATGATGTTTATTTCCATTATTCAACTCTGGTGCATGTAAGATAGTTAATTTTATCTACCATAATATTTTAATTTAGATGCCTACTTTGTAACAAGTTAACTTTGTTGTTATAGGTACATGGACACAATCATTATAGACCAAGGTCGGGCTTCCGTTTACGGATTTGTTGAACCTCAGACCATTCAACGTTATGGAAACACAGTTGAAATGAAACAAAATTATTTGCAAACTTGGATGGCTGAGTCAAACAGAGACATATACCTTGTGCCATACATTGATGGGTATGTGTTGTTTTATGTAAAAGGTAATTCAAGTTTACTTAATTATTCTACTAACTATTTATGATGTTCCAAACAGGGCGCATTGGCAGCTGTTGGTCCTCATTCCCAAAAAAAAGTACAATTGTATTCTTCTGTTCGCTGCAAAGGAAGATGAAATTTGACTTGAGAAACATGCTTCAAGGGTAAGTGTTTCGCCAAAAATGACTTTAAAATTCATGTCGGCCTTAATTTTTTATGATTTGATACTTATATTAATATTACTTTGTGTTTTAATGTAAATAGAGTTATGGGTAAATCTCGAGGTCAGCTAAATCAAGTCCTGTATCCAAAGGTTTGGTGAATTTATAGTTTTAATTCATTTACTATGTTATTCAATGATCTTAATTCTTGACTATATTTAGTTTGTCATTTTAGTGTAATAGACAACTAGATTCATGGGAATGTGGGTACTATGTGACGTCTTGGATTAAGACCATCATTCGAGCTGCCATGACAGATAACTGGAATTAGGTAATAATCATGCTTACTTTGAAAACATTAGAAATCAATTAATACTTTTGAAAACATATATCAAACTATAATCAATATTTCTTAATTGTGGAGTGCCTCAACAATTTATCTGCTTTACCCGAAGACACCATAAAGCAGCTAAGGCAGGAGTGGACAACTTATCTTCTGCAAAAATGGAACTAGCAAGACTTTTTGTTGTTGTTGAACATTACTTAGGTTTAGTTGAAGTTTATAATTTCATATTTTTGATCTTTGATTGATTGAATTATATCTATTTATAGCTCAAAGTCAAATATTTATTATAAATAATTGTTCTGGGAAAATTTTCTGATTTTCATGTGTGGTTTTATTCGAAAAAGAAAGTATTTATTAAAAAAAAATTACCAGTAGACGTCGGTTAATGCAAAACCGACGTCTACAGACGTCTGTCAGTGCACAAATCGACGTCCAATAAGTTACAGTGGACAAAATATTCCAGAACGTATAAACGTCTCTTTCGTTGACGACAGACGTTTATGGTAACGTCTATTTTATCTGTGACCGACGTCTACTTAAACGTTGTCTATATACACAGCCGACGTCTATATAAACGTCTGTATTATTCTGACCGATGTGTAATTAACGTCACCTGAATAACCAACATAAAACAGCGTTTTTTCACTAGTGTCAATCAGAAGAAAATAAACCATTCTCATATCTACACTAGTGATAGGTACTTAATTTCCTCACATTAAAGTTCTATATGAACTTATCACTTAACCACACTTTATTTTATATATATATATATATATATATATATATATATATATATATATATATATATATATATATATATTATATTAATATTTTATTACGTATACTTATAATATATTAACATAATATTTTACATACTTTCCTGATATATCAATGTAGCCCCTGAGTAGGATTATTATCATGCAAAAACTTCCCTTCATCTCTCTTCTTTAATTGCATAGGCCCACCCTTACGTAAGATACTAGTTTTATTTCATCATTTTTGTTTTTTATTCTTTTTTTTTTCCACAATCACTTTGGTCTTTCTCTCTTCCGCAAGTTTCAAGAGGAAATATCTCCTTACAGCATTTCTTCCATTCAAAAGAACTACTCCCAGCTTTTCAATAATTAAACCTTCCTTCCTAACCACATATTTAACAAATGTAAAGAACTAATAATTTTGCTATTTCAACCCACTGTTCCATTGATGTCGTGGGACCTCTAACAGCTCTTACTCAAGATTTATAACATGCAAAGAGAGAAGAATATGTTCTTTATCAGTTCAAGATTTTCGTAACCACCTATACTCTTCCTCCTACTTCTCACAAAAGCCCAAACTTATCTACTTCTTCATTCCAGAATCTTATAAATCAACAACACACCCTTACCACTCACACGTATACCCTTCTCGTAAAACCCCTTCATGTAACTTTCTTTCATGCAACCTTCATTCTTCTTTTTCATTAATTCAACAACACTCACCATGCTCTGCCTCAACCTAAACCCATCTTAATACTGCAGCACCTTCACTCTCCTATTCCTGTAATATCAAACACTTTCACTCTTTCTTCAACAGTACACTACAGAACCTAACAAACCCATGTATGAACAAATAACCATTTTCCACTTACTCAATATTAGCCCACGCACAAACTCTCCCTAACTTTCTTCCTTCCCCTCAAACCCTTACATCTCTCCCACATCTCTTTCAAAACCAATTCTGCTTCTTCGTAGCGGCATCTTGTAACTCCTATTCTTTCCCAACGTCACCTTCACTTTAAGACCAACCCCATCATCAAGGCTTACTAGATAACCCCTATATTTTATTAATCATTCTCCCTCTCACTATCGACTCCTATTGTGCTCTCGATACTCCCACATATCCCATAAATAGAAAAAAAACACACACACACATATATATATAAACATTTAAACGTGTCCTCCCTCACATTATCCTACGAAAACCCCACCGTTCATAATGGCCAAGTAACAACTCTCTTCTAGTCACATCACACTCACCAAAATTAAAAATCATATACAAAATACATATACACAGAACAAGTAATCTGGTTTCTCCCCTTACACATATACCAATTCCCATAATTTACATGTATAATTACAGTATTATAACACATACCTCTCAAGCACAGAATATGACATTTAAGACGAACAAACATACTGTTTTAGAAATTAACCTACACACTATCAAACAAACCATTTAAATATATGATCAGCTCCCCTTACTTGGAAAGCTTAACAGTAAGCTAACTTGAAGACGCCCTAATAGTACCCCTAGTACGGTGACACGTTCACAGGACCCGCTGGAACGAAGAATTATTCGGTTTGAATCGAAGCCCCCACACTAGGAACGATTTGACAACACCAAATCAAGAGTTAAACGGTTCACTTTTCTGGAGTTCTAGAGAGAAGTCAGAGCACAAGGTTAGGGTAAGGTTCTTAGAGAGAGAAAGGAAATTAGCACAAAGTGAGAATCTGACTTCTGAAAAAGAAAGGTCTCCCTCTAAGGCTGAGGCACTCTAAAAATATGGGCCTGGCTGCCCTAAATGAGAGGCCTAATAGCTTTAATAATTATCAGGTCGTTACATTCTCCTCATCAATAAAAATTTTCGTCCCCGAAAATTACACTTACTAGAGAGAAGGAATAGTCTACCTTCATCACATGCTCTAGTACAATCACCTCTTTTGACTAAGATACTACTCCCGAACGACCTTACTAACATGAAAACCATGCCTCTGTGTTAAAATGCTCTAGTGTTCAATAGTGTAGATTGGTTTAGCCATTTCTCTCAAGACAATTATGAACTCCTAAACTTCGGCTAGTAAGAAAATTTCTTTCGCACAACTAACCCCATTGTGTCTGCCTCACTGATAACCTCTCATCCATCTTCCACTACTTCTTGTAAATCTCTTCTAAGACTTCCACTAATCTTGACTTCAAATTAACCATTGACCAATACTCATTTACCTCCCCTTGTTCCTTTGAAGAACCACCATACCTCTGACTTGATTACCACAATTTTCGAGTTAACCACCAACTGCCACATTCTTGATCACCTTTAACCACATCCATCCTGAGAGCTCCACATTGTTGTTGTTGTTCTTCACTACAGAGTAGCATAGTTTCCAACTATACTAATGAAATCTCTTTACATCTTCACTTCAGACATCAATCTTCAGACTCTTCAACCGTTTCTTAATCAGTTCTTACTAAGCTAAAATCTTTGAATCTTCTTTCAGCTTCCACTCAACACTAATGCTTGCTCACCTTAAAATTGATCTTACAACTTGAAACATATCCTTGTTCATTTCCTTCATCCACTAACCCTCTTCCCATGCTCAACGTCTATTTATTCTCCCACTTCCAGGTCGACACTACAACTCGAAACCATAGCTCAACTCATCTTCTTCATCCCTTAACCCACTCTTCCTGTTCCAAATCCATTTATACTTCCTCACTTTAAAGTTGACCCTATAGCTTGAAACCACACTTATTTTCTCTGCCTGATATGTATTTCTTCCGTACCTAAACTCACTTCTAACCCTTGAAGATTACTAAAAACTCCCAACTCATTCTCATATAACAACACCAATATTGTTTCAAAGAACCGTCCTTCACAAACCACCAATCCACAATTATGAAGGCTCTTCATGCAAACCTATTATTGACAACAACATGCTCACCATCATCCGCTGCGCTACTCTTATCCTCAAACTCCCTTGCTCACCAGTTGACTCAAAGAACACCTCTTCTTGACAACTGTAACCCAAAAATGATTGCCCTAGAAAAACCTTGAAGATTACTAAAAACTATCTTCAAGGGTCAGAACATTTCTCTTTTGAGATTCTTCAATCTTGTAGTTTTCCCTATGACTACACTGAGTCCAAACTATCATCGTTTTAACCAATCCACCACCTACCTCTTACACATACCTTACACTTAACAGGAACTATCCCATTATGAACTATTAACATTGGTTAATAGTGAACCCCACCAATCTAATGTGGAAATTCTAGTACCTGCTTCAAAACGCCAATCAAAACTCTTACACCAAAAAGATTTGTCTTCTATTCTCCACTTATTCTTGTTATACTCTTCCGAATTTCACAATCCTTTATCTTCACCTAACCATGTTAACCTCTTTTGATTCTAACAGCCCCTTTTTCTTCACTTTCTAACTTGATCCACAATTGATGTATTACCCTTGACTTTCCTTCTTGAAACATGACGCTTCCCTTGAATACCATAAAGCGCTAGAGAACTATTTGAAAACCACAAGCCTCCCTTGTAATCACACCTCAAACTTACGAAAGAACTACGTTATCTCTTCTTCACTTGCACTTAACAGACATCTTGAATTCCCATAACACTTGCTTCTCTCTTTCGCTCAACTGTGCTTGATGCACCACCTACGCTTTCCTTCCCTGCCAAGAAACCACTCCATACAAACTTCAAACCTGAGCCATTTGATTAACTCCACCACATCACTTAGAATTCTTCATGCACTCATCCCGGCCAAATTAGCTTAAAACCTTCTTCTTCAAGAATTGCCATCTTCAACTTAGAATCTTTAGAAATACTAACTCTATCTTTGATCCTCTGAACCTCAAGATACCCTTAACCAGCAACACCAATCCTCTGACCTTATATGAACTTACCCACTCACTGTCTTCTATAACCCATCATTCAGCACCTACTTCTCTCTTGATCAATCTCGGTCGAACACTGAACATCACCATAAGACCACTGACGAGTCACTATTTTCTTAACTACATTTAGTTTATTGTGCTAGAATTAATCAGGGAAGTGTGCTTAAATGTCCGATATTTTTCCACTTTTGCTAATTGTGCTTATTTTGACCGAAAATTCTAATTTTAATTAATTTGAATCTTCTGAGCTAATTAATTGCATTATTTATTGCAGGAAAATTTTGGAGATACATCTTGGGACATTAGGAAGGATACAAAATAATTCAAGACTCTCCACATAGTCATTTTGGAATCAATCAAATTGTAATTTAGTAGTGTAGAATATTTTTGGACTAGCTTTTACATATGGGCCAAATTTTGAAAAAAATATGTTGGGCCCAAAAAGTGAGGTTGTGACTTGGCACCCTAGGGTTACTTTTGGTGGCCCCCACCCTCACAAATTAGAGACACACGGCCTTAAAAAAAAGGAGGCAATCGCCACTCTCGGGTGTGTGCTTCAAGCCGCCACTTGTTTAGGTTTTGCCTTGGAAGGTGTTTTTGGGAGAGAGCTCGAAATGTATTAACGTTGGTTTCCATGGGTTGAATGAAAGAAATATATTTTCTTTACCGTTTTCATTTACGCAAGGCTAGAACATTTTTCTCTTTTGGAGTTTATCCTTTAATGTTGCAGTCTAGACCTAGCAGTAGCATATGGTGATTTTTCCTTCTTGAAAAGCGTGGTTGCAAGTTACGAATGAAAGCTGTGTTTTCTTCATTTTGCTGAATTTACTCTTTGCCCTTCCATTTGGTGTCATGCACTTTTTCGTTGAAGTTTCAATCCATCAATGTCACGTCCAGGACAAAAAAATCAATTTTAGAATTTGCCTTGTTTTAAAAAAGTGAACGGTGTGGTTAGTGATGTATGCAAGTACGATTTTCGCTTTCATTGAATGGGAAGAATGGTGCAGCCGTAGTAAGCCATTCCCTTTGTTTTGGAGCTTTTATCTCACTTTGAAGAAATAGTCGTTGTCAAATCATGAGGTTTTTTTTTATTATATTCATGCCTGGACAAGAAAAACTTTTACATTTTAGTAGTTGAGATACAAAAAGCAAAGGGCTGCCGGTTGGGAAACTAGAAGCATGAGAATGAATTTCCTTTGGGTTTTTAGGAGTGAGGCACGGTCATTGCTTTAGAAAAGACGAATATATTTTCTTTAACTTTAAAGGCAAGGGAGGTCATGGCCAATGGTAGAAAGTGTTATGTTTTCTTATTCCTTTTGTCATAGAATATTTTACATAGTATGTTAAGTTGTTTTTCATCTTTTTAATTTAGTGGTGCATTTTGATAACTTTAACTGTGCTAGATATTTGTTTGTTACAGTGTTGGGTTTAATATTTTCTTTCGCTTTAATGTTGTCTAGCATTTTTGGTAGTGATAATTTAACTGTCATGCTAGCGTAAGTTAATTGGGTTGGTCATTAGCGATATTATAATGTTTCCTTGAGATTTCTGGACTGTAATTGTGTTTTCCACTCGGACTTAGTTAATGTGAAATATGTTTTTGCACTTGCAATTGGGTACACGCTTAGCTGCCCAGTTGGTGTTTAGTCTTCGCTTAGTTGATAAAACTGCATGGTGTAAATTGGATTGAATGTTAACATTGTGTTCGCTTAGTTCGCTTTTATGAAAGCATGTTTAGCCTTCGCTTAGTTGGTTAACTGTGTTGGATTAGAGGTTTGAGTAGTCACTTTGTTGTGTCGATCTGTGATTGGAAGCATAGTGATTGAGTTAATGACTAACCGTTTTTATTCTGTATTTGATTCTGTTTTTACATTTCTGTTTGCATCTGTGTTTTAATTTAATTCATCTGCATTCACAAACCTTTCACAATCCCCTCACTACGTGTTTGACCTAATTCCTGAATTATAGTTTGGTCCTTGAGAGACGACCTATGAGTCACTTCCTAGTCTATACTGCATTCTTTATGCATATTAAATTTGCATGGGGTGCGACACCCATCAAATTTTGGCGTCGTTGTTGGGGAACAACGGTTTGGTCTTAGGTGTTTTGTTGTGTTAGTGTGTGTTGTGTTTTGTCTCGTGTTGTGAGTGTGATGTTCTATTTTGTGTGTTCGGTATTGTGTGTGTGTGTATGTGTGTCGCATGTCGAATTGTTTTGTGTTTTGTGTGTTTCGTAATTTTTAGCATTTCCTTTCCACTTTCCCCCTTCTTTCTTTCACTATGTCTACCTGTTTTGGTTATGAGAATACTGCTTCTTCTGCCTCTGCCTATGACTATGATTCTACTCCTGCATATTACTCAGATTATGGTTCTCCTGCTGATTTCTATGTTGAGAACAATATGGTTCCTCCTCCATCTCATGAGAGTGTTCCTAGGGAGCCATTTCCACTTGATGAGGAGGATATTCGTTGTGTTTTCAACATTGGACTGATACATTGGCTGCCTAAGTTTCATGGTTTTGCAGGTGAATGCCCACATAGACATTTAGAGGAATTCTACACCATTTGCTCTTCAATGAAACCTCCATATGTCCCGGATGAGGACATGTTCTTAAGGGCATTTGAGAACTCATTACAAGGAGCAGCAAGGGATTGGTGTTGTTGTCTTACTCCAGGATCCGTCACCAGTTGGGAAGATCTTGAGCATCAGTTCCTATACGAATTCTCCCTTGTGCGGTATGGTTATAGCGACGATCCTGGGTGGAATGATCCTAACCTAGGATGGTATGGTACTTCACAACATCAATATCAAGAACCATCATTCCAGAATGCTTATATGCCTCCACCGGTCCAGGAACCACAACAGCTGCAGTTTCATGAGCCTGCCCAGTCTTCATCCACTGCTGATAGGAATTTGGAAAGCAAGCTTGATTCTCTTTTGAGTTTGGCGACACAGCTGGCATCCAACCAGAGACCAACACCTTCATCTGCATCTGTTGCACGACTGTGTGCTATATGTCCTTCTAGTGACCACTATACAGATGCCTATCCTTCTTTGCAGCACCCTGTTGCTCTTGATGCGCCTCAAGCTTATGCTCCAAACATCTACAATAACAAGTAGCCACAACAGCAAAATCAGAGGCAACAACAAAAGCAAGAGGCACCTGCCCAACCAGCTGCTCAACCTTCTACTTCTTCTGAGCCTACATTGAATGAGTTGTGGGGGCAGATGGCCACGCAGTTCATTGAGGAACAGTCTCAAGTTTTAGAGGGATCACCATTTCAGACTGTTCCCATTCTTGATGATGTCAGTGCCATTCACATAGGAGATGGGGAGCAGAATCATGAGCTTACTACTATGTCATCTACTTTCCCACCCTCTTATGTCTCCCCTCTTGCACCTGAGGATGAAGTTGCTCATTTTGCTGTTATTGGTGAGATGAATCATGAATCAGCACAAGTTTTCTCTAAACTTGAAATCCCACTTGCTTTGCCTGAGTTGTTTATGTATTCAAATATTCTTGATTCTGCTGCAGATTCACATGTTAGTGTTGATTTTGAAACAGAAACTGCTAAAACATAAGAAGTTTTAGACTTAGGATTAAATTTTGATATTTCACAGTTTTCTGAAAATTTGAAATGTAGTTGTGAAGTTGGTTCTTGCTCTATTTGTGTTGAAATCAATTCTGTGATACAACCAGCTTCCAACTTTATGATGGGTGATACTAATTGTGAGTCTGATGAAAATGTTGAGGAACAAGCAGATATAAGAAACACCTTTGAGATAGGTAGACCATCTTCACCTTCCACCACTCTACCAATCTTCAGGGAAGTGGAGGTAAACGTACCTAAGATTGATTCTATTGTTGATTATCATGTTGTTGATAGGTATGTTATTGATGATTGTATTGTTAATGAGCATGGTTTTAATTCTCCCTTTCTGCATGACGAGAACCAATTTTTGCTATCACATATGAATGTTTATTCTCCATGCACTGAACATGAATCTGAGCCTGTTGTTGATATTGTTTCTACAGTTGAAATTGATTCATGTTCTGAGGGTATATCTGAGGTTCAACCTGTTACACTGGGATTGGGTGTTATACCCCGCAGGTTATTTCTGTGGAGCCACTTTGCACTAACCCTATTGTAGGAGGTACACATGAATTTGACCAACAAGCACGCATAGTGGAAAACAAAGGTGCAAGCATACGCAAGAGCTTCAACATCAATAGGCACCAGCTGAACCCACTCATCAATAGTCACTGCATCTTAGATCCAGCTATGGAGGACATTTCCCTACTTGATCAAATTTGGAGGATGAAGCATTTCTTCCTCAACACTTCCTTGCTGGATCCTGTGGTGGAAGACATCTCCCTGATAGTCCAAAATTGGCAACTTCCACCTTGATCAGGGGAGTTTCCTTTTTCCCTTCTCCTCCTTCCCCACTTGTATTGCACTTGTCCATGATCTGTCGACTGTTCTAATTTTTGATCTTATGCTTATGACACACTAAGGATATTGTGTAGTTTAAGTGTGGTCTATTGGGAGAGATTTCTATTTTCTTTGTTAAATTTTTTCTTTTTTCTTTTCTAGGTGTTAAATTTTTTGTTTTCTAGGTAGTTTTTGTTTTGTCTTGTATACAGTTTTGCATATTTCTCTTGATATCTGGACTTTGCTTAGGTTGTAGATGTGTCTTTCACTTCATTGATACTCTGATTGGTTGGAAATCCTTGCTTTTCTTTGATTGTAAGATGATTATGATGTTTGAGAAGGTGATTGATTGTGACAGAAATATCCTGTGTGAGATTTGAGCCACTTTATGCTCTTTCTTGTGTGATATGTCTCTTGATTGCTTGCACATATGCCTTGGCTTGACTCTTGTTGATGATTCTTGATTGATATGCATGTTTGGAAGTGATAAAAGCAAATGTTCTTGAACCTCTCTAGCCAAATAAGCTTACCTTGTTCTAATCCTTTGATAACCCCTTTTGAGCCTATACTTTCCCCATTTCTTTGTTTTGAAGCTAATACAGTAGCCCTAAGTGAAAAACCATGATTACCTTAACCTTAGGGAATTTTGGAGCTTTGGAATTGTTTTGGGAACAAGTGTGGTCTCCTTGGGGATTCTGATGAATTGGCTAGTTGGTTCCACTTCTTGTGTTTTTGTAAATATTTTGTGTATCGTGTCTCTCACAGTCGTGTCCTAAATAGAAAAAAAAAAGACAAAAAAAAATTGAGAAAAATAAAAAAAAAAGAATTATGAATAATGGAGTCAAGAAGAGGATTGAATTAGAGGTTTTGGGTGTGATTTGATTGTGTTTTCACTTGTTCCCCATTGCTCCTCTATTCTTTTTGGATTGTAGCTTCTCATCCATATTTATCCTCCCTTTTCCTTGGTCCCATTACATTCATAAAAGACCTTTTGATTTGAACATGCATATGTTTTTGAATGTTGATATTAGAGGCTTGCCAAGTCTGCTTGTGTTTGCTTTCTTGAGTGCATTGAGTTGACATTATTTACCCTAGACACTTGAGAGAAACACTGATAGTGTGCATCTATGAAGTTCTGTTACTTTTGATTCTTCTCTTGAGCTGACTGATCATTTTACCATGCTTGGAATTGCTTTGATGACTTCATGAGTATTTTATTTCTTTGATTTTGTGATGGATACTGTCTACTTCCCTTTCTTTGTCCAGATTTCTTGAGGACTGTGTAATTTTGTTTGTTTTCGTCCTTGTGAGTTTTTATTTTCTGTCTGTTAAGTCTATGTCACTTCCCTGATGTCCTCTAAACTATTCTCTGATTTGCGTCTTGATTTTGCCCATGAGTCCAAAAGACTAAGTGTGGTCTATTTTGATGAGTCACTATTTTCTTGACTTCATTTAGTTTACTGTGCTAGAATTAATCAGGGAAGTGTGCTTAAATGTCCGATATTTTTCCACTTTTGCTAATTGTGCTTAATTTGACCAGAAATTCTAATTTTAATTAATTTGAATCTTCTAAGCAAATTAATTGCATTATTTATTGCAACAAAATTTTGGAGATACATCTTGGGACATTAGGAAGGATACAAAATAATTCAAGACTCTCCACATAGTCATTTTAGAATCAATCAAATTGTAATTTAGTAGTGTAGAATATTTTTGGACTAGCTTTTACATATGGGCCAAATTTTGAAAAAAATATGTTGGGCCCAAAAAGTGAGGTTGTGACTTGGCACCCTAGGGTTACTATTGGTGGCCCCCACCCTCACAAATTAGAGACACACGACCTTAAAAAAAAGGAGGCAACCGCCACTCTTGGATCTGTGCTTCAAACCGCCACTTGTTTAGGTTTTGCCTTGGAACGTGTTTTTGGGAGAGAGCTCGGAATGTATTAACGTTGGTTTCCATGGGTTGAATGAAAGAAATATATTCTCTTTTCCGTTTTCATTTACGCAAGGCTGGAACATTTTTCTGTTTTGGAGTTTATCCTTTAATGTTGCAGTCCAGACCTAGCAGTAGCATATGGTGATTTTTCCTTCTTGAAAAGCATGGTTGCAAGTGACGAATTAAAGCTGTGTTTTCTTCATTTTGCTGAATTTACTTTTTGCCCTTCCATTTGGTGTCATGCACTTTTTGGTTGAAGTTTCAATCCATCAATGTCACGTCCAGGACAAAAAAATCAATTTTAGAATTTGCCTTGTTTTAGAAAAGTGAACGGTGTGGTTAGTGATGTGTGCAAGTACGGTTTTCGCTTTCATTGAATGGGAAGAATGGTGCAGCACGTCTTTTAATGTGGCATGAGGAGAATTTATTTTAAATTAGAAGCAAGGGAGGAGTGCAGCGTTGCAGCCGTAGTAAGCCATTCCCTTTGTTTTGGAGCTTTTATTTCACTTTGAAGAAAGAGTTGTTGTCACATCATGAGGTTTTCTTTTATTATATTCATGCTTGGACAAGAAAAACTTTTACATTTTAGTAGTTGAGATACAAAAAGCAAAGGGCTACCGGTTGGGAAACTAGAAGCACGAGAATGAATTGCCTTTGGGTTTTTAGGAGTGAGGCACGGTCATTGCTTTAGAAAAGACGAATATATTTTCTTTCACTTTAAAGCCAAGGGAGGTCATGGCTAATGGTAGAAAGTGTTATGTTTTCTTATTCCTTTTGTCGTAGAATATTTTACATTGTTAAGTTGTTTTTCATCTTTTTAATTTAGTGGTGCATTTTGATAACTTTAATTGTGCTAGATATTTGTTTGTTACAGAGTTGGGTTTAATATTTTATTTTGCTTTAATGTTGTCTAGCATTTTTGGTAGTGATAATTTAACTGTCATGCTAGCTTGAGTTAATTGGGTTGGTCATTAGCGATATTATAATGCTTCCTTGAGATTTCTGGACTGTAATTGTGTTTGCCACTCTGACTTAGTTAATGTGAAATATGTTTTTGCACTTGCAATTGGGTACACGCTTAGTTGCCCAGTTGGTGTTTAGTCTTCGCCTAGTTGATAAAACTGCATGGTGTAAATTGGATTGAATGTTAACATTGTGTTCGCTTAGTTCGCTTTTATGAAAGCATGTTTAGCCTTCGCTTAGTTGGTTAACTATGTTGGATTAGAGGTTTGAGTAGCCGCTTTGTTGTGTCGATCTGAGAATGGAAGTATAGTGATTGAGTTAATGACCAACCGTTTTTATTGTGTATTTGATTCTGTTTTTACATTTTTGTTTCCATCTGTGTTTTAATTTAATTCATCTGCATTCACAAACCTTTCACAACCCCCCACTACGTGTTTGACCTAATTCCTGAACATAGTTTGGTCCTTGAGAGACGACCTATGAGTCACTTCCTAGTCTATAATGCATTCTTTATGCACATTAAATTTGCATGGGGTGCGACACCCATCAACCACACCCCATGAAAACTGACCTAACCACAAAATGCAGCTTCATAACTCTGAACGTCTCAACCAACCCAGACTCTGATAATTCGTGATATCCTCTTTCACAATGTATACTGTAACCATCCTTTTTCATTTGTTCTAAGACCTTTCTTCTTTGTTCCTCATTCACCGTGCTCTTAATCCTCTATTCCTCACCTTTTCTTACCAATTGACATCATGATATACCCCTTCCTTCAATACTGGAAATCTTTCCTCTTAGCCAATAATCAAACCTTCTCCTAGACGAACCACAAATCTTGAAACATCACTCTAAACTTGGATATACCAAATCCACTTAATGATAAAACCTATCCATCTCCTTCTAATTATCACTTAACTCAAAGTCCTTACGATACTTCAATTATCTTAAAAAACTTCACGCTCTCTCAACAAGAAAAATTCAGACTTTTAATACACAGTCCATAAATTTGCTCTATGTCTTTCACAATTACTTCTCAAACTCTTCTTCTTCTAATTCCTTTCTAAATATTAAGTCCCTCTGGTCCCCTACAAAATTTCTCTTTCTTCCTAAACATAAGCTTCAAACCCTCCACTACGTCTCTTATTCAGATTTCAACCATTGCTGATACACTGATCCATGTTACAAATCTCACCCAATGTTACTCCGTCGCTCATCAACACTTCCCTTTCTTCTAACCTCTGACGTTACCGATACATAGAACCAAACATTGCAACATCAATGCTCATCCAAAGCTCCTCTTATTCTGGCCTTTGAACTCAACTCTTCTTGTGAATCGTACGATATCTTATCTCTGAACTTTGTTCTGGAAAACTTCTTCATCCAAAAAAAAATTACTTCTAAATTCCAATATCTTCACACATCCCTTGAAACTTGGACTCTGGTCTTCTAACTCCTTATCTTCGAGGCAAGAATTTGTCTCAAAGGCCTAAACCCATTCTAATAAAGGTATACAGGTCAAGTTGTCCTTGAATCTGCATTCCTCGACTACTATAGAGCACAACACACTACTACAAAGGCAAGAACAAGACAAGAATTCCTATCGACAGTAACAATTGAATCACTACCCTTCCTTTCTCAAACCTTCAGAATTAAGAAAGGAAAATTATCTCTAGTAAAATTCATGAGTGTGCACCGTCATTCCTTCTATAGAGACATTTTCTGTTCTCAAAGTTTCCAGTTATATACACAATTTCACCATCTAGACTTGGAGGAAATGGTACAACATACCATTCAGACTCAACTTTCCACAGGAAAGTCACAACAAACCCGCAACCCGTAGGTTATCCTAGGAACAAACTGCTCTGCTACCATAAATGTGACATCCCAATTATATGGAAAAACATACGTAATCAAGATCATCATATATAATAATTGAAAGCAATTAGAGTATAATAGAGGCAATTAGTATTACAGTCGTCCTTAAAACAATATTAGAATGTGAAGCTGGAGTATTAAAGTTTCACCCAGGAAAAATACAAGGAATTGAAAACATAGAACATGACAAAATTCTTCAAAATAAAAGGCTAATCAAGTTCAGCCTAATGAACTAGACTGCAAAACTGCCATCCCCATCAAGAGCTATTTCCAAAGTAGCCTCCTCGCCATCAGCTCCCATCCAAGTGGATGATCATGGCAAGGGTGAACTAATTATATAAAAAAAAGAATGCATCATAAGAACATATCCATACAAGAGTTTAACTTAAAGTAAACAAGATAAAACATCCATCCTATAATGTTAAATACTAGACTTTAGAATGATAGTCGAGCTATGGCGGGCCATGCACCCGTGGTGGCTTGTGATACTTGGGCTCCCCCGCCCTGCCACACTCACGAGTTTAGTCTGTTCTGTGCCCTAGAGCATGATGGATGCCTCCAAGACTAAGACCTCCTGCTAATCCTCACCACATGGTCCGCCTTCTCTACATGAGAAGAAAGACCATTGGAGCGTCAGGAAGATCCCCAAGGCTGAGCTCCTACTTTCATTCTAAAACACTAAGAATCTCACCAAGAGATCTTACACAAATGAAACTTGATCTACCACTTGAATCGTACTTTCATCACTTTGTAATCATATACATTTTTCCACAATCAACATATACATAACAATTCTTCAAATTAAAAATCCGAAACATAACAAAGTTTCAATAAGAAGAAAATAAACCATTCTCCTGTCTACACTAGTATAGGTACTTAATTTCCTCACATTAAAGTTCTATATGAACTTACCACGTAACCACACTTTATTTTATATATATATATATATATATATATATATATATATATTATTTTAATATATTATTACGTATACTTATAATATATTAACATACTTTCCTTATATCAATGTACCCCATTATTATCATTATTATCATGCAAAAAGTTTCCTTCATCTCTCTTCTTTAATTGCATAGGCCCACCCGTACGTAAGATACTAGTTTTATTTCATCATTTTTGTTTTTTATTCTTTTTTTTTTCCACAATCACTTTGGTCTTTCTCTCTCCCCCAAGTTTTAAGAGGAAATATATGCTTACAGCGTTTCTTCCATACAAAAGAACTACTCCCAGCCTTTCAATAATTAAACCTTCCTTCCTAACCAGATATTTAACAAATGTAATGAACTAATAATTTTTCTATTTCAACCCACTCTTCCATTGATGCCGTGGGACCTCTAACAGCTCTCACTCAAGATTTATAACATGCAAAGAGAGAAGAATATGTTCTTTATCAGTTCAAGATTTTCTCCTGTAACCAGCTATACTCTTTCTCCCAGTTCTCACAAAAGTCCAAACTTATCTACTTCTTCATTCCAAAATCTTATAAATCAACAACACACCCTTACCACTCACACGTATACCCTTCTCGTAAAACCCCTTCATGTAACTTTCTTTCATGCAACCTTCATTCTTCTTTTTCATTAATTCAACAACACTCACCTCTAGTGGAAAAACACTGTTTAACGCCAGCTCATAGACGTCTATTAGAGCTCCACCGACGTCATATGATAACCGGTGGCATTACCGTAAATAAGATGGTAACCTAGACGTCGGTTTCCAGGTAATACGACGTCTATTAAGCAGTACACTCAGCTCTGTCGTAAGCCGACGTCCAATGTAATGAGGTCGGCGAGAAGACAGACTTCTCCTGCGCATTTGACGTCGGTTGTGATGGGGGGCCGACGTCTACTTGGGTGCAGTTAATGCTGGTCACCTGATTCCCAGGCTACTAGACGTCAGGTTGTCAAAAACCGACGTCTATGGCCTGTCCGGAAGGCGAGAAGACAAAAATTTTTTGCAAAATAGACGTCGCATTTCTGGGTGCGCGACGTCTATGTGCCTGTAATTAATTATGTGCATCAAACTCCAAGGCACTTCCACGTCCGACAGCAGAAAACCGACGTCTATATTATTATAGACGTCGGCGCCCCTTCACAACTGTCTTCTACGTCCCTGACGGGAAGTGAAACGTCAATCGGTTCAGCGCCCTAGACGTCGGTGCCCCTTCACAACCGACATCTAATGGGCATTCAAAAAGTCAGTTTAAATGTTAACTTGGTCATCAAATTAGCTAGACAACCGACGTCTAGATTACTATAGACGTCGATTTCGGAAGCAATCGACGCTCAATTTCATTTTAAATAAACTGCAGACTCTTCACGACATTCAGTTTCTGATATCGTCTTCCTTTCTTCTCTTTTTTCTCTTGTTTCTCTCTTGCGGCATTGCATTATTGTTTCTGATATCTTTATCGTCTTCCTCCCCTACTTTTTCTCTCTTCCGGCATTGCATCCCAGGTGGTTTTTTTTTATGCTTACCGTTTAAACTTTGTTTAGTCTTTCATCGATTATCTTCTGGTTCAACTAATTAAAATTTGCTTTCTTTGTGTTGTGTTTTAGTGCAATTTTGTTCCTTTCTTGGGGTAACGTAGTAACACATTCTCCATTTGCTAGCTGCCTCCCAGAAAAAACGGCATCTTGTGAATTTCTTTTGGTCGTTTCAACCCAAAAACGACCCTGGGTCGTTGTCTAGTTATCGTTTCACCGTGATTTTTCCCTCTTTCGGATGAAAATGGAACTAAGCAACAACCCAGGTTCAGTTTTGGAATGCCATAAGAAATTCAAAAGACGCAAGCTTTTTTTCAGGTGAAACTAGCAAAAGGAGATTGTGCTACTAGGCTATCCCAAGATGAGAACAAAACTGCACTAAAACACAACCACTGTATTAGACGTCGGTTAATGTATACACCGACCTCTATAGTACCTTTTAGACGTCAAACAGTATCATAGACCGACGTCTATATAATGTCTTTAGACGTCCAGTACCGACGTTTAGTGACGTCAGACATGGTACTGACTGACGTCATTATAGACGTCGGTTATATTCATGTCTGACGTCCCATTGACGTCACCAGCTATGACGTTCGTTATTTAATAGACGTTAAAAGCCCAAAATAACCGACGATAAACAGTATTTTTCCACTAGTGCACCATGCTCTGCATCAACCTAAACGCATCTTAATACTGTAACACCTTCACCCTCTTATTCCTGTAATATCAAACACTTTCACTCTTTCTTCAACAGTACATTATAGAACCTAACAAACCCATGTATGAACAAATAACCATTTTCCACTTACTCAATATTAGCCCACGCACAAACTCTCCCTAACTTTCTTCCTTCCCCTTAAACCCTTACATCTCTCCCACATCTCTTTCAAAACCCATTCTTCTTCTTCGTAGTGGCATCCTGTAACTCATATTCTTTCCCTAACGTCACCTTCACTTTAAGACCAACCCCCATCATTAAGGCTTACTAGATAACACCTATATTTTATTAATCATTTTCCCACCTATCCCATAAATAGCAACACACCCCCATACACACACACTGATATATATATATATATATACATATATATACATATATATATATATATATATGTATATATATGTATATATATACATATATATATTTATATATATTTATATATGTATATATATAAACATTTAAACGAGTCTCTCCTCCCTCACATTATCCGACGAAAACTCCACCTTTCATAATGGCCAAGTAACAACTCTCTTCTAGACATATCACACTCCCCAAAATTAAGAATAATATACAAAATACATATACACAGAACAAGTAATCTTGTTTCTCCCCTTACACATATACCCATTCCCATAATTTACATGTATAATTACATTATCATAACACATACCACTCAAGCACAAAATGTGATATTTAAGACGAACAAACATACTGTTTCAGAAATTAACCTACACACGTATCAAACAAACTATTTAAATATATAATCAGCTCCCTTTACTTGGAAAGCTTAACAATAAGCTAATTTGAAGACGCCCTAATAGTACCCCTAGTACGGTGACACGTTCACAGGACCCGCTGGAACGAAGAATTATTCGGTTTGAATCGAAGCCCCTACGCTAGGAACGATTTGGCAGCACCAAATCAAGAGTTAAACGGTTCACTTTGCTGGAGTTTTAGAGAGTAGTCAGAGAACAAGGTTAGGGTAAGGTTCTTAGAGAGAGAAAGGAAATTAGGACAAAGTGAGAATCTGACTTCTGAAAAAGAAAGGCCTCCCTCTAAGGTTGAGGCACTATAAACTTATGGGCCTGGCTGCCCTAAATGAGAGGCTCAATGACTTTAATAATTATCAGGTCCTTACATCACACATTGATTAATTTGACCTCTAACAATGGGAAAACTAATCGTTGGATAAAGATAAGACAAATTTCCTTTTACAATACACTTTGTATTCTTATAATTAACCGTGAATCTACAATGTTGGATGCAAATTGGATAATTTTTCTTTTCAAATATATATTTCAAGTTTTATAATACAAAATAAGAGTTTTCTGATAACCCTGTAAGTCCAATTTACTGACTGCATTAATTAAATTCTAGCTGTAGGGAATATGGATCCTAAGACAAGTACAAACTTTAGGTTAAGATGATATGCGTTGTGTTTAGGGGTGACCTGTCTCATACAAAACTACAATAATTTTAAAATGACAGTACATATGTTCAACTCTACTATTGAAGTTGTAGAACATGAAGAAAATTTGCCAACTTCTAATGCTTTGGGAATTCTTAAGAAGTATAAATTCTTTAATTTGATTGATCTTTGTTTTTGATTTAGGCCTCTTCCTTCTATGCTTGCATTTAACTTTGAATGTTATGACTAACCATATTTTTCTTTATTTTAATTATGTAAATTTGGTAGATATGATATAATAGTAGATGCAACAGATAATGCTCCTACCAGGTATCTGATAAATGGTTGATGTGAGGAGAAAAGTCTTTTTTCAACTTTGGCTAATGATGCTTTGATTAATAGGATAAGTTATTCCAAATTTGTTACTTTTTCCAGTTGACTTTCTTTATCATTGTGTTAGGTTTTGTTTGTCATAATTTTTATGATTAAATGTAGATCAAAGAAAGGAAGGGAAACTTTCTTTATCATCACGGTCATGGTTATTTATCTTATTTTTCTCTAATTTTGTCCCTAATATTTAAGACCAACATCCTGAGTTGTCCTTGTGTGATGCTGATAAGGTCTGAGGGCACTTCCAAAGGCAAAGTTGCTTCAAAATTAGATTCCAATATCCACCCTTCTAGTAACCGTATTCAAACAACTCTTGAGATGCAACGACAGCAGCTTCAGAGTTAGATTCATGCGGTCTTGTTAGCGAGAATCTTGAGTATTGGCTCTTCTTTAGGTGTGACTTGGGTTTCTTTATCGTTTTGGAGCTTCCTCGTTATTGTGTTGGCTACCGTTGTGTTGCAAGTCTTGTGTTGGACTCAAATTACAAGGAATTTTAAAGAAGTAGTGGTCAAGGAATGAGTTTAAACATTATGTATTTTTTTTTTATATTTACATTGTAATTATCAATCAACATATGTTATTTTAAATCATCAATAAAATTAATTTTGAATATTTTTATTGAATTTTATAATTTTATATATTTTATTTATTTCTTATTATAAAAAAATAGATTTTATTAAATTAAGAAATTATGAATGTAAGTGGGTAATTATAAATAAAAGAGGTTTTAAACCTCTACAAAATAATAGTAACTAATAAAAGAGGTTAAAACCCTCCACATAAAAACCTCCACAATATAAATCTGATAGTAGGGGTCAGATAGTAGGGGTCGTTAAAATCCTCCGCAAATTAATAGCCACGACTCTAATTGCGGAGGTTTGAAAAACCTTTGGAAATTAATTTGCGGAAGGTAAAAACCTCCGCAAAATGGAAAATAAACCTCCACTAAATAACAGTTTTTTGTAGTGCAAGCATCATCAAGTACACTCATCATGCAATAAAACAAGTCAAACCACAATAAGATAAAGTGTTCAAGCAAGTTCACACAAACCTACACTACTAGTTCAAATTACAACTGAAAAAGAAAAATAAAACCCCCTATTCTACTGCATGTGACATCCATCAGTAGATGTCTGATCAGCCCATGTTGTCGTCACAATCCTCATCATCTCCAGCCTCTGCATCCTCAAAGGTATCCTCCTCCTCATCGTCATCCATCACTGGAGCTTTAGCTGCTCTAGATCCGCTGCCCTGTGCCTGCTCCTGAGGCCATGCCATAGCACTATGGAACTCGTCCATCGTCCACCTGTGCACCGGTGTGTGTCGTACAGGCCTATTATCATCTTAGCTGTGGCCACCTGCCCTCTGCGGATAGCCTCCAATCTAGCCTCCATCATGGACATGAACGGCTCTACATGCTGTGCTGGTCCATCTGGCTGAGCTGCTCCTCTCCTAGGACGTCTCCTAGGCACTGGTTCAGCCACCTCATCTCCTCCAAAATGTTGTCTGTAGTAAGCAACATCTATGGCCTTTCTAGGCCTCTCAAACGGTGGAATAGAAGTATCCACCCCAACCTGATGACACAAATGTGTAATAAGAGAAGGATGGCCTAATGGTGTCCTACTGCTTACAGTAGTTGCACAACTCTCAATCTCATTAGCGATGACCTCGCCAATATTAACATTCATTTGCCTCAACATACAGTAGATAAACATAATCCTGTGAACAGTGATGTTAGAAACATGGGAACAAGGTTGAACGTTGGCATGAGTAAATGCCATCCAATATCTTGCCAGGGGTGTCAGATTCGCCCTCTTAATGTTAATGGGCACACCATTTCGATTCCTGTGAAAATGTCCTCCAGGTACACAGAGTGCCAACTCAATGTCCTCATAGTTTGAACACTCCTTATGTTCAATGCATATTGGCACTACTCACCAACCCACTCAGTACCCAAGAATCTGTTAATGGTCTCAGGGTCATATATGATGATCTCCCCTCGAACATAACTGGTGTACCTATCCATTTTCACTCCCCTGAACAAGGCATTAGTGTAAACCTCCTTCACCACTTCAATGTTAGCTGGTGCAGGATATGTGGCCAGCTTTTCTCAGTTTCTACTTTCCAACTCTACACCAAACTGAGGAGCCAAGTTTGGAATGAATATCGCCTTCCGCTCCATCAGCAATCTCCTTTCTTGCACAACCAGGAAGTGCTCCTCATGTTTCCTAGATAGGAATCTATGAGAATAAAATATCCTTGGCCTCTCTTGCTCTTTCCTTTTATTTGCCTTGGTCTTCACTCTTCTTGAAGATGATGTCATTCCTACATCAAACACAATTCAAAAGACCACAAGATTCACCATTAAAGGTTAGCAAACCATCAAACATATATCATCCCAGCATTGTCCAGCGCTGAGGGAAAAACAGGGCCCCTCAGCGTTACCTGTATCTCAAAAGAAGTCAGAAAACAAAATCTGTCGCCCACCGCCCAGTGTCCACTGACCGCTCAGCGACGGCAACACGAATTTTCCAAAAACTTTGCCTAATCATCTCTAATCTCCACCCAATCAAATATTTCTCAGTTCCAGACCACAATCATGCAATTTAATCGGTGCAAAATGTTTCTATTTCATCAAATCATGCATAAAAATCAAAAGCCCTAATTTATCATACTTCTACACATGTTTTTCATCAAATTTCAATTTTAGAAACCCTAAAAATGAAATTGCATGACTTACTTGGATGGAGATACTCTAGATGCTTGCAAATGCTCTTTGGTTAATGATGGATGCTTCCCCAATGCAATGCCCTCACCAAAAACCCAAAACTTTGACAATGGAATGGTGCAAAAGTAGAGAACTATGGAGTTTAAGTGAGTGGGTGATGGGAAAATTGAAGGAAAGCCTTTTACAGAGCTCTTGAGAGTGAAAGAAAAGAGTGAAGGTCTATGGAGAATGCTTGGGCGTGCCCTAGGGAGGTTTATAAGTGTGCAAATGAGCCTCCAACGCTGAGCCTTTTAAAAGCCCATGTTGGCAATTTGCGACGCCACCACTCAGTGCTGGGTTACCGCTGAGCGGTGGCGTTACAAATTTCTTCCCCACTTTTTTGCTTGCCTTCACATTTTAAGACCTGTAACACTTACTTTCAACTGTAATTTTTCAATTTTATGCACTTCCCCTCTCTCATGCAACATTCAAATCCTACCATGCAACTAAAACAGAATTTAAAAATAAAACAATAATCAACTGGGTTGCCTCCTAGGTAGCGCTTGTTTAACGTCACAAGCCTGACCCAAACCTTTCTAGCACCTGTCAGTAAGTGCTTCCCAACACCCTTCAGTAGGTGTACTTACCTGTATCCTTCAGTAGATACATAAATAATTAGCTTCCCTCAGTAGAAGCTACCCAAAAATTGTTCAAGAATCCAAAATAAAAAAAAAATAAAAAATTACAAGTCCGAATAATCCAAAATAATGTTCAACAATCACTAGGGTGCCTCCCAGTTAGCGCTCTTTTTAAGTCATTAGCTTGATGCAATAAATCTCATGTCTTATCTTTGAAGCTGATGTCTTCATCACACCAACTCATCAGTTGCCTTCTATCCACCCTCTTGATTATTCTGGAATATGGATCTTCAATTTCTATCTCTCTAGTCTTTATATGCTGCTTCACCATCCACTCCTTCTTAAATTTGACCTTTGAACTGGGTTTGAATGGTGCATCCTCCAAGTGGATTGTACCTCCTATATCAATATCTTCATCTCTAGGTACCTGCAAAATATTACAACCATTATTATTAGTACCTTCAAATCCTCCAGCTGCAGCATCTCTCCTTGAAGCTTTATATTTGGCTCTCTTTTGTATTCATTTGAGCTTCTCCTTAGAGCCAGTATAAATTAGCATGTTTTCTTGGTCCTTTAGCATAATCCTTCTGTCATGGACACTAATAACCACTTTGGCAGTCTTCATAAAAGGTCTACCAAGAATCAATGGAATCCTTTCATTGGTATCCATATCCATGACTATAAAATCAACTAAGAATTCAAGATGCTCGACACCAATGACCACATCCTCCACCATACCAACCGGCCTCTTAGAAGACCCATCCGCCACCATCACAGAAAGATTAGATGGTTTCAATGTTAGCCCTTCAATCTTCATCAGCAAAGATAAGGGCATCATGTTAATACTAGACCCATAATCTTGCATAGCTCTCCCTACATCCACATCTCCAATAATGCAGGGAAGATTAAGAGTTCCTGGATCCTTCAGCTTCGGCGGATGTTTTCTTTTCTTTGGCCGTGTACAAACTTCCTATTTTTCAGCTTCTTCTTCATCAAGATTTATAACCTCTCCAAGATAATACTTTATTCTCTTGGAGTAAATAGGAACCTGGTGAAGTACTTCAACTGAAGGCATGACAATCACCTGATTAAAAATCTCTCTAAATTGCCCACAGTGATTTTCTCTTCTCTCATTTTCTTCATCCTCACTACTCTTTATCTCAATAACATTTTTTTCTTCTCTCATATCCTCTTCCTCCTTCTCACTATCATCTATCTCAATAACTTCCTCTTTTATTATTCTCTCTCTTCTGCTCACAACAACTTTACATTCCTCCTTAGGGTTAACATCAGTATTAGCCCTAAATTGGTTCTTTTATGTCGCCTCCACCCTCTTTGATAATTGCCCAATTTGCATCTCCAAAGTTCTGAAATTAGCTTCATTACTTTTATAATGAGAATCATATACCTTGAAGAATTTTTCGAATTTCTCATCCATGCTTTTCACATGATCAGATAGGGTAGCCACATTTTGCCATAAGGGTGACGATTGTGATCTGTTGAAAGAGCCTTCAGTCTGTCTAGATGAATTATTCTGGCTTTGTCCAATACTAGGGTGATTCTTCCAACCTTGGTTAGAATTACCTTGGTTAAAGTTACCCTGTCAGTACTGGAACTGATTACCCATAAAGTTGGCTTCTTCTTGGGTCTCTTCAGGAACATCACATTGACCATTAATATGATCACCACCACAAAGATCACATAGTTGTTGAGCTTGAGATATATTCCTTATCTCCTTAGGAAGTTGAGCAATAACCTTTGCTAAATTCTCCATTTGTTGAGTGAGGAGTTTATGTTGAGCGAGCAACGCATCATCAAGAGGTAATTGGAGAACTCCTCTCTTCTGCACTGTTGTACTTCTTTCACTAGGAACCTGCTCATTCACAACCATACTTTCAATCAGATCATAGGCTTCATCTTCAGCCTTTGTTTAAATATCGCCTCCAACTGAAGTGTCTAACATCATCTTAGACTACGTATTCAGGCCTCCAAGAAATGCAAGTACCAACATTGTCTTGTCAAACCCATGAACAGGTGTCTTCCTCATTAATCCTTTGAATCTCTCCCATGCTTTTCCCAAGGTTTCCTCCATACCCATGAACAGGTGTCTTCCTTAAGTGACTTTTGACTTTGGAAAGTATTTACTCACGAATTTAGATGCCACAGTCTCCCACCTAGTAAGGCTTCCTTGCGGAAAAGAATTCAGCCATAACTTAGCATTGCCTCCCAGTGAAAAAGGAAACAAGTTGAGTTTTATACGGTGATCTGATACTCCAGTCATATTTACCGTATTGCAAATTTCAGTGAATGTTGTCAAATGATCAAATGGATTCTCATTCAACAACCCATGAAATTGGTTGCTTTGTACCAGATGAATTAACGTAGGGTTCATCACCATATTAGTTGTGTTGTCCCTTGGCATGGCAATGTTGTTAAAATGTAACGGGCCAACAACATTTAATGCGTCCGCAAGCGTACGTCTGGGAGGAGCTTCCTCTGCCAAATCTTCTGTATTTTGAGTAGAAACCTCCGGTGATGATTGTACAAGTCTTTCAAGAGAGGGGAACAATTCACGGGATGGTCTTCTGACTTTCCTCCCCCTCCTTTCACTCAGTCCTTCGAGAAGAGGTTCATTTTTCTTGCTTTTGGTGTGAATTTCTTCCTGCATACACAAGAAACAAAAACCCTAAAAGCACTTTTATATATTAAAAAAAATAAAACAAAAATAATAATGCAACCAAGTCAAATTTAATCGAAATCACACTAATAGAATAGTTAAACCGTAGAGTCCTCGGCAATGGCGCCAAAAATTTGTTAAACCCCTGGCAAGTGTACCAGATCGTTATCAAGTAATATAAACGGTAGGACCGAGTATCGTTTTCCCAAAGGACTCAGTGGCCTAAACGTTCATGTGATTTGATCGCATAAGACTTGAAAGTAGAATAAATTTATAATGTTGATGCAAAACGAAATTTAAATATGAAAAATGAAAAACTTGAATCAATTGGCAAATGAAACTATGGATGAATGGAGTTGTTGGGGTTTACAAATTCATCCTAATCCACTCTCTTATATCTACTTTTCTTATTAAATTCGCTTTATTATCAATGTCATGCAACTTTATAAATTACTCTAAACCCGATCGCTCAGCGAAAAGAGCCTATTACCATAATTACTAGTTTACTATCGCTAGTCTCCCTAGTAATTACTAATGCATTAATCACCGAAGTTAAACCCAATTGACCGTCCTACTCATATCGCTATGTAGTATTGCATAATCAAGAGAATTCTTAACAGTTCTACATTTCCCCGTACGTTGCCGTATCAACAAAATCAAAGATCATGACACCAAATGAGTTAAATGATGCAAGCTTTATCCGCAGAAAAGAAAACTCAAACTATTGATAATACAAGCATATGAATAAAATAAGAATTTCAATATAAGAGAGTTTCAAAAGGATTACATTGTTCCCCAACAAAAATGGGTTTAGTTCACCATAGACATGGTCAAACTAGATGGAATTAATGGAAAGAATGAAAGAATAAACCCTAGAATTGGTAATTTGGAGCTCCCGCATCCAAAAGCCGCCTCCAAGGAGTGAAGAAGGTGCTCTGACGTCTCTGTTTGCCAAAAGATTACCCTAAAGGTCGCACTGGTTCTATTTATAACGCAGAAAAATAACAGAATTTCAGCCCAGGCCCATCATTTAGGCGCTCAGCGCTTACAACCGCTCAGCCGTTGACACGCAGGACGCTCAGCGATCACTTGGCGATCAACGATGTGCAACTCCAACGCTTAGCGCTGGATTGACGCTGAGCGATGGACGTGACTTCTCTTTTCCACCTTTTCTCGTCCTTTTTTGAGTCTAAGTCCTTCCTTCTTCATGTCCATCATTCAATTCTCATCAAATCCTGTCAAAACAATGTAAAACAAGCATAATATCTCTAAAACCATTTTTTGTCTCTCTTGAACCCAAACTAAGGTATTTTGCATGATTCTAAGTTCATTCTAAGCCAAAAAGGTTGTGTTTTGATATCAAATTAATGTATAAAAATAATTGTTTTCCAACAGTTATAAATAATCAATTAAGTTGGTTTGATTGCTACTATCTGTTATAATTGTTATAACTGTCTGCATATAGTAGATTGCATTAGTAGCACAATCAACTAAAGGAGCATCAGTTTTGTGAAAAACTATATATAGACACAAGTTTGATCTCTGAAAGAGACTTTCGTGATTTTAACGCTTTCATTTATTCTTGTCAGATTTGCAGAACATGCTAAGCTCCAAGAACTCATCAAGAAGACCGTGGTGATCATTCTTTGGTGGTTGCTTGAAGAGTAAGTGTTTGTCCTGAAAGACAGAATGATCATACTGCGCATTGAGGTGTTTGGAATTTAATCAACTACTTCTCTCAATCTTGTGAAGATTGTGGCTGCCCTATTGTGATTACAGGAAGAGGACGTGTTGCGTTCTAAGACTTTGAGGATTGTTCAAAGTGGTTAAAGACTGCAGGAGAGGGGATATCTTGCTGCTGTTCTTTGTTTGTATATGCCTGTATTTTGGTTAAAGGGTTAGAGAGGTTTTTTATATTTTGACGTGGTGGTCTCTATAGAAGCCTTGTTGTAAAAATCTTGACCATTATAGTACATTTGCTTCCGAGTACTGGAAGGACACTAGATGTAGGGAGTTTGGCCGAACTAGTATACAAAATGCGTTTGAATCTTCTATCCCTGCACTTTTACATTTCAAGTCGACTTTATATTTTTAATATTCAACTATTTTCCACTGCACTTGACACTAGTGCAAAAACGGGCTATAACGTCACACGGTCAACATCTCACTGCCCAATTCGCAACGTTAAAAATGACTGGAGGCATTACCGTAAATAAATTCAATCGCTCTACCTTAATTATTAAAACAGTTCACCATCTAATATTTGTTAACGTCAAACAAGGCCCATACTGACATGATCTAAATTCTTTTAACGTTAAACAAGGCCCAGATCGACATAAAACAAGGCCCAGAATCACATAACGTCAACTTAAGAAACATTTGACGTTCCATTTAAAATAAAAATATAACAAAGTATTGGTTTGCTTCCAGCAGTATTACTTCTACCCATATTTGACGTCAACCATTACAAATATTTGACGTTTTATATGACAACAGGTGAATCACTTCTTTATTCTTTTTTTCTTTGCTCTTTTATACCAAACAGAATGTCGCACATTTAATGTCCCGATGTTTAGACCAATATAAAACGTCGAACAAGACGGGCCGACGTGATGGTCGTTGATGCAAATAACTTCGCTACGGAAAAAGCTGACATCCAATACAAAATAAATGAATACTAAATATTGATATAATTAATATCACGTCAACCGTAACAAAAGATTGACGTTGTATATTACTGCCAATAGATTTTTTTTATTTTTCTTTTAAATCAACCCATAAAATGTCAGTTATATATTGGCATCGACGTTTTATTATTTAGTTCCTTTTTTATTATTTTTTATTTTTCTTTTAAACCAACCACAAAACGTCGAATTCTTCTATGCATTGACGTTTTCTTTGTACAAAATTTAGTTCTTATTTTTTCTTTTAAACCAACCGATAAAACATCCTTACTTTTGACTTTAACGTTCCTACTTTGTGTTAACTTTTTCTTTGTTTTTCTATCCACTCTTTCAAGGTGAGAAAAACGAGTAATTTCTTTGTGGTTTGATTCTTTGTCATGTTTAAAAGCTTGATGTAGTGATCAACAGAAACAAAGAAGAGGTTACCATTCATTTAATTTCTTGTAACAATCTGTTAACTTTTTCTTTGTTTTTCTATAAACTCTTTCAGAATCACAGAGCAGAAAGTTAACAGATAATGAACCTACGATCTGTGAAAATGGCTTTATATGCCAGCCAGAAGCCAAAGAGTGATTCCACATTTTTTATGGGAAGAAGAATTTGAACAACACAAATCTGGGGGAAAAAATTAGTAAGAAGATAAGTGCTTTTTCAAATATATAGACCCTTGGAGGGACAAAACTACTTTTATAACCTGGAGTTTCTTGATTGTATGATTCAGTTTTTAAGTATCTTGAAGTTGTTTTCTACAGAATCAGTGGATCTGATTTTCGGAAAATACAACTCCAAGAAACTTTAAAAAATGAATCATTCAAAAACAATCAAACTTTGCAATTGTATACAGTAAAGTATTATATTTATAACCACTCAAATGCCTTTCACATCGAGGCCCCCTAAAGTTAGACGTTTTATGGAAATTTCAAAAGGAAAAAGAAAAAAAAAAGAACGACATTTTCCTTCGGATAACGAATAATACGTCCAATGCCAAACGAATTCAACGTTTATTGTTCGAAGTCTGAAGAAATTGACGTCAACCTCTTGCAATTTCCCATACATCATTTAAATCAACCCATACAACGTCATTTTATATTGGCTTCGACATTTTATTATTGAGTTCCTTTTTTATTATGTTTTCTTTTTCTTTCAAAACAACTACTTAACGTCTAATTCTACTATGCATTCGACGTCTACTGAGTTTTCGTTGTGTTTTGGTGTAGTTTTGCTCGAGTTTTTGGGTAGCTTGGTACCACCTTCTTCCTTTGCTAGTTTCATAGTACGAAAAGCCTACGTCTTTTGGATCTCTTATGGCATTTCAAGTCAAAACCGAACCTGGGTCGTAGCCTAGAAGTCATGCAAACCGCCAATGAAAAAGAATACGGTGACATGAGAACTAGGCAAGGATCCAGGTTCGGTTTTGGTTGAAATCCCATAAGAGACCAAAAGACGTAAGCTTTTCTTATGAGAAAACTAGCAAAGGAAGAAGGTATACGCTACCAAAAGACACGAGCAAAACTGCACCAAAAAAGGCGAGGAGGAGGACGATGAAGTGTGCGTAACCACAGGTTCGTGATTTCTAGTTTAACAGGAAAAAGAATATTAAGAAGATAAGTGCTTTTTCAAAATCTATAGAACCCCTCGAACTGCTTTTATAACTTGAAGTTTCTTGATTGTATGATTCAATTTTTAAGTATCTTGAAGTTGTTTTCTACAGAATCAGTGGATCTGATTTCAAAGAAAACAACATCGAGATACATTAAAAAATGAATCATTCAAAAACGATCAAATTGTGGAATTGTATAGAGTTAAGCATAATATTTATAGAGTCAATATTAATGCTCACAACCACTCTGGTAACAACACAAAATTAATGCTCACACACACTCTAAAAGAACAAAAAGACACTTTGGAAGTTTGGAGAAATTGACGTCAACCTCTTCGTTTCTAGCAGCAAACTGCATTTTCCCATATATCATTTAAGTAGACTGCCTTTTATTATTGAAGCCCATATCAGGCCTTTCCCAACATTAATTATTTAATTTATAAAATTTCTTGTAACAACTCCAAGGTTTCTTTAACAAATATTGGACGTTTGATTCGAAATCTTCAATCTTTATTTTATTATCCTTTTCTTTTTGAGCGGTGATTTTTCAATCCTTAGAGTCTTTTGTCAATGATTGTGTCAACTTTCAATTTACCAGAGCCCCAAGAATTTTGTATGCGGCACTTTCATTTTACCAGAGTCCCCAGAATCTTCTGTTGCGGTCAGGTTTCAATTTACCTGAGCCCCAAGAATCTTTTTAGCGATTCTGACATTCCATATATTTTCACCGCATACCATTTAGCCCACTCATCTACTTCAGATTTTGTCAAATTTGTTTTCTTTGCACTCCAATATTCAGAATTGAGATAGAGTTGCTGATGACCAATCCATTTTTCAAAGAGAAATCCTTCTTTTCTGATCGACTTAAAAATGGATTGGTCATCAGCAACTCTATCTCAACTCTGAATCTTGGAGTGCTAACAAAACAGATTTGACAAAATCTGAAGAAGATGAGTGGGCTAAATTGTATGCGCTGAAAATATATGGAATGTCATAATCGCTAAAAAGATTCTTGGGGCTCAGATAAATTGAAACCTGACCGCAACAGAAGATTCTGGGGGCTCTAGTAAAATGAAAGTGTCGCATACAAGATTCTTGGGCTGGTAAATTGAAAGTTGACACAGTCATTGATAAAAGACTCTAAGGATTGAAAAATCACCGATCAAAATGGAAAGAAACTCATCTCTGAATCTACTTCCCTATAGTTTGACGTTCATATTTTGGCTTTTGCAATTCTGGCTTATAATAATACGTTAGATAGCTTCAGCGATCGACGTACTATTGGTGTTTGAAACGTCCAAGTATTACAACTCTTCGTTTATTGTTGGATTAAAGAGGGAGTAACTCTTCATTTATTGTTGCATTAAAAATAAAAGGAAATAAAAAGGGAGAAACTCTTTGGCTTTTGGCTGACAAATAATACGTCATCCAAGTATTACAACTCTTCGTTTATTGTTGGATTAAAGAGGGAGTAACTCTTCATTTATTGTTGCATGAAAAATAAAAGGAATTAAAAAGGGAGAAACACTTTGGCTTCTGGCTGACAAATAATATCTCCATCCCCGTAGAATTTAATGTAGTCTTCGTGGTTTAAAAGAAAAAAGAAAAAAAAATTAAAAAGGGTAACTCTTTTTGCTTATGGCTGATAATAATATGTCGACTGGCTTTAGAAAACAATGTACTATTGGTGTATTAAACGTAAAAAAGAAAGAATAAAAGAGTGGCACCCAGAACTATTTACAGCCAATGAACGTCTCAACTTATATTGAAACTGTAACCTTCCCCTAAATCTCTAATCCTATTCTCAAATGGCTTCTTCATGAAATACCCTTAGTAGTCAGATTAAGTCAACAATAAAAAATAGCCATTCATACTCATAGATTTAAAAGGGAAATCTGATTTCATTGACATATTCATAATGATTACAACCAGATAGAAGCAAAATGATGTGGCATATAATGCCGATAGCAAAAGAAACACAAAACAAATAAAAAACACAAAACAAACTCCATACCAAAATTCTAAGCCTCTATTCTTTTTCAGAAAATTTCCATGGAATCCTCCTCACTAGACTCTTCTTCACTTTAATCTTTAGTTGGACAATCATTGTTATTCTTTTTCTGATCCATAGCGTTTATCTTCTATTTGATTCTGTTGAGTTTTTCCAAAACCAATCTTTCAAAATTGCTTCCATAACTTTGAAGCATATTCCCTTCATCCTTGAAGCACCATCCCTTTGTGGTCTTCACAAGGCCAAGGGAAGTCAAGGTGTTTCGATTTATCACATTTGAGCAGTCACAAGAGCATTTCTTTTCACCACTAACATCCACACCTTGAAGGGTCAGGATTTTGCTGATAAACACGACATATGGTGCATGTCGTGTATGCTTGATTCCTGCATCAATCATATGATCTTTATTACTGCCACCCAATTGGTAGGAACATCGTTCTTCATGGCATACAATAGGAAAATATCTTCAGTTGTCATTCTATCTTGTAGAAATCTAGCAGGTAATATCACCCGAGCAAGAATGTGTGTTGTTATCTTTTCTTCTTTATTCAGTCCCTCATGCAGATATAATCTTTCAATTGGGTGTCTCCTAGGAAACCTTAACCAGTTACTGTACACCTCCTTTTTCTTCAGGCATCTGTTTATTTCTGAGTACCGTAAGTGAGAGAATAAACCTTCAGCTTTTAATCCTGCAACTTGAAACCAGACATCATTGTGAATGTGAACATTTACTCCTTTTACTCGAGAATGAAGGACACCACATACATTTCTAATATTGTTGGAGAAGACCCTTACTAAGTCAGGGTACCAATCACCCTTCATCTGGACAAGTGTAGAGAGACCTTGAGTTTCAATCCATCCCTGGAAATGAAATCCCTCTTTTTCAAACAAGTCGAGGTTCAGATATTTGTGAGGAACAATATGTTTAAACCTCGTCCACCTCAGAAACTTTTTACGACTCTGCTCATCACTGATCCACCCGGAGAGATCATCATTTCTTGCAGCCTCAACAACCTTTCCTCTGCCTCTTGAAGGATGTGATGAAGAAGCCTTTTGAATTTGGACACCAGATAATTTTCCTCAATACAAGGGTTTAGCATATTTGTACTTATAGAACAATGAATCAGGGTTTAGAAACAACTCAGTGTGCATAAGATTTTCAAATTCAGTATATATAAGAGTGGATCAATCAACGTCAAGTGGTACCAATATTTGAAGTGGATGAAATCTTTTCAAATATATAGAATCAATGTAATATTGGTATTTTAAAATAAAAAAAATAAAAGAATGGCGTGGTTGTTTATATTGAAAATAAATCTATTAATTGAACTTATTAACAAGTGAAGGGTTTCTTTTTCAAGAATGACTGGTCTTTCAAAATGGTTTCTTTTCATCCAATGATCTCAATATTCGATGTCAACTGTGTGAATAGATTCAAAATTTAAATTGTCTTTAAGTTCTTTCCCTCATAAGGAATCAGATAGCTATGAAATCTAACGGTAGAAAACAAATCGAAGACAATTTAAAAGAAGAATCATACATTGCAAAATGATGAAATGAAACAACATTTTTATAAATATATTTCAGTTCTCAAAATTGTTTCAACATTAAACATATTGTGAACCATATTTCTTTTTCCTAAGCACTTCCCTTTTAGTAAGATGACTAAACCATTACTGTACTATAAAAAAAATTTTGTTCACTTGAATTTCAAAGGCGACCTTCATCTGAACTGAGGCCTGAATGCGGCACTTTCAAATTCAAGTCAGAAAATTGCAATTTGAAGAACAGAGATGTTTCGAAATCTAAGGAAAGAAAACCGCTCAAGAGATAAAAAACATGAATCCTAATATGTTCAATACGGAAACAGAAAGCAAGGAATTATGTGAAATGCATGCTATATTTATATATGAACCGACGATGAGGAACATTAGATGTTCACTTATTGAACATCGAATTCCTGTAGACTTCGACGGTCAAACATCATTCAGTGAAAAGTAAAAAATCTCTTTGGATACTGATAATAAATGCTTTTGACAAAAAATACGTCGAAGATCTATGAGTCTTTGACTTTAAAGTGAGAGTTTAAAATAAAAAAGAAAAAATAATAAAAAATAAGCTCTTGATAAAGATTAAAACATCGCAGCCCCAGGGAATTCGTCGTAATTGGTGCTCTGGTCAAATCGTCGGCACCACTCCAATGCCCTTCACGTCGATGCCCGTAACATCTATTCCCCTAGAGGCTTCGACGTTTGATCGATACAAAAATGAAACATAAAGGAAGTAACCGAAGAAATAAGTTAAACAGATTTTGATTTCATTTGAAGTTGTACAATTTGAAAACCTACCCTACATACCTTCGCTAACCAAATTCATGTTAAACGATGACAAGTGTTGTACTTCGATACAAACTGACTATTCTCGATATGATATGTCTCTTCTTGATCTTTAGCTTTGTTTGATGCATCTTAATTGTTAACTTGTATCAATCTTATGATACCTATCCTTATCATAAAATTCAATTAAAGTCTTTTATACAATCATACATATCTTTATCCTAAAATTAACACACACCTACCTATAGAAAGGGACATTGAAGACTTGATTTAAGTTTTATCTTGATCATAAAAGTTTTAAAAGGAGAGAGGAAAGAAATATAAGGATGGAAATGTTATTGTTGAATCTAATAAAAAAAATTATTTACTGTGTACAATATGTTAACTTTTTTATATGAAAAGAAGTTAGTTTGGATGTTAAATAACATTAATTTCAAATAACTTGTAAGAATATAGTAATATTCAATATGATTTTAATTATTCTGATGTATAACTACAACTAAATTCTCATAATTATTATTATTATTATTTTCCGTATGAAAATAAAGTAATATTTAAAAGTAATAAAGTTTTTCTCTCTTTAAATTTCACCGACATATCTTATTATATTTAATAATATGTAAATATTAGAAGATAAAATTCAATAAATTAATAATATAAAAAAAATGTGAATCTTATCTTAAAATATAATGATAACGGGAGGTTATGGGAGATTTTAATAATGAATAAGAAAAGAAGAAAACGTCGAACAACGGTACAATGTGACGTATGCTTGGTCTTCTGTATAAAAATCACAATTAATTAGTATCAATATTCGAATCCCTCAATATGCGAAGTTAATTGTATAAAAATAATTTGTATTGAAGTTGTTTCAAACAGTTTGACGTTATATTTGATGATTAAAAAAAATATTATCAAAAGGGCACCACATTTGGCTTCTGGTTGAAGACACGTCGAAGACCCGAACAAATTGACGTAATATTAATTTGTTATAGAGTCGAGCGAGCTGTTAATCATGAGCATGGGGAAAAACCAGAGATGCTAACACTTATCAATTGCAAATTGTTTCAGCATTAAATGGTTCGAAATCTGAGGAAAAGAATATGCAAAGGAAATATTATTATTATTCCTAATATGTTCAATAGGGAGGCAAGGGATTACGTAAAATGCAAGCTATATTTATAGATCAACCGATGACGTACATCGTGTAATGATTGCCTCTGCCACCATCTTTTTCAACGTCGATGCCTGGCGGAATTCGACGTTCAAACATCAATCAGAGAAAAAGTAATAATTCTCGTTTGAACATCCTGTCAACCAGAAATTGTCTACCTTTCAATTATCGAGGTAAGATTAGGATGGATCGAAGTTAAAAAGTTTGATGTGCCCCATCTATATACATATAATTCCACTTTCAATTTTGGTTCATTAATATAATTGATTCTATGTAATAAAGAATCGATTCAAAGTGTTATAAATTCAAATATGCAAAAGAGCTTTTAATGATTATTTATGGTGATATTAATTACAACGTTGCTTGATATTCATCACATGTTTGTTAAAATACTAAAAAACAAAGATATAATGCACGAGAAGGTCAAATTTGTTTTTCTAATAAGGTTAATCATAGTATTTTTTTAAAGCTTAATCATTTATTGTAATTATTTATTATTAAATATTAAATTCATTTGATCCATGTGAGTGGTATCAATATTGGACGTGGTCTCTCACAAATTCTTGGTTCTGGAATTATTCAGAAGTGAAGGGATTTTATTTCGAGAATAGCTGGTTTTGCAAAATGATATCTTTTGCATCAATTATCTGAATATTCGACGTCAAATGTTAAAATTTAAATTTTCTTGAAGTTGTTTCCCTCATAAGAAATCATATACCTCTGAAATATAACTGTAGAAAA